>QXEO01000104.1:3392335-3754637 GCA_007115705.1 Dactylis glomerata
TGATCATGTTTTGCTCGTGGAAGAGGTTTAGTCAACGGATCTGCGACATTCAGATCTGTATGTACTTTGCTAATCTTCAGATCTCCATCTGATATATAATCTCGAATTATATGGAAACGGCGGTTGATGTGCTTGGTTTTTGGATGATATCTTGGTTCCTTAGCCAGTGCTATGGCGCCAGTGTTGTCGCACAATATCTCCAGTGGGTCCAAGGCATTTGGAACCACACCAAGCTCAGTGATGAAGTTTCTGATCCAAACTCCTTCACTTGATGCTTCCGAAGCAGCCATGTATTCCGCTTCTGTTGTAGATCCCGCGATCACGCTTTGCTTGCAGCTTCTCCAGCTCACAGCTCCACCATTCAAAATATAAACGTATCCTGTCTGAGATTTAGAATCATCCGGGTCGGTGTCGAAGCTAGCGTCGACGTAACCTTTTACGACGAGCTCCTCGTCACCTCCATAGACCAAGAACATTTCTTTAGTCCTATTTAAATACTTTAGGATGTTCTTTACGGCTGTCCAGTGTTCCACTCCTGGATCACTTTGGTATCTGCTCGTCAAACTAAGAGCATTGGACACATCCGGTCTAGTACATAGCATGGCATACATGATAGAACCTATGGCCGAGGCATATGGTACTTTGCTCATAGTTTCTCTATCTTTTACCGTAGCTGGACACTGAGCTTTGCTCAATATCTTACCTGACAACATGGGCAATGAACCTTTCTTTGCTTTATCCATTCTGAACCTCTTCAGAACTTTGTCCAGGTATGTACTTTGGCTTAATGCTATTAGGCGTCTTTCTCTATCTCTATAGATTTTGATGCCTAATATATAAGCAGCTTCCCCTAGGTCTTTCATTGAAAAACATTTATTCAAATAACTCTTCACATCGTTAAGCATACCGATGTCATTTCCAATAATCAATATGTCATCCACATATAGTACTAAAAATGTCACCGAGCTCCCACTCACTTTCTTGTAGATACAAGCTTCGTAGCAATTTGGAACAAATCCAAAACTCTTGATCACTTGATCAAAACGAAGGTTCCAACTCCGAGATGCTTGCTTCAGTCCATAAATGGAACGCTGAAGTTTGCACACTTTATTAGCATCCTTAGGATCGACAAAACCTTCGGGCTGCATCATATACAACTCTTCATCAATGTTGCCATTGAGGAACGCAGTCTTGACATCCATCTGCCATATTTCATAATCATGAAACGCAGGAATTGCTAATAAAATCCGAATGGACTTAAACATCGCTACGGGAGAGAAAGTCTCATCGTAGTCAACACCTTGAACTTGCCGAAAACCTTTTGCGACAAGCCGAGCTTTATAGACAGTAACATTACCATCCGCGTCCGTTTTCCTCTTGAAAATCCATTTGCACTCAACGGCCTTACGGTCGCTAGGAGGGTACACCAAAGTCCACACTTGGTTTTCGCTCATGGATCCCAATTCGGATTTCATGGCCTCTAGCCATTTCTCAGAGTCTGGGCTCATCATCGCTTCCTCATAGTTTGCAGGTTCGCTGTTGTCTAACAACAAGACGGTTAAGACAGGGTTGCCGTACCATTCAGGAGTGGCACGTGACCTTGTCGACCTACGAAGTTCAGTAGTAGCATCGTTCGAAGTTTCATGATCTTTATCATTAGCTTCCTCTCTTGTTGGTGCAGGCGGCGCCGGAACAATTTCGGGTGCTGCGCTACTCTCCAACTCGAGAGAAGGTTCAATAACCTCGTCTAGCTCTACCTTCCTCCCACTCACTTCTTTCGAGAGAAACTCCTTCTCAAGAAAGGATCCATTCTTAGCAACAAACACTTTGCCTTCGGATCTGTGGTAGAAGGTATACCCAATCGTTTCCTTAGGGTATCCTATGAAGACGCATTTCTCCGCTTTGGGTTCGAGCTTGTCCGGCATCAACTTCTTGACGTAAGCTTCGCATCCCCAAACTTTAAGAAACGACAACTTAGGTTTAGCACCAAACCACAGTTCATACGGTGTCGTCTCAACGGATTTAGATGGTGCCCTATTTAAAGTGAATGCAGCGGTTTCTAATGCATAACCCCAAAATGATAACGGCAAATCTGTAAGAGACATCATTGATCGCACCATATCTAATAGAGTTCGATTCCGGCGTTCAGACACACCATTGCGCTGTGGTGTTCCGGGTGGCGTGAGTTGCGAAACGATTCCGCATGCTTTAAGATGCGTGAGAAAATCATAACTCAAATACTCACCTCCACGATCGGATCGCAGAAATTTAATTTTCCTGTTACGATGGTTTTCCACTTCGTTCTGAAATTCTTTGAACTTTTCAAATGTTTCAGATTTATGTTTCATTAAATATATATACCCATATCTACTTAAGTCATCAGTAAAAGTGAGAAAATAGCGATATCCACCGCGCGTCGAAATACTCATTGGTCCGCACACATTGGTATGTATGATTTCCAATAAGTCCGTTGCTCGCTCCATTATTCCGGAGAACGGGGTTTTGATCATCTTGCCCATGAGGCACGGTTCGCACGTGTCAAATGATTCAAAATCAAGAGACTCCAAAAGTCCATCAGAATGGAGTTTCTTCATGCGTTTTACACCGATATGACCTAGACGGCAGTGCCACAAATAAGTTGGATTATCACTATCTACTTTGCATCTTTTAGCCTCAATGTTATGGATGTGTGTTTCATTGCTTTCGAGATTTAGAAGAAATAAACCATTCAAAATAGGTGCATGACCATAAAAGATGTTATTCATATAAATAGAACAACCATTATTCTCAGATTTAAATGAATAACCGTCTTGCAATAAACATGATCCAGATATAATGTTCATGCTCAACGCAGGCACATAATAACACTTATTAAGGTTTAAAACTAATCCCGAAGGTAAAACTAAGGAGAGCGTGCCGACGGCCATCACATCAACTTTTGATCCATTGCCAACTCGCATCGTCACCTCATCCCTTGCTAGCCGCCGTCTATTCCGTAGCTCCTGTTTCGAGTTACAAATATTAGCAACTGAACCAGTATCATATACCCAGGCACTACAACGAGCGCTAGTAAGGTAGACATCAATAACATGTATATCAAATATACCTTTGATGGTGCCAGCCTTCTTGTCCGCTAAGTACTTCGGACAGTTGCGCTTCCAGTGACCCTTGACCTTGCAATAGAAGCACTCAGTGTCCAGCTTAGGTCCAGACTTGAGCTTCTTCTCAGTAGGGGCAACGTGCTTGCCTTTGCCTTTCTTGAAAGATCCCTTTGCACCCTTAGCTTTCTTAAAGCTAGTGGTCTTGTTGACCATCAACACATGATTGTCTTTCTTGATATCCACCTCCGCAGCTTTCAGCTTAGCGAAGAGCTCAGTGATCGTATCAGTGGAACCAATTTGATTATGAGTAACTACAAAACCTTTGTAGCTAGGAGGGAGTGATTGCAGAACTCTGTCAATCTTAAGCTCCTCTGGAATCTTGCAGTCCAGTTGCTCAAGGCGTTGAGTGTAGCCCGACATCTTAATGGCGTGCTCACTAACGGAACTCCCTTCCTCCATCTTGCAGTTAAAGAACTTCTCAGAGATCTCATATCTCTCAGAACGGGCCTGAGTCTGAAACATCGTTTTCAGTTCCTCAAGTATCTCAAAAGGCCCGCGGTACTTCTCAAAACGATTTTGAAGTTCCGGTTCCATAGAAAACAGCATGGTACTCATAATCGCATCACAATCATCTCTACGAGCATTGAAGTCAGCAAGTTCTTCAGTTTTCGCAGTTGCAGCAGGGGTGTCACCTAGCGCTTTGTCAAGTACATAGGCTTTTTGTCCGCCAGCGAGTATGATTCTCAGATTGCGGAACCAGTTGGTGAAGTTAGACCCATTGTTCTTAAGCTTTTCTTTCTCAGCAAACACGTTGAAGTTGAAGTTGGACTTAGCCATTAGATCTACAACATTGCAAGTACAATTTTAGACTATGTTCATGATAACTAGTTCAACTTAATCAAATTACTAGATGAACTCCCACTAAATTCAACATCCCTCAAGTTGTTTAGTGAACACGATCCAAATTCACCACACCTAATCCGATCTTCACGAGAAGAGATATGGTTTCAATGGTGGACAACTCAGTGTCGATCATATCATTTATATGACTCATGTTTAACCTTTCGGTTCGTGTGTTCCGAGGCCATGTCTGTACATGCTAGGCTCGTCAAGTCAAAACCAAGTATTTTCCGCGTGTGCAAAACTGGCTTGCACCCGTTGTATGTGAACGTAGAGTTTATAGCACCCGATCATCACGAGGTGCTTGAAAACGACGAACTTTCGCAACGGCGCATACGAGGGGAGAACACAATTTTATCTTGATCTTTAAGTGAGGAATCATCTTATAATGCTACCGTCGCGATCTAAGCAAAATAAGATACATAAAAGGATAAACATCACATGCATATAATTTTATGTGACATGGTATAGCCAATCTCCGCGCCATGATCTCCATCTTGTGCGCGCCGGCATGATCTCCATCACTCCACCATGATTGCCTCCACCACGAATAGCAACTACAACTATTGCTAACTATTTAGCGATAAAGTAAAGCTATTACATGGCGTATAAGAAGTTGACACGCAGGTCATACACAATTATAAAGACAACCATATGGCTCCAGCCGGTTGTGAACTCATCGACATGCAAGTCGTGAAAGATTACAAAACATGATCATTGCATACAACTCAATTCATACACATCATGTCTTGGGCCATACCATATCACAAAACACTCCCTGCAAAAACAAGTTAGACGCCTCTACTTTGTTGTTGCAAGTTTTACGTGGCTTATGGGAGTAGCAAGCTAAGAACGATTCTTACCTACGAAAAGCCACAACGGTGATATTATGGTTGCTAACATCCGATGTAAATCCCATGACTACTATAGTGAGAGAAACTGGCATCCACCAGCCGCATGTATGGAACAAGCCACACGTCAAGTGCGGAGCCGGTCTCGCGAACGCGGTCGCGTAAAGTTGGCCTGGACCGCTTCGATCTCACTATACCGCGCCATAAGAAATACACAACAAGAGGTTTGCAACAGAAAACATCAACGCCCGCAACAAGCATGTTGCGTTCTACTCGTGAAACACATCTACGCATAGATCTGGCTCTGATACCACTGAAGGGTTTCGCAGCATAGAAAACAAAAATTTCCTACGGAAGCGAACAAGAAAGCCAAGATCTAATCTAGGAGATGTAATCAACGAGAGAGGTAGATGAGATCTTCATACCCTTGAAGATTCGCACAGCGGTAACGTTCAAAAGAACGTGGTTGACGTAGTCGTACTAGCCTTCTCCTCCTCGCGATCCGATCCGATCCTACGCCGCAAGTGGCGGCGCCTCCGAGAGTTGCACACGTACAGCGCACCAACGACTCCGCCTTCCCGGTCCAGCGAGATATGGTGGAGTGGTAGTTGGGATCAACAACACGACGGCGTGGTGTCTATGGTGGAGAGTATACGCCGACAGGGCTTCGCCTGTTTGCGTGGTGGAAGAAGAACGGAAAAAGAAGGCTTCAGAAAGCGGGCAGCGGCTTCGCAGAGAACTAGTTTTTCTTACTACTCAACCGGCCGCGCGCCCTGTCCTTTTATTAGCGGTCGACGCAGAAGCAGCCGGCCTCTTCCGAGTCGAACTCGTGACAGAGTCCCAGCCGAACACGCAGCAGCCACCGCTATGATTTCATGCGACGTGGGCGAGCCAGGGAGCTGGGCTGCTGCTGCTGCTGTGCGTGCGCGCCAGGCATGTGCGGCTGCTGTGCGTGAGCGCGCAAGCCATGCATGCATGCATGCATGCATGCTTCCTCCTTTTTTTTTCTTCTCTTTATTTATTTCTTCTAAATAAATACTGCTTAATATTTATCAATTCTCATAACTGATAAATACTAATATTTTTCCACCCGGAACAATTCCGTAACTTCTGAAACAGTTTCACATATATCCCGAAATTACCCTAGCGCTGATGCACGTTAAGTGTGTGACCCTACGGGTTCGAGAATACGTGGACATGATCTCTATCAATAATCAATAGCGGGATCTGGAAATCCATATTGACTCCCACGCACTCAGCGATGATCATATCGGATGAACCACGATGTCAGGATTCAAGCAATCCCGTATTTGTATTCCCTTCGTCTCGCGATATTTTACTCGCCCGAGATTCGATCGTCGGTATCGGCATACCTAGTTCAATCTCGTTCACAGCAAGTACTTTACTCGTTCCGTAATCCGATATCACTTTGTGATTAACTCTTTAATCACGTGCTTGCAAGCGGTGTTGATATCGATTACCGAGTGGGCCCGAAGTATATCTCTCCGACTTGGGAGGGACAAATTCCATCTCGATACATACAACCCAACAAGTACTTTCCGATCACCTGAGAGACACCTTTATTATCACCCTCACATAGGATGACGTTTGATGACTTCAAAGCTTTCTTCCGATACTAGGGAGTTGTATTATCTCATGGTCTAAGGAATACAATACATGACATAGGAAAAGCTTCGCAAAGATGAACACGATGACACGATCTAATTGCTCTGCTTTATTTGGGTCTGTCCATCATATCATTCTCCTAATGATATGATCTCATTATTAATTGACAACACATGTCTATGGTTAGGAAACCTTAACCATCATTAATCAATGAGCTAGTCCATAGAGGCGTACTAGGGACACGGTGTTGTTCACAAACCACACAAGTATTAAAGTTTCCATTTAATACAATTCTAGCATGGAATATAAACATTATCATGAACAAGAATTATAATAATAACATCTTTATTATTGCCTCTAGGGCATAATTCCAACACTAGGCAGCACGACGCTTACCTGAAAGAAACCCTCGAAACAAGGGGTGGCGATGCGCCGAGATTGTGTTTGTTGTGAACGTGATCGTCCTCCTTTCTCAATAACCCTAGGTACACATTTATAGTCCGGAGACTTTCTATCTTTGGAATAAACCTAACAACTCTATCTCTTGTTTAAACCGAAACGTAATCTATCATAATATACAGATACACGGGCAATTAGCCCAAATCCACGCGCAAGGCCGATCCAGCCTCCAAGCCCATCTTGATTACGGCCCATCTCCTCATTTGGCCAAAATGTGGCGATAACAGCCTATTAGGGGCGCCGCTAGGAGCAGCCACACCTAATATGCTGGCAATGTGTGTCGGCGCCCGGGCGGCCTATTGGGGCGACCGGTGGGGAATGCCCTAAACGATAATACATGCCCTTACACTTTACACAAGCGATTACACCGCTGGCCACTAGTTCAGGTACACAAAGCACTTGCACCGCCAAGCCACTAGTTTTTTTTTGAAATGGAGGCAAAAGCTTTGCCTCAATCTATTAATTAAGAAGAAAAGAATTGTCCAGTTAATTAATGGAAAATTGAGCGAAAATCGTCACAACACACTCACAAGCGGACTACTCCCAAAACATCTCTAGGTACACAAGGGATTACACCTTTTGCATGAACATCGCCATTTACGTTTAAGGTCTGATACATTCATCCCTAGCGAAGTTAAAACTGAAATTAATTATCGATGTTTTGGTACATCAATTCCTTCAGTTCTGGCATGGCACTTCTGCCATGCATTGGAATCCTTGACCATTCTTGCTGCTGAACCTAGCAGCATTTGACATTCCATGGAGCAGAAAGAGGTGTTGATTATTTCTTTCTCGGGGAGAAACAGTGCTGTTAAGGTCGCATTTCACAAAAGGCCAGCACAAATTTGGTGATCAAACATCACAGACGCGTACTGAATATTACGTAGCCTAGCAGGCCGAGGGAGCAGGAGTGGTCGAACGAGCCCTCGACAAATGCCTGAAGATACAAACATATGTGGGCACTTGTTTTGCCCACATCCACATGCAATTCCCTCCCTCAAGATACAAACAAATGCCAATTCAGAAAATATGCAGCACGAGCGACACACTCCATGATATATGATATGGTCTCAAGAACCTAAGCACGCTAATTAAATTGTTAAGTCATAAGTAAGCATGCTTCATTATGATATTGTACAACAATATTGTTCCACCTAGGAGTAGGAACTCATTTCCTCAAGAACTCAGAACCTAAGGCTTATTGGCAATTGGCATTGGCATTGGGGCGCCCCTAGCTAGCGATCGATCGCCTCGGGGCGTCTCGAGCAATCACTTTTTTCTTTCCTTTTTTGGTAACTTTACTTTATCAGAATTTATTATATATGGAAAGTTTTGCATATACATGCTAAAGTTCAAAAAAGCTGATGTCAGCGAGAATCTTTTCTATTTTGAATATTCAAAACATTTTATCTCTCAAACGACAACTCCGATTGAAGATCCGTTTTCACCAATAAATCGGTCTCGACGAGATCTACAAAACTAGCACCCATGTTAATATGTTTTGAGAAAAAAAATCGAACTAAAAGTTATCAACCCTTTTACATATGAATTATCAACACCTTTACATATAATTTATCAACGGTAAATATAAGAAGTTATCAATCCTAACATTTTATCATATAGGGACTTTTGCCAAAAAAAATCACCCATAAATTGTTAACCTATTTTGAACTTTTTTACTGTTTAAATTTTACTTTTACAAAAAGTTTTGCATTTATACACTACAAGACAAAAAAGCAGATATCACATATCTCCTAATTTGAAACTTCAAAACGTTTTATCTTTCAAACGACAACTCTGATTTAAGATTCGTCTTCACCAATAAATCGGTCTCGACGAGATCTTCAAAACTAGCATCCATGTCGATATGTTTTGACAAACTTTTTTTTGACTAACAGTTATCAACCCCTTTGCACGTGAATTATCAAGCCCTCTGCATATGAGTTATCAATGGTAAATGCAAGAAGTTATCAACCCTAAAAATTAATTTTATCAACCTATAATGTGAAAAGTTACCGATCCTAAAAGGTAATATCATTTAGAATATTTTGACGACTTTTTTAGCTCATAAGTTCTAGACCCACTGCCTGCTATTTATCAGTGGAAAATGGGAAAATTTACCGACCCCTAAAATTAATATCATTAAGAATATTTTGATGACTTTTTATAGCTCACAAGTTATCAACCCTCCATGCTTTATTTATTAATAGTAAATGTGAAAAGTTATCGACCCTCTGCCCATTATTTATCAATGGTAAATATGAAAAGTTATCGACCTCAAAAGTTAATACCAATTAGAAAGTTTTGGTGATTTTTTGGCACACAAGTTATTAACCCTCTGCCTGTTATCTATCAACGGTAAATGTGAAAAGTTACCGATCCCAAAACTTAATATCATATAGAATATTTTGACGCCTTCTTGCGCTCACAAAGTTATCAACCATATACCCATTAGTTATCAACAGTAAATGTGAGAAATTACCGACCCTAAAAGTTAATATCATTTAGAATATTTTGACGACCGTTTTAGCTCACAAGTTATCAACCCTTTTGCCCGTTATTTATCAATGGTAAATATGAAAAGTTATCGACCTCAAAAGTTCATACCAATTAGAATATTTTGGCGACTTTTTGGCACATAGGTTATCAACCCTCTGCCTGTTATCTATCAACGATAAATGTAAAAAAGTTACCGACCCTAAAACTTAATATCATATGGAATATTTTGACACTCTTTTTAGCTCACAAAGTTATCAACCATCCATCTGTTAGTTATCAACAGTAAATGTGAGAATTTGCCGACCCTACATGTTGATATCATTTAGAATATTTTGACGACTTTTTTAGCTCACAAGTTATCAACCTTATGCCCGTTATTTATCAATGGTACATATGGAAAAATATCGAGCCTAAAGGTTAATTTCCCCAGCTTTTATATGTGGTTATAAGTAGTTATAAGTGGTTTTCCCCACCCGTTATTTCCCCTCTAAAAAATCACTGGCCTGAAAAAGGGAATTGTAAATTAATCTAATTAATATGGAATTTTAATAAAAAAATACTAAAAAGGGAATTGCAAAAAAGGAAAATTAGCTCTAGCAGTAAGTTATCAACCCTCCATGCCTTATTTATTAATAGTAAATGTGAAAGGTTACTAACCCGCTGTCCGTTATTTATCAATGGTAAATGTGAAAAGTTATCAACCTAAAAAATTAATACAATTAAGAATATTTTGGCAACTTTTTGGCACACGAGTTATCAATCCTCTGCCCATTATCTTTCAACGGCAAATGTGAAAAGTTATCGACCCCCAAACTTAATATCATATGGAATATTTTGACACTCTTTTTAGCTCACAAGTTATCAACCATCCGTCTATTACTTATGAACAGTAAATGTGAGAATTTACCGACCCTACAAGTTGATATTATTTAGAATATTTTGATGACTTTTTTAGCTCACAAGTTATCAACCTTATGCCCGTTATTTATCAATGGTAAATGTGAAAAAATATTGACCCTAAAGATTAATTTTCCCAGCTGTTATAAGTGGTTATAAGTAGTTATAAGTGGTTTTCCGACCCGTTATTTCCCCCTAAAAAACCACTGACCCAAAAAAGGGAATTAAAAAATCCAAGTAACACGGAGTTTGATGCAAAATAACAAAAGAAAGGGAATTGCAAAAAGGGAATAGAAAAAATAATTTAATCGACCGCGGCCTTTCGTGTAAAGGGAATTGTAACCAAACCGGTCGTGCATGTACAAAATTTGCGGCGAACACGTACAAATAATATAAATATTGATACAAAAATAGTAACAAGATAAAAAAAGGAAGTAAAAAATAAAACTAGAATAAAAACCTAGCCTAAATATTATTAAGATACACAAATAATTATAAAAAGGAATTCGTTTGAGTTATAAATAATTATAAGTGGTTGTAAGTGATTAATTTCCCCGCTCTTTATTTCCCCTATAAAAAACCACTATCCCAAAAAAGGGAATTAAAAAAATTATCCAGTTAATATAGACTTTGATACAAAATAACAAGAAAGGGAATTGCAAAAAAAAAGGAAATTAGAGCCCAAGAAAAAGCAACACGACCTAACCAAAAATTATAGCGCTAACAAAAATAAAACTGAATTGTGCTAGTACTAGTACGGGATGTGCTAGAGAGAAAAAAAGAAATTGAATGACGTTCAGAAGTACGGCGCGACCAAACAGAAAGGCAGGAGATGCTGAATTCTAACTAGCCAGCGATAAAAAAAAAACGATTTGATGCTGATGCACTAGCGACAAAAAGGTCACGTAGCGCTGCGCGGAAACGGACCGATCGCTCGAGCGATCGGTCGCGAGAAAGGGAAATCGTTGGCATTGGCCGTGTCAGCAGCACTCCTTCAGCGCTGGAAATGGAGCTGGAGTCACCGTCGATGCTCGCGCTGCCAAGGCTCACGTCTCCTCATCAAGCGCCGATAACATATCTGGGAGTGTGATGATTTTACTAAACCCGGTCCAGAATAAGTAAAAAAGAGTTATTACCACAAAAGCCAAAAATCTTTTCTGAGAGAAGGCATGCAACATTAAAAATGTTACAAGCTCCAGATCAAAAGATGGAGTTCTTGCTAGAAGTTAATTGCCATTCTAACTTTCCAACCAAAGATGGGGAGGGAGTAACATCGGCTCATTCTATATAAGAAAAAACAGGTCGGTTCAATTCAAACTGACACGCATAGAAAATGACATAGAACTATACCAGTTTCGCGTCACTCTTGATTCTGCCGGAGGAACTTCGTGACGGCAGAAATAAAATCTTGCACCCTGCTGGAAGGGAAGGGAAAGCATCATTAGGATGCCAGCAAATTAGATGTGGTCTTGTAAAACGCAAAGGGCCGGGGAGCAGTTGCGCGTATTTTAGGCACGTACAGGGGACGGCTGGTAAAGGCGAGATGAGTTACTTCTCTCCGAGTTGGTCCTCTCTGTTCTTTTTATTACAATCAGTATGGCTCGAGCAGCCCCTCATCATCGCGGAGCGCGACGAGCGCCTCCGCCTCCAGTGGCGCGAGCAGTTCCCGGAGGACGTCGCCGCGATGGAGGCCTTCTACGCCGAGAAGGCCGAGGAGAAGGCGGCGGTCAAGGCGGTGAAGAAGGCCGACCGTGAGGAGCACCGCGCGAAGAAGGCGACGAGGAAGAAGGAGAGGGAGGAGAAGGCCGCGAGGAAGGCGGCAAGGAAGAAGGAGGAGAAGAAAAACGGCGCAAGCCCGTCGACGATAGTCGTGTCATCGTCCTCTTCCTTCGACTGGACGACCTCTCCAGTGTCGTCGACGACCCTGTCCTCGAGCTTCTGGGACTCTCTAGACGAGGAGTAGTGTAGTTTTAGTTTATCTAGTTTATCTAAAATATGTTCTGGCGCTGGCGATGTAATTTCTAGCTATTTTGCAATGTTAAAAAAATTATCTAATATGTTCTGGCACTGTATTTTGGAGCACCCGGCGGAGGAGCAATTTCGGCCTCTGCGCTCGCGCTGCAATTTGGCACCTCCGGTGAAGGAAATTTCACCGCCACGCTCGTTTTAGCTATACAGCGCGGTCGCTGCGCCGTTTGCAGCACCGAAATATGCAGCCACTGTTGGAGATGCTCTAAGATCAATAACTACCAGCACAACTGCCCAAAATTGGGCAAGTTATTTTTATTGACAGGGCAAGTATAATAACAGAGTTTCTTCCAATTTATAAAGGGTCAACCACAACAGTTGTTACAACAATGTAAACACTACACTGGTCGGCGAGGATCATGGTACAAACTATATTGTAATCCCTTAAACTCGGGTACTGCCAAGGGATTCTACACAGAATTTTGGTGGCAGTCAACAGAGCACACTTGCTTTCTGCAAATAGGGAAGCCTCAGAAATCCGAGATTATGTTGTGAGGTAGTACGTAGTAGGGGTTTTATTTTCCTTCCTCTAGATATATACTTTATATCAAGGCTGGTAACAGAACAGAAAGGATAAGTATGGCTGCAACACAGGGTGAATGAACAATACAGGAACAGAAAATGAACTTGATGCCATCCTCTAACCATTTGCTAGAAGTTCAGTCTTGGTTGGAACCAAATTCTTTCCTTATGTCACTAAATGATACAGTGCCAGAACCCCTTCTCTTAGCTTTTTGCTGTGATGAATGCTCCTTCCAGCCAGTCATATAAATTACCTGCACAAAGCAAGTACTCCATCCATTTCAATATATAAAGCTATTTGTTCCTAGAATGGAGATTAAGGCGGCCTAAAAGTAGCCAAAACTACAGAAAATGTCTAAACTAGCCCCAGCTGCATTTATTTAGGTTTGGAAACGGTGGTTGGGCATGCATTCCACTCTCAGTTTTACTCCCCGTCTTGTATGTGAAAGATTGGTTGCTTATGCATGCCTACAGCTGAACGCAGTTCATATACTGCAGGTAAGATGGGAAAATCAGATTTTGTTGCACTTTGGTATCTGCACACGCTTTATAATACGAAAAAAAACTGATGGATTATATGCGCTCTACTATATGAAATGGAACGAGAACAAACTCTGAATCTGTTGAACATTTATAACGAGGTAAGTCACAATTACAACCCTATATTTAGTCAAGTCGGACGAGAAGGGATTTTTTTTAATCACTGTCAAGCTGTTACTTTTATGACCTTCCTTACAAAACTGTTATCTTAAACAGTACCAAACCTGAAAGGTTGCTGGAATGGTTCCATCTTCTAACCCAAACATTGACTGGTATATGGCTGCAGTAGCCAGTGCTGTATCTCTCTTTAATATCTGACAATAGAAAAACAGTGTAAATTCTACCCTGTTAATAAACTATTAATTGAAAATTAGCTATTTTCAGTCATCATTATAACAGAGGCTTACAGGGCTTCTTTGAAAGAGAGCATTCGTTTCTGCCATTGCTCTAAGATGTTCCACAAGTTCCAAAGCTAGTTGGAAAAAAGTAATAAAACTGTCAGGACGAATAAGGAAACTTGGTGAATATGTAAATATCATTTTGGGACGTTTAACACAATAACAAATTACATACTTCTTGAATATAAAATACATTTATCAGACAACCTATTCCTAATTATATATTGATAACACAAACTGACAAAAGTGGCCCTAATATTTCAGTCATAGGAATGTTGTAAACAGGATGCTCATTCCATCTTGACTATATTGTAAAAGGATATGGACGAATTGGAAAATTAAGATTTTTGGTACGCACCACTATTGTACTTGACTGTATACCGATCTACATCAACACCAGGAAGGGCGAAGCCTGCCCTTGACAAAAGGTTTCCTGCATCACGGACCTTAAATGTATAACACAATGTCACCATGAGAACCAGCATACAACTAATAGGTCAAGGTAAAGGTTACAGTTTGCAACTATGGTCCAGTCTCAAGGGAGGAATTTTACCCTGTAATTCTACAAAACTACAAGCTATTCAATAGACACAAATGATCATGAACAGTATCTCATTTGGATGAAATCTCAGATTATAGAAATCATACTTGTGCTAAAGGGGACATTCGAGGACTGATGCCTCCCTCACGTTCCATCTGAGCAATAGTGCATGCAATCCTTAGTTCCCTGACAATAGCATCCAAGAAAAAGTAAGCCAAACAAGAGACTGGAAAGTATCAATGGATGGTAAAAAATTAAAAGATTGTAACTTCAGAGTCTCTCCGCCAAGAATCGCTGCAAGGAAAAGGCCATCAGGCTTCAACGCCAACCTACACTACAATCAAAGGACAGTCATTATCATCAGTTCAGAAATTTTAGCGCTAGATAACACAGTGGTTTCATTGTTAAAGAAAAGGTTACCTGTATCATTGCTCCAGGTAGATCATTGGTCCAATGAAGCCCAAGACAGCTCATTATCAAATCCTGAGAGCTTCAGAAACCAAGAACCACATTAACAGACGACTAGACTAATGCAAGATCACAATTTGTCTTGTCGCTTAAACTTATAACTTTGACAATCCACCGCTCACAACTAAAATCTGTAGTTCACTCACTTAATCATGAGCATAAGCAGATTATACATTAGACATTTTGTTTCTTAAATCTTATAAAGGGAGCTGGAGAAAGTATGTGGATTCAGTGCAGTTTATACTTATGTAATACGTAAATGAAACCAGTAAACAGGCATACAGTTAAGCATGGCTGACATGTATTTACTTTTCTTTGATTGGAAGATACTCTTCGTCGCCAACAATAAAGTGTGTCTCGAGGCCGTCGTCAGTAGCATTCTCCAACTCCCGCCACTTCTTCACCATGTCTGCCGACATGTCCATCATGGTCAGCTTCTCAATTCCACCTGGTAAACAATTTATCATCACCATCTTGCAAGTTAGTACAACAACATTTCAACCAGAAGCAACAGGTGGCAGATCATTTCAAGGTGGAAACAGAAACTTTCAGGATAGCATTTGACAGGGTTCCCCTCAGGCCTCACTGACTATTACACATGAGAATACGTTGGTGCACAAAAACAGTAAGAGTGAATCGAGTAGCTCACCGCGGCCGCGGAGCAACCGGCGGACGGCGCCGGCCGAGCCGCCCATGCAGAAGGCCGAGGGGAACGCCTTCCTGCAGTCCTCAAGGCGATCGAGGAGGTTATCGGCGACGGCGTCAGAGAGGGCGTCGGTCTCCCGCATCGCCCACGCCGCCCGGTCCCGGTGCCGGCGCTTCAGGTCGCGGTCGAAGATCTTGACGCGGCCGCTGTCCCCACCGTCCAGACCGTCGGCCGCGGCGGAGGAAGAGAATTGGTGCTTGGGAAGGAGGTGGTGGTGGCGCGGGTGGCGAAGGAGCAGGAGGCGGCGGGCGGCGACCGCGGCTCCGGCAGCCATGGCGAGCTCCGGCGGTGGTGGGGAGGAGACCCGGCGACTAGAGAGAACTTTGGGCTTCGCCTTGAATGGGCCAGGTTGTTCACTCGTGGAAGTGTGTTACTGGACGAACGTCCATCGATTTCAGGAGAGTGGCCCAGTGAAGGCCGGAGCGAAGAATGGAAAACTCAGATCCATCGATCTGAAAAATGTCGATGTATCCTCTCATCGGATCTTTGTCGTTGAATACCCAATACCCTACTTTGTCGTTGAATACCCAATACCCTACAACTTATGGTATAGCAGAGTGGTTACGCGCTTTCCCGTCAAAAAAATAAAATACCCAATATAACATACCAGTTGACCAACAAAGTCAAATCGGTTCCTCAAAAAAATTTAGATCGTTTGCTTACATGAACAAAAACCCATATTCACGGGGTATCGTCTCTCCCGAATAGATAGCCGCTGCCGCCAAACAAACCTAGCCGCCTCCACTTCAGCCTCCTCCATAGATTGGTTCTCCTTCTCCGGCCGGCCTCACCGGTGTCGGGAGGAGTGGGAAATCCGATCTATATGTGGAGTTTTTAGTAAAAGTAATTGACGAAGGAATGACGAGTGGACCCTCAATATTCGCCTACCTGGTTTTCGGCCCAGAAGGGACATCCGCCGAAGGGATAGCGAGGCTCATGAAGTTAGCCATCTGGCGCAGCCCAGGAGCAAGACTTGGCGTGCAATGCAAGACTCGAAGGAGGAAACCTAGTCGAATTAGGACTCATCTAGGGTTTTCTCAAACCGACTCTATCTGTAATTGGCTTGGAGACCAATCCCGGGACCCAATCTTCGCATATAAAAGGTTGGGAGGGAGATCCTAAAGCCCTCTAGACACTTTTCGCCACCATTCACCCGAGCGCTCGTAATCTCGAGAGCTCTCCACCTTAGGGCTAGATCGCATCTACGCCTCCATTGTAATCAACCTTTGTAGCCACCACATCAATAAAGTCAGACAAGCAGGACGTAGGTCGTTACCCATCGCGGGGGCCAAACCTGGGTAAAACCCGTATTTCCCTGTGTCGTCTGATCGCCGTCAAGTTCGCCGGATCCCACAAGCTCTTCATGTCTCGAAATCCCTCAAGCATGGGTGACGAGGTTCTAACTCGGCAATGCCCATGTTTAAGGGCTTTCGATCTACGGAGCGTATTGGGGCGCTTGGCGGATTCGACGGCTTCAGACAGAAACAGGGGGTGCACACGAATTTACCCAGGTTCGGCCCCCCGGAGGGTAAAGACCTACATCCTGCTTGTCTGATCTTGTATTGCTGGTATATGTGGAGCTGTTACAATAGCGCGCAGATGCAATCTGGCGGAGGTGGAAGGAGATGGCGTGGCTAGCCTATGCGAGATTGTGTTGTAGGCTATGCGAATCCGGTCGTCTAGGGGGGCGCCCTTGGTGGCTTTATAGATGCAGCCAGTTAGGGTTTACAAGTATTTCTTGCCTTCTACTCCAAGTCGAAGTGCTGGGCCTTGCGGGCTTCGTGTATCCTTCGAGCGGGCTTCTTCCTTGGCAGGAACCAGGTAGGCAAATATCGAGGACCGAGGGGTCATACCCTCGTCAATGGGCATTGCCGGGGTTGAACCTCGTCAATTGGTGCCAATCGTGGGGACGATGGGATCTAGATCTATGGATTCGCCAGCTCCTTCACCAACCATCGTCAACCTCTCCACACCGACAAGGTTCGACGGCTCGTCATCAGCTATGGCCGTCGATTCTGCGTCGCCGTTCGACATCAACATCGACCCGCTCACCCTTGACTTTGACACCAATGCCAACATCGACATCGACACTGCATCAACCATCAACGTCGGCATCGCTGTGCCGACCGTCATCGACACCACCCCACCAGAGACTGAGGTCGACATCGCTAGATTGACCGTCATCGACACCGCATCGCTAGGCGTCGCCGATCTCACTCCGGCCATGACCACCATTGACCCCGCCTCAAGCCCGACAGGGGCAGTCTCGGCGATGACCGGAGGCTTCGACATGGCCTTCGGACTGTTCAACTTCCACGTGGACAACGACAAAGTCGCTGAGCTGATCTCCGTCAGCGATTCGACGCCGCCCGCAGCAGATCCAAGCGTGTCACCAGCTATCGAGGGCAACCCCTCGACGACAACGCCGCTGGCGCCATCGGAGAAAGAACCAAGGCTGGAAACTTCAACCCCATCAGTTGGGTCGAACGACTTTCAAGATCCACCTCCATCCCCAACCACCGCCTATTGCGTCGAGTGCGACGCATACCACTTCGTGGGCACCGGAGATTTCTTGTCTTACGAGATCGCCGGCTGTGAAGATCCTCGGGGAGGTACTGCTGCCATCTACCCGACGATATCCGAGTGTGAACGGGCTCTCAACGCCCTCACGCTCCGTCCTACGCCTTACGACCCTGATTATGTCGAAGGGCTATACTCGGACTACACATGCCCAGACGACGACGATGTCTACCCCGAGGCCAAGGGAAAAATCGGCAATTCGGCTAGCTCGTATTCGAGCAAATCCGCTACGTCTGGTGAGTAATACGTCTCAAACGTATCTATAATTTTTGATGCGCCATGCTTGTTTTTACACCATTTGCTTAGTGTTTTGTTACACTTCGTGGCGTTTTTATGCATTTTCCAGAACTAACCTATTAACAAGATGCCATAGTGTCAGTTCCCTGCTTTTGCTGTTTTTGTGTTTCAGAAAAGTTACACATGAAATATTCTCGGAATTGGACGAAACAAAAGCCAAACATCCAGATATTTAACGAAGCTTCCAGAAGACCAAAGAGGAGACGGAGACGAGCCACGGGCTGGCCACACAACAGGGCTGTGCGGCCCAACCCCTGGCCGCGCCCCCTATGTGTGAGGCTGCCCTGGTCCACTTCTGATGCTGCCCCTTCGCCTATAAAGACCCCCCGACGGGAAAAACCTAAGTACCCCGATCAATTTTCCAAAAACACATCGCGATCCGCCGCCGTCGTTGACCCGATATCGGGAGGGTCCAGAAGCTCTTCCCGGCACCCTGCCAGAGAGGGGAATCACCACCGGAGGTCTTCTTCATCGCCATGCTTGCCTCCGGCGCGATGAGTGAGTAGTCTACCTTGGACTATGGGTCTATAGCAGTAGCTAGTTGGTTGTCTTCTCCACCATGTTCTTCATGTTTAGATCTCGTGAGCTGCCTTACATGATCGAGACTACCGTTATGTAATTCTACATGTTGTGTTTGTTGGGATCCGATGAATATTGGTGTTATGATTGAGTTGATGTGCTGAATATTATCTTATGTTATCTCTATATTGTTTATGATCTTGCATGCTCTCCGTTGTTAGTAGCTATCTTGGCTGAGTAAATACTAGTGACTCTAAGAGGGGGTATTTATGCTCGATAGTTGGGTTCATGCCTCCATTTAATTATCTGGGGGAGTGACAGAAACCTCTAAGGTTGTAGATGTGCTGTTGCCACTAGGGAGAAAATAACATTCTTATGTCCAAGGACATATGCTTTGTTTATATTACACACTTTGCTTAATGCAGTTATCTGTTGTTTGCAACTTAATATTCATGGGGTCCTCAGATGATTCTCCGTGGGTGGATTATTAGTCATAGATGCAGTTGGATGGCCGTCTATGTATCTTGTTGTAATGCCCAGAGTAAATCTCATAGTGATCCTCTTGACATATGCACGTTATCTTTATTCTATTATTTGCCCAACTGTAATTTGTTTACCCAGCATGTTGTTATTTATCTTATGGAGAGACACCGCTAGTGAACTGTGGACCCCGGTCCAATTTCCTTTACATTGCTATCACCTATTTACTTTACTCGCACTGTTTACTTTCTCGCATACTACTATTACTTTCCACTTGATACGCTCATTCCTTTGTTTACAGCAAACCGGTGAGATTGACAACCTCATCGTAAGTTAGGAGCAAAGTTCTTGGTTGTGTTGTGTGCAGGTTCCACGTTGCTACTAGTTGAAGACGCGCTAACACGTATCGTTAACGGCGCCCTTGTTGGAGTGTCACTAGGCTAGCAGGCATCACCTTCATGAGTTTGGCTTTTTCCTACTGGATTGATAACCTTGGTTTTATAACTGAGGGAAAACTTGCTGCTATATTCATCAAACCTTCTCTTGGGGTTTCCAACTGGCCGGTCATTTACATCATCAACTACATGCCAACAAGTTTTCTGGCACCATTTAACACCGCGCCATCAACAAGTTTTCTGGCGCCGTTGCCGGGGAAAAAGAAGACTTCTGCAAGGGGAGTTTCGCACGCACATCCTTTACTTTGTTTTTAGTTTTGCTTTACTTTATTTTTACTTGCATCGTTTTATCAAAAACACAAAAAAATTAGTTTCCTTATAGTTGTTATTTTTACTTGTCTGCTTTTAGTTTTGCTAGAATGGCTACTTCTGAAAACACCAAGTTGTGTGATTTTACTAGCACTAATAATAGTGATTTTATCTGCACTCCTATTGCACCACCTGATCCTGCTGCAAATTTTTATGAGATTAAGCCTGCTTTATTGAACCTTGTTATGAAAGAGCAATTTCTGGTGCTAGTACTGATGCTGCTGCTGCTCATCTCAACAATTTTGTTGAGCTATGTGAGATGCAGAAATATAAGGATATAGAGAGTGATATTATTAAGCTTAAGTTGTTTCCTTTTTCTTTGAGAGGAAAAGCTAAGGATTGGTTGCTGTCTTTGCCTAAAAATAGTATTGATTCATGGGCTAAGTGTAAGGATGCTTTTATTGGAAGATACTATCCTCCTGCTAAGATTATAGCTTTGCGTAGCAATATTATGAAGTTTAGCCAGTTTGATAATGAACATGTTGCTCAGGCTTGGGAAAGAATGAAATCTATGATAAAGAATTGCCCTACTCATGGACAGACTACTTGGATGATTGTCCAAACTTTTTATGCAGGACTAAATTTTTCTTCAAGGAACCTATTGGATTCAGTTGCTGGAGGCACTTTTATGTCCCTTACCTTGGGCACCGCAACAAAGCTTCTCGACAATATGATGGTAAATTATTCTGAATGGCACACCGAGAGAGCTCCACAAGGTAAGAAGGTAAATTCTGTTGAGGAAACCTCTTCCTTGAGTGATAAGATTGATGCTATAATGCTTATGCTTTCTAATGATAGAACTCATGTTGATCCTAATAATGTTCCTTTGGCCTCTTTGGTTGCTCAAGAAGAGCATGTTGATGTAAACTTCATTAAAAATAATAATTTTAACAACAATGCTTATAGAAACAATTTTGCTAGTAACAATTATAGGCCGTATCCTTCTACCAATGGTAATGGTTATGGTAACTCTTATGGTAATTCCTCCAACAACACTGGGGCTGTGATACGTCTCAAACATATCTATAATTTTTGATGCTCCATGCTTATTTTTACACCATTTGCTTAGTGTTTCATTATACTTCGTGGCATTTTTATGCATTTTCTAGAACTAACCTATTAACAAGATGCCACAGTGCTAGTTCCCTATTTTCTGCTGTTTTTGTGTTTCAGAAAAGTTACACAGGAAATATTCTCGGAATTGGACGAAACAAAAGCTGAACATCCAGATATTTAACGAAGCTTCCAGAGAACCGAAGAGGAGACGGAGCCGAGCCAGAGGCTGGCCTCACTACTAGGGGGCGCGGCCCAGGGCCTGGCCGCGCCGCCCTATGGTGAGCCGCCCCTGGTCCACTTCTAACGCTGCCCCTTCGCCTATAAAGACCCCCAGACGGGAAAAACCTAAAGACCCGATCACTTTTCCAGAAACACATCGCGATCTGCCGCCATCGTTGACCCAAGATCGGGAGGGTCCATAAGCTCTTCTCGGCACCCTGCCGGAGAGGGGAATCGCCACCAGAGGTCTTATTCATCGCCATGCTTGCCTCCGGCGCGATGAGTGAGTAGTCTACCTTGGACTATGGGTCCATAGCAGTAGCTAGATGGTTGTCTTCTCCACCATGTGCTTCATGTTTAGATCTCGTGAGCTACCTTACATGATCGAGATCACCGCTATGTAATTCTACATGTTGTGTTTGTTGGGATCCGATGAATATTGGTGTTATGATTGAGTTGATGTACTGAATTTTATCTTATGTTATCTCTATGTTGTTTATGATCTTGCATGCTCTCCGTTGTTAGTAGCTATCTTGGCTGAGTAGTTGCTAGTGACTCCAAGAGGGGGTATTTATGCTCGATAGTGGGTTCATGCCTCTATTTAATCTGGGGGATTGACAGAAACCTCTAAGGTTGTAGATGTGCTGATGCTACTAGGGGAAAACAACATTCATATGCTCAAGGGCATATGCTTTGTTTACATTACACACTTTGCTTAATGCAGTTATCTGTTGTTCGCAACTTAATACTTGTGGAGTTCTCAGATTGATTCGCCACAAATGGATTATTAGTCATAGATGCAGTTGGATGGCGGTCTATGTATTTTGTTGTAATGCCCAGAGTAAATCTCATAGTGATTTTCTCGACATATGCACGTTGTCTTTATTCTATCAATTGCCCAACTGTAATTTGTTTACCCAGCATGTGTTATTTTATCTTATGGAGAGACACCACTAGTGAACTGTGGACCCCGGTCCTATTTCCATTATATTGCTATCACCTGTTTACTTTACTCGCATACTACTATTGCTTTCCACTTGATACGCTCATTCCTTTGTTTCAAGCAAACCGGTGAGATTGACAACCTCATCGTAAGTTGGGAACAAAATATTTGGTTGTGTTGTGTGCAGGTTCCACGTTGCTACTAGTTGAAGACGAGTCAACAAGAATCGTTAACGGCGCCCTTGTTGGAGTGTTAGTAGGCTAGCAAGCATCACCTTCTGGAGTTTGACTTTTTCCTGGATTCGATAAACCTTGGTTTCTTTCTGAGGGAAAAACTTGCTGCTGTGCTCATCATACCTTCCTCTTGGGGTTCCCAACTGGACGGTGAAAAACCATCAACACCGCGCCGCATCAAGACATTTTTCTGGCGCTGTTGCTGGGGAAAAAGAAGACTTCTGCAAGGGGAGTTTCGCACGCACATCCTTTACTTTGTTTTAAGTTTTGCTTTACTTTATTTTTACTTGCATCGTTTTATCAAAAACACAAAAAAATTAGTTTCCTTTATAGTTGTTTATTATGTCTAGTTTAGTTGCTACTACTATGTTGCCCGAGGATATGATTTTCACTTTCAAGCAAAAGAATGTGGAAAGTTTCAAGGAAGCTTGGTCTAGAATTTATGATTGGCATGGAAAAACTGAACCAAAAATGACTTTGAGTTTGCTTCTTAGTTGCTTTTACTTTGGACTTGCTCTTCGTTATAGATATGCTTTGGATGCTACGGCAGAAGGAGATTTCCTTCATTGTGATCGAGATCAAGCCTTCAATATTATAAAAAAGTTGATTACAATTTATAGCATGCCTACTGATTTTGATTCCTCTCTTGTGAGCATTTTTAATAGACTTGATACTCTTGAGACTCATACTGCTTGTTTGAATGATTGCTATAGTACTTTGCGCCAGCATTTTGATTATGTGCCAACAAATTCTGAACCTTCGAGTTGGTATCCTACGGTAAAAATTACCATTGGTGGTGAAACTTTTCATGCTCGTTGTGATATTATGTCTGAATTTTGTCTTATGCCAAAGGATGTTTATGAATCTTTAAGTCTTTGGAAGCTTTCTGAGGGGGGAGAAGAAATTTCTCTTACTAATAATGCCACTATATTTCCCGTTGGAATAGCTGAAGGAGTTTTTACAAAAGTCCTAGGAAGAATGGTATCTACTGATTATCTTGTTATTGAATGTGTAGGAAAAGGACAAATCACACTTGGAAGGTCTTTACTGAAGCTCCTGGGCGCCGTTATAGATGTGGGAAAAGGCAATATAAGATTCATCTCTCCACCTTGCAATAGTCACGTCTTTCCTAGAGTTAAGAGTAAAGGTAAGAAAGGAAGACGTAAGGCACCCCCTGACCCTAGCACTTCATCACTCGATATTACTTGATTCGCACTTTCTGCACCTAGCTCAAAGGCGTTAAAGA
The DNA here is from genome assembly GCA_007115705.1 of Dactylis glomerata. NCBI lineage: Eukaryota > Viridiplantae > Streptophyta > Magnoliopsida > Poales > Poaceae > Dactylis > Dactylis glomerata. Next base: position 3,416,209 of record QXEO01000104.1, read on the forward strand.
AAAGCACTCTTGGGAGATAACCCAATGTTTTTACATTCAGTTCTTTTTCTTTTATTTGAGTCTTGGAAGTTATTACTACTGTAATGACCTCTCCTTATCATTTTTATTTTGTTTTTGTGCCAAGAGAAGCCTCTAATTTGAGTGAGGTAAGATTTGGGGATGTTGCTGTCCTGAAACAGTTTTCGGTGCTGCACTGTAAAAATTCGTAAAAATTCTCTGCAAATCTTTTGGACCTGCGATTTCTTGTGCATATGCCTCAGGTTATATCCAAACTTTTATTAGTTGAACACTTTTTGATTTGAGCAACAGAAAACCCTCTAAAAATTCGACCTTTGTCAGCTATTCTGTTTTGACAGATTTCTGCCAATATTTGTGTTTGCCGCTCGATCGCTTTCTTTTTTAGTTCTTTTGATCACAGAACTTTTGGGGAAGTTGCTACAGTAGTATATACTTTATATGTGGTGGTTTTGAGTTGAAATCTGAAGCAAAAAGGGCTGATTCATTGTTATGCTTACACTAATGTTGCTAATAGATTTATGTTTAGTTTTGTATGAAGGAAGTTTTCAAGTGTAGGGATTGGAAAATGACTAGATGAGTTGAAGAATGGACAAAAGCTCAAGCTTGGAGGTGCCCACGCACCCCAAGAAATATCCAAGAGGTACAAGCGTCAAAGCTTGGGGATGCCCCCGAGGCACCCCTTCTTCATCGGCAAAAATCAGGTCACCTTTCAACACACTATATTTTTATTGCTTCATGCATTATGCATTTTTCTTGGAGCGTCAGTTGTTTTAGTTTTCAGTTTTGTTTAGTTTTGTTTGCTGCAATAAATGGTTGGACCCCAACGAATTCCTTTTGGAGAAGTTGCCTTGCTTTTCATTTGCCAAGAACACTCCGTTTTTCACTCTTATCGTTTCAACGAGTGTTCTCTTTTTCTAGAACTACGTTTAGCTTTTGTTTTTCACCTTGATTTGTGTTCAGATCTTGTTATATCTTTACATCAAGGTGTATTATGACCTCTGGTCCATGTTGGTTTTCATCAAAAAGAGTTGTTTAAAAAAGTTCGAATGGTGTTGGAAAAGAGAAAAAGCTTTAAGCAAAAAAGTGGTACAAGAAGGAGCTTGTGTAGACTGCAGCCTAGGCTTTTGCATGTCGTGCTTGATGTATTTTTGATAGTATGCTTAGTGGTTTTGCTGTAGCATGACTTGTCTCAAATGACTGAGATTGCTTAATGAGCCTTTGAAAAAATCATGCGTTGTTTTAATTATTTGGAAGCATTATTTTGGTTTTCTCCTTGATGCTTTATTTGGGTTGACTTGGCGCATGCTCACACATGTTAGACTCATACAAAGTCGCCATTGCCTCTATGATCATTTAGTTTTTGACTTTTGATGCCATCTTATGCTTCTTTTAATGTCGCTTTGTCGCTTTGCATGATTATGGCCATTATTGCTCTCTTAGTTGGTCGCTCCCAGTCTTTTGCTAGCCCTCATTTTGTACTGAGTATGAGCTCTACTCGTGCATCCAACTCCTAAAAACCAAGTTGTTCCAAAGTGTCCACCATACATACCTATTAGCAATTTGCTATTCCAAAGTACATTTGACTTGCTTTTATCTATCCTTCAAATTAAACTCGTTTTGGTGTTATGCGAAAATTGGTCAGTAAAGCTCTCACGAACTTGATGGCACACTTTACTTTTCTCATTCTAAATTTTTTGATATTGTGGCTCTCTTATGTTGAGTTGTTATGCTTGCAAGTTGTAAGTTGGAAATTAGCCCAGCCATGCCGTCATGGGGCAAGCTTTCAACATTGCACTTCTTATTTGAGTTGATATCGTGATCTTTTGTTTATGGATACTCGCGCTGTGAAATAAGTTGGGAATCTTGCGGGATCATGGAGTTTTTATATGTGTTAGGGAAACGCCTGGGCCGCTAATCTAAGCCATGCATCATTCATGGTGGAAATTTAACGCATGCCCATAGTGGACATTCGACGACGCATCTCATAATAAAAAGCTATACCAATGGTAAATAAAAGAGATGTCGAGGTGTTCATTGTCTGTTTGTCTTATCATTTTGATGTGGGCTTGTTCCATGTCATCGGGCAGGAGGTACCCCATTGGCGGTTCACGATGATACACATATATTTACAATGACAAGAGCTTGTTTGGGACTTTAAGTCAAGTAGCATGAGGTTTGGGTATTCGTACTTCACGGGACACGAGGTTTTCAACTTATGATTTGTCAAGCATATGCTTCATAAGTGTATTCACATTAACTTTAACCATTCAAGATGCCTATGATGGGGCAATGAGAGCTCAAAGCTAGTAAGTACCATAATTTTTGAAGGTTATAAAACTTGCAATCACTGCATCCCTCCGCGAAGGGCCTTTCTTTTACTTTTATGTTGAGTCACCACCTTCTATCTTTATGCACCATCTAAGGGAGCATAGTTGTCATTCTGAGTATAATGTGCATTGTCCCAAAGTTTTCATTGATTGATTCATGATGTTGGTTTCACTTGTTCTTAAATTATTTGTATCTAGTCGCCCTCTTAAACTTGAAGGTGTCCTATGCATTTATGTTTTGCTCTCTCATGAAGGACAAGCTGAAAACCATTTGTATGTTTTTCCATATGATTTGAACACACATTTGACTTTCATTGTTTCATTTTCATGATCTTTTGTTTGTGTTCTTTTTCATGTTATAACATGGTTGCTAAGTTTCTTCTATCAAGATTATATCTTTCATGCCCATGTTTTAAGTTCTTTTGATGCCAGCGCACAACGCTTACATATATGATCAAGATTGTGTAGGTGCATGTCACCTCAAAAATTATTTCTTTTGTTATCACTTACCCACTCGAGGACAAGCAGGAGTTAAGCTTGGGGATGCTGATACATCTCAAACGTATCTATAATTTTTGATGCTCCATGCTTGTTTTTACACCATTTGCTTAGTGTTTCGTTACACTTCGTGGCATTTTTATGCATTTTCTAGAACTAACCTATTAACAAGATGCCACAGTGCCAGTTCCCTATTTTCTGCTATTTTTGTGTTTCAGAAAAGTTACACAGGAAATATTCTCAGAATTGGACAAAACAAAAGCCGAACATCCAGATATTTCACGAAGCTTCCAGAGAATCGAAGAGGAGACGGAGCCGAGCCAGAGGCTGGCCTCACCACTAGGGGGCGCGGCCCAGGGCCTGGCCGCGCCGCCCTATGGTGAGCCGCCCCTGGTCCACTTCTGACGCTGCCCCTTCACCTATAAAGACCCCCCGACGGGAAAAACCTAAAGACCCGATCACTTTTCCAGAAACACATCGCGATCCGCCATCGTCGTCGACCCGAGATCGGGAGCGTCCAGAAGCTCTTCCCGGCACCCTGCCGGAGAGGGTAATCACCACCGGAGGTCTTCTTCATCGCCATGCTTGCCTCCGGCGCGATGAGTGAGTAGTCTACCTTGGACTATGGGTCCATAACAGTAGCTAGATGGTTGTCTTCTCCACCATGTGCTTCATGTTCAGATCTCGTGAGCTGCCTTACATGATCGAGATCACCGTTATGTAATTCTACATGCTGTGTTTGTTGGGATCCAATGAATATTGGTGTTATGATTAAGTTGATGTACTGAATTTTATCTTATGTTATCTCTATGTTGTTTATGATCTTGCATGCTCTCCGTTGTTAGTAGCTATCTTGACTGAGTAGTTGCTAGTGACTGATACATCTCCAACGTATCCATAATTTTTGATGCTCCATGCTTGTTTTTACACCATTTGCATAGTGTTTCGTTACACATCGTGGCATTTTTATGCATTTTCCGGAACTAACCTATTAACAAGATGCCACAGTGCCAGTTCCCTATTTTCTGCTGTTTTTGTGTTTCAGAAAAGTTACACATGAAATATTCTCGGAATTGGACGAAATAAAAGCCAGACGTCCAGATATTTACCGAAGCTTCCAGAGAACCAGAGAGGAGACGGAAAGGAGCCACAGGGTGGCCACACCACCAGGGGGCGCGGCCTGCCCCTGGCCCCCGCTGGCCTATGGTGTGGGCCCCCTGGTCCACTTCTGACGCTGCCCCTTCGCCTATAAAGACCCCCCGACGGGAAAAACCTAAACACCCGATCACTTTTCTAGAAATACATCGCGATCCACCGCTGTCATCAACCCGAGATCGGGAGGGTCTAGAAGCTCTTCCCGGCACCCTGCCGGAGAGGGGAATCGCCACCGGAGGTCTTCTTCATCGCCATGCTTGCCTTCGACACGATGAGTGAATAGTCTACCTTGGACTATGGGTCCATAGCAATAGTTAGATAGTTGTCTTCTCCACCATGTGCTTCATGTTTAGATCTCGTGAGCTGCCTTACATGATCGAGATCATCGTTATGTAATTCTACATGTTGTGTTTGTTGGGATCCAATGAATATTGGTGTTATGATTGAGTTGATGTACTGAATTTTATCTTATGTTATCTCTATGTTGTTTATGATCTTGCATGCTCTCCGTTGTTAGTAGCTATCTTGGCCAAGTAGTTGTTAGTGACTCTAAGGGGGGTATTTATGCTCGATAGTGGGTTCATGCCTCTATTTAATCTGGGGGAGTGATAGAAACCTCTAAGGTTGTAGATGTGTTGTTGCTACTAGGGGGAAAACAATATTCATATGCTCGAGGGCATATGCTTTATTTACATTACACACTTTGCTTAATGCAGTTATCTGTTGTTCGCAACTTAATACTTGTGGAGTTCTCGGATTGATTCGCCACAAGTGGATTATTAGTCATAGATGCAGTTGGATAGCGGTCTATGTATCTTGTTGTAATGCCCAGAGTAAATCTCATAGTGATCCTCTCGACATATCACGTTGTCTTTATTCTATCAATTGCCCAACTGTAATTTGTTTACCCAGCATGTGTTATTTTATCTTATGGAGAGACACCACTAGTGAACTGTGGACCCCGGTCCTATTTCCTATATATTGCTATCACCTGTTTACTTTACTCGCACTGTTTACTTTACTCGCATACTACTACTGTTTTCCACTCAATACGCTCATACCCTTTGTTTCAAGCAAGCCGGTGAGATTGACAACCTCATCGTAAGTTGGGAACAAAGTATTTGATTGTGTTGTGTGCAGGTTCCATGTTGCTACTAGTTGAAGACACACTAACAAGTTATCGTTAATGGTGCCCTTGTTGGAGTGTCACTACGCTAGCAAGCATCACCTTCTGGAGTATTGGCTTTTTCCTACTGGACGATTAAACCTTGGTTTCTTACTGAGGGAAAAACTTGCTGCTATATTCATCAAACCTTGCTCTTGGGGTTTCCAACTGGCCGGTCATTTACTTGATCAACTACACGCCAATAAGTTCTCTGGTACTATTCATCACCGCGCCATCAACAAGTTTTTCTGGCGCTGTTGCCGGGGAAAAAGAAGACTTCTGCAAGGGGAGTTTCGCACGCACATCCTTTACTTTGTTTTAAGTTTTGCTTTACTTTATTTTTACTTGCATTATTTTATCAAAAACACACAAAAATTAGTATCCTTTATAGTTGTTATTTTATTACTCTTAGTTCATTATGTTGTTCCCTAAGTACGTTTTGGAGGACCTCTCAGTAGGTAGTGGTTCAATTATTGAGAAAAGTAACATTGAGGAGTTCTTTAATCATATTAGTATGCATAAAGATGTTGAGGAAAAGTCTTTGGCTGAGCTTGCTCCTAGTTATGAAGTTGCTTCTGCTTATTTAGTTCACATGTTAGAAGCTAGGTTTGCTAGCCTTAATCCTTTTATGCAATACATGTTTCTTAAGCTTCATGATATTGAGGATCCTGAAAAGAAAGCTTTTATCTTGGAAACTTTACGCATAGAATTGAGAGATGTGGCCATTGAAGTTAGGAAAGTTCTTAAGCGCTTTAATAAACTCGGCTCACCTATAAAGGTTGTTAGTACAAGCAATGAGGGAACCGAAATACCTATACCTAGCAAGCTCTTGGGATTGTATGAAGCTTTTGAAAATAATTTTGATTGGATCTGTCCCAAAAAACTTTTTAGTGATTTGAGTGAACCAAAGCGTGATCACAAAGGGTCTTCAAAAACTTATGTGGATGAAATACAATGCCTTATTGAAAAGACTTCTGCAGTTGATCTTAATGCCTCTTTCGATATTACTTGAGTTCCACCTTTCTGCGCCTAGCTCAAAGGCGTTAAAGAAAAGCACTCTTGGGAGATAACCCAATGTTTTTACATTCAGTTCTTTTTCTTTTATTTGAGTCTTGGAAGTTATTACTACTGTAATGACCTCTCCTTATCATTTTTATTTCGTTTTTGTGCCAAGAGAAGCCTCTAATTTGAGTGAGGTAAGATTTGGGGATGTTGCTGTCCTGAAACAGTTTTCGGTGCTGCACCGTAAAAATTCGTGAAAATTCTCTGTAAATATTTTGGACCTGCGATTTCTTGTGCATATGTCCCAGGTTATATCCAAACTTTCATTATTTGAACACTTTTTGATTTGAGAAACAGAAAACCCTCTAAAAATTCGACCTTTGTCAGCTGTTCTGTTTTGACAGATTTCTGCCAATATTTATGTTTGCCGCTTTATCGCTTTCTTTTTGAGTTCTTTTGATCACGGAACTTTTGGGGAAGTTGCTACAGTAGTATATACTTTATATGTGGTGGTTTTGAGTTGAAACCTGAAGCAAAAAGGGGTTGATTCATTGTTATGCTTACACTAATGTTGCTAATAGATTTGTATTTAGTTTTGTATGAAGGAAGTTTTCAAGTGTAGGGATTGGAAAATGATGAGGTGAGTTGAAGAATGGACAAAAGCTCAAGCTTGGGGATGCCCACGCACCCCAAGAAATATCCAAGAGGTACAAGCGTCAAAGCTTGGGGATGCCCCCGAGGCACCCCTTCTTCATCGGCAAAAATCAGGTCACCTTTCAACACACTATATTTTTATTGCTTCATGCATTATGCATTTTTCTTGGAGCGTCAGTTGTCTTTAGTTTTCATTTTTCTTTAGTTTTGTTTGCTGCAATAAATGGTTGGACCCCAACAAATTTCTTTTGGAGAAGTTGCCTTGCTTTTCATTTGCCAAGAACACTCCGTTTTTCACTCTTATCGTTTTAACGAGTGTTTTCTTTTTCTAGAACCGCGTTTAGTTTTCAATTTTCGCCTTGATTTTTGTTCAGATCTTGTTTTATCTTTACATCAAGGTGTATTTTTACCTCTGGTCCATGTTGGTTTTCATCAAAATAGTGGTTTATAAAAAGTTTGAATGGTGTTGGAAAAGAGAAAAAGCTTTATACAAAAAAAAGTGGTACAAGAAGGAGCTTGTGTAGACTGCGGCCTAGGCTTTTGCATGTCATGCTTGATGTCTTTTTGTTAGTATGCTTAGTGGTTTTGCTGTAGCATAACTTGTCTCAAATGACTGAGATTGCTTAATGAGCCTTTGAAAAATCATGGGTTGTTTTTAATTATTTGGAAGCATTATTTTGGTTTTCTCCTTGATGCTTTATTTGGGTTGACTTGGCGCATGCTCACACATGTTAGACTCATGCAAAGTCGCCATAAGCCTCTATGATCATTTAGTTTTTGACTTTTGATGCCATCTTATGCTTCTTTTAATGTCGCTTTGTCGCTTTGCATGATTATGGCCATTATTGCTCTCTTAGTTGGTCGCTCCCAGTCTTTGCTAGCCCTCATTTTGTACTGAGTATGAGCTCTACTCGTGCATCCAACTCGTAAAAACCAAGTTGTTCCAAAGTGTCCACCATACATACCTATTAGCAATTTGCTATTCCAAATTACATTTGACTTGCTTTTATCTATCCTTCAAATTAAACTCTTTTTGGTGTTATGCGAAAATTGGTCAGTAAAGCTCTCACGAACCTGATGGCACACTTTACTTTTCTTGTTCTTAAAAAAAATTGACATTGTGGCTCTCTTATGTTGAGTTGTTATGCTTGCAAGTTGTAAGTTGGAAATTAGCCCAGCCATGCCATCATGGGGAAAGCTTTCAACATTGCACTATCTTTCATTTGAGTTGATATCGTGATCTTTTGTTTATGGATACTCGCGATGTGAAATAAGTTGGGAATCTTGCGGGATCATGGAGTTTTTATATGTGTTAGGGAAACGCCTGGGCCACTAATCTAAGCCATGCATCATTCATGGTGGAAATTTACAGCATGCCCATAGTGGACATTCGATGACGCATCTCACAATAAAAAGTTATACCAATGGTAAATAAAAGAGATGTCAAGGTGTTCATTGTCTGTTTGTCTTGTCATTTTGATGTGGGCTTGTTCCATGTCATCGGGCAGGAGGTACCCCGTTGGCGATTCTCGATGATACACATATATTTACAATGACAAGAGCTTGCTTGGAACTCTAAGTCGAGTAGCATGAGGTTTGGGTATTCGTACTTCACGGGACACGAGGTTTTCAACTTATGATTTGTCAAGCATATGCATCATAAGTGTATTCGCATTAACTCTAACCATTCAATATGCCTATGATGGGGGCAATGAGAGCTCAAAGCCAGTAAGTACCATAATTTTTGAAGGTTTATAAAACTTGCAATCACTGCTTCCCTCCGCGAAGGGCCTTTCTTTTACTTTTATGTTGAGTCACCACCTTCTATCTTTATGCACCGTCTAAGAGAGCATAGTTGTCATTCTGAGTATAATGTGCATTGTCCCAAAGTTTTCATTGATTGATTCATGATGTTGGTTTCACTTGTTCTTAAATTACTTGTATCTAGTCGCCCTCTTAAACTTGAAGGTGTCCTATGCATTCATGTTTTGCTCTCTCATGAAGGACAAGCTGAAAACCATTTGCTATGTTTTTCCTTATGATTTGAACGCACTTTTGACTTTCATTGTTTCATTTTCATGATCTTTTGTTTGTGTTCTTTTTCATGTTATAACATGGTTGCTAAGTTTCTTCTATCAAGATTATATCTTTCATGCCCATGTTTTAAGTTGTTTTGATCCCAGCGCACAACGCTTACATATATGATCAAGATTGTGTAGGTGCATGTCACCTCAAAAATTATTTCTTTTGTTATCACTTACCTACTTGAGGACGAGCAGGAGTTAAGCTTGGGAATGCTGATACGTCTCCAACGTATCCATAATTTTTGATGCTCCATGCTTGTTTTTACACCATTTTCTTAGTGTTTCGTTACACTTTTGTGGCATTTTTATGCATTTTCTGGAACTAACCTATTAACGAGATGCCACAGTGCTAGTTCCCTGTTTTCTGCTGTTTTTGTGTTTTAGAAAAGTTACATAGGAAAAATTCTCGGAATTGGACGAAACAAAAGCCAGACGTCCAGATATTTACCGAAGCTTCCAAAGAACCGGAGAGGAGACGGAAAGGAGCCACAGGTCGGCCACACCACCAGGGGGCACGGCCTGCCCCTGGCCCATGCCGGCCTATGGTGTGGGCCCCCTGATCCACTTCTGACGCTGCCCCTTCGCCTATAAAGACCCCCCGACGGGAAAAACCTAAACACCCGATCACTTTTCCAGAAACACATCGCAATCTGCCGCCGTCGTCGACCCGAGATTGGGAGGGTCCAAAAGCTCTTCCCGGCACCCTGCCGGAGAGGGGAATCGCCACTGGAGGTCTTCTTCATCACCATGCTTGCCTCCGGCGCGATGAGTGAGTAGTCTACCTTGGACTATGGGTCCATAGCAGTAGCTAGATGGTTGTCTTCTCCACCATGCGCTTCATGTTTAGATCTTGTGAGCTGCCTTACATGATCGAGATCACCATTATGTAATTCTACATGTTGTGTTTGTTGGGATCCGATGAATATTGGTGTTATGATTGAGTTGATGTACTGAATTTTATCTTATGTTATCTCTATGTTGTTTATGATCTTGCATGCTCTCCGTTGTTAGTAGCTATCTTGGCCAAGTAGTTGCTAGTGACTCCAAGAGGGGGTATTTATGCTCGATAGTGGGTTCATGCCTCTATTTAATCTGGGGGAGTGACAGAAACCTCTAAGGTTGTAGATGTGCTGTTGCTACTAGGGGGAAAACAACATTCATATGCTCGAGGGCATATGCTTTGTTTACATTACACACTTTGCTTAATGCAGTTATCTGTTGTTCGCAACTTAATACTTGTGGAGTTCTTGGATTGATTCGCCATAAGTGGATTATTAGTCATAGATGCAGTTGGATGGCGGTCTATGTATCTTGTTGTAATGCCCAGAGTAAATCTCATAGTGATCCTCTCGACATATCACGTTGTCTTTATTCTATCAATTGCCCCACTATAATTTGTTTACCCAGCATGTGTTATTTTATCTTTTGGAGAGACACCACTAGTGAACTGTGGACCCCGGTCCTATTTCCTATATATTGCTATCACCTGTTTACTTTACTCGCACTGTTTACTTTACTCGCATACTAGTACTGTTTTCAACTCGATACGCTCATACCCTTTGTTTCAAGCAAACCGGTGAGATTGACAACCTCATCGTAAGTTGGGAACAAAGTATTTGGTTGTGTTGTGTGCAGGTTCCATGTTGCTACTAGTTGAAGACGCGCTAACAAGTTATCGTTAACGGCGCCCTTGTTGGAGTGTCACTAGGCTAGCAAGCATCACCTTCTGGAGTATTGGCTTTTTCCTACTGGACGATTAAACCTTGGTTTCTCACCGAGGGAAAAACTTGCTGCTATATTCATCAAACCTTGCTCTTGGGTTTTTCAACTGGCCGGTTATTTACTTCATCAACTACACGCCAACAAGTTCTCTGGCACTATTCATCACCGCGCCATCAGTGACTCCAAGAGGGGGGTATTTATGCTCGATAGTGGGTTCATGCCTCTATTTAATCTGGGGGAGTGACAGAAACCTCTAAGGTTGTAGATGTGCTGTTGCTACTAGGGGGAAACAACATTCATATGCTCAATGGCATATGCTTTGTTTACATTACACACTTTGCTTAATGCAGTTATCTGTTGTTCGCAACTTAATACTTGTGGAGTTCTCGGATTGATTTGCCACAAGTGGATTATTAGTCATAGATGCAATTGGATGGCGGTCTATGTATTTTGTTGTAATGCCCAGAGTAAATCTCATAGTGATCCTCTCGACATATGCACGTTGTCTTTATTCTATCAATTGCCTAACTGTAATTTGTTTACCCAACATGTGTTATTTTATCTTATGGAGAGACACCACTAGTGAACTGTGGACCCCGGTCCTATTTCCATTATATTGCTATCACCTGTTTACTTTACTCGCATACTACTATTGCTTTCCACTCGATACGCTCATTCCTTTGTTTCAAGCAAACCGGTGAGATTGACAACCTCATCTTAAGTTGGGAACAAAGTATTTGGTTGTGTTGTGTGCAGGTTCCGCGTTGCTACTAGTTGAAGACAGTCAACAAGAATCGTTAACGACGCCCTTGTTGGAGTGTTAGTAGGCTAGCAAGCATCACCTTCTGGAGTTTGACTTTTTCCTGGATTCGATAAACCTTGGTTTCTTTCTTAGGGAAAAACTTAATGCTGTGCTCATCATACCTTCCTCTTGGGGTTCCCAACTGGACGGTGAAAAACCATCAACACCGCACCGCATCAGGCTGCACCCTCTGAGCTTGAAGTCATGCTTAAGGACTTCATCGGTAAGCAAACTGCTTTTAACAAGTCTGTTGAGGAAAAGTAAGGCAAAATTGATATTCTTGCTTCTAAAGTTGATAGCCTTGCTCATGATGTTGAACTTCTAAAATTAAAAGTGTTGTCTAATGATGTGAAGGAGAACAATACTTTTGCCACTGCTAATGCTATCCAAGTTAGAATTGATGAAAATGTTAGGATGCTAACAGAATTGCATGCCAGGTGGGAAAGAGAAGATAAGATGGCTATAAAGATGAAGGTATGCACCATTGCTACCTCAAATGATGTTGTTCCAAATGCTATTAATCCTCTTACTTTGATTGGTGTAGAGAAAACTCCCACTCCTTGTGTTAAAAAGCCCAAAACTGCTAAAACGTTTTCTCAAAAGAGTGCTGAAATTTTTTGGAGTGTAGGAGATGATAGCTCTATTTCCTTTAATGATTTTGATGTTGATGGCTGCAATATATCTGAAGTTATTTTGTTCTTGCAAAAGCTTGCTTTGAGTCCCAATGCTAGTTCTATAAATGTTGCTTTTACTAAGCATATTACCAATGCTCTCATGAAAATTAGGGATGAAAAGTTGACGCAAAAAGCTTCTATTCCCAAGAAGTTAGAAGATGGTTGGGAACCCATCATTGATATGCATGTTCATGGTTTTGATTGCCATGCTTTATGTGACCTATTTGCTAGTATTTCTATTATGCCTAGAAAAATTTATGACATGCTTGATTTACCACCGCTTGAAAAGTGTTATTATGATGTTCCTATTGCTGATGTTGCTAAGAAGAAACCTTTGGGAAGGATTAATGATGTTCTTATTATGGTTAACAATAACCTTGTTCCTGTTGATTTTCTTGTTATGGATGTTGAATGCAATGCTTCATGTCCTATTATTTTGGGAAGACCTTTTCTTCGAACTGTAGGTGCCATCATTGATATGAGGGAAGGCACCATCAAATATCAATTCCCACTCAAGAAAGGTAAGGAACACTTCCCTAGAAAGAGGAAGAAATTAATTTTGACTCTATTCTTAGAGCAAATTATGAGCTTGATGCTTCATCACTCGATATTAGGGGCTGTTTGGTTCAGAGGGTATCCTTTAGGGGATGTGGATATCCACAACCACCTGGTTAGGGATAACCATTTTTCCTGATTGGTTGGACAGTCAAAATGTGGTTGCCCTTATCCAGTGTTCTGTTTGGTTGAAAGGGTAAAAAGTGGATAGCTTGTATTAAAATGGGTGGGCCCCTCCTAATTCTTATCCTTTCACCGTTATCTCCAGCTCTCGTCCTAATTTTCCCCATGGCCGGCGGCACAAAGAGCGACCAGGGAGCTGCGTCCATGGATAGCTCGTGGGGGCAGGGCGGGGGCTCGATGCCTATCTATGACCTAGGCTAGGGGGCGCGATGGAGGGGCTAGGCGACGGCCAGGGGGCGCGACGGAGGGGCCAAGTGACGCCCATGGAGGTCCCGATGGAGCTCGATTCCAACGAGATAGGAAACACGGCGGCGCTGGGAGCTTGGGGATGGGGAACCACCTCCGGCGCAGCAAGGGAGAGGAGGCGCAGCGACGCTCAGCGTACGGGAGAGGGGGGCAGTCTGGCTTGGTCCATCGGTCGACGGTTGTCGGCCACTGCCAGGGAATGGCCATGTTTTTTTCCTTTCTATTTGCGAGCGAAACGACGGAACCGGAAGTGGTTGGCCACATCCGCCAAATTTTGTAGGACGAGCTCAACCACCGTTTCATAGGAATATACCCAGAATCTGGCTATCCACAACCACTCTCACCCTCTAAACCAAACACTTGGCAACCATTTTTTCAGTGGCTATCCCTAACCAGTTGGGGATATCCCCTGAACCAAACAGCCCCTTACTTGATTCGCACTTTCTGCGCCTAGCTCAAAGGCGTTAAAGAAAAGCACTCTTGGGAGATAACCCATTGTTTTTACATTCAGTTCTTTTTCTATTATTTGAGTCTTGGAAGTTATTACTACTGTAATAACCGCTCCTTATCTTTTTTATTTCGTTTTTGTGCCAAGAGAAGCCTCTAATTTGAGTGAGGTAAGATTTGGGGATGTTGCTGTCCTGAAACAGATTTTGGTGCTGCACCGTAAATATTCGTGAACATTCTCAGAATATCTTTTTGACCTGCGATTTCTTATGAATATGCCCCAGGTTATATCCAAACTTTTATTAGTTTAACACTTTTTGATTTGAGCAACAGAAAACCCTCTAAAAATTCGACCTTTGTCAGCTGTTCTGTTTTGACAGATTTCTGCCACTATTTGTGTTTACCTCTCGATCGCTTTCTTTTTAAGTTCTTTTGATCACGGAACTTTTGGGGATGTTGCTACAGTAGTATATGCTTTATATGTTGTGGTTTTGAGTTGAAACCGGAAGCAAAAAGGGGTTGATTCATTGTTATGCTTACACTAATGTTGCTAATAGAATTGTGTTGAGTTTTGTATGAAGGAAGTTTTCAAGTGTAGGGATTGGAGAATGATGAGATGAGTTGAAGAATGGACAAAAGCTCAAACTTGGGGATGCCCACATACCCCAAGAAATATCCAAGAGGTACAAGCGTCAAAGCTTGGGATTCCCCTGAGGCACCCCTTCTTCATTGGCAAAAATCAGGTCACCTTTCAACACACTATATTTTTATTGCTTCATGCAATATGCGTTTTTCTTGGAGCGTCAGTTGTTTTAGTTTTCAGTTTTTTTAGTTTTGTTTGCTGCAATAAATGGTTGGACCCCAACAAATTTCTTTTGGAGAAGTTGCCTTGCTTTCCATTTGCCAAGAACACTCCGTTTTTCACTCTTATCGTTCAACGAGTGTTCTCTTTTTCTGCTACTGCGTTTAGTTTTCATTTTTCGCCTTGATTTGTGTTCAGATCTTGTTATATCTTTTCCTCAAGGTGTATTTTTACCTCTGGTCCATGTTGGTTTTCATCAAAAGAGTTGTTTCAAAAAGGTTCGAATGGTGTTGGAAAAGAGAAAAAGTTTCATGCAAAAAAGTGGTACAAAAGGAGCTTGTTTAGACTGCGGCTTAGGCTTTTGCATGTCATGCTTGATGTCTTTTTGATAGTATGCTTAGTGGTTTTGCTGTAGCATGACTTATCTCAAATGACTGAGATTGCTTAATGAGCCTTTGAAAAAATCATGCGTTGTTTTTATTATTTGGAAGCATTAATTTGATTTTCTCCTTGATGCTTTATTTGGGTTGACTTGGCGCATGCTTACACATGTTCAACTCATACAAAGTCGCCATAAGCCTCTATGATCATTTAGTTTTTGACTTTTGATGCCATCTTATGCTTCTTTTAATGTTGCTTTGTCGCTTTGCATGATTATGGCCGTTATTGCTCTCTTAGTTGGTCGCTCCCAGTCTGCTAGCCCTCATTTTGTACTGAGTATGAGCTCTACTCGTGCATCCAACTCCTAAAAACCAAGTTATTCCAATGTGTCCACCATACATACCTATTATCAATTTGCTATTCCAAAGTACATTTGACTTGCTTTTATCTATCCTTCAAATTAAACTCTCTTCGGTGTTATGCGAAAATTGGTCAGTAAAGCTCTCACGAACCTGATGGCACACTTTACTTTTCTCGTTCTTAAAATTTTGACATTGTGGCTCTCTTATGTTGAGTTATTATGCTTGCAAGTTGTAAGTTGGAAATTAGCCAAACCATGCCGTCATGGGGTAAGCTTTCAACATTGCACTTCTTATTTGAGTTGATATTGTGATCTTTTGTTTATGGATACTCGCGATGTGAAACAAGTTGGGAATCTTGCGGGATCATGGAGTTCTTATATGTGTTAGATAAATGCCTGGGCCGCTAATCTAAGCCATGCATAATTCATGGTGGAAATTTACAGCACGCCCATAGTGAACATTCGACGACGCATCTCAAAATAAAAATCTATACCAATGGTAAATAAAAGAGATGTCGAGGTGTTCATTATCTGTTTGTCTTGTCATTTTGATGTGGGCTTGTTCCATGTCATCGGGCAGGAGGTACCCCATTGGCGGTTCTCGATGATACACATATATTTACAATGAAAAGAGCTTGCTTGGGACTCTAAGTCGAGTAGCATGAGGTTTGGGTATTCGTACTTCATGGGACATGAGGTTTTCAACTTATGATTTGTCAAGCATATGCTTCATAATTGTACTCGCATTAACTCTAACCATTCAAGATGCTTATGATGGGGGCAATGAGAGCTCAAAGCTAGTAAGTACCATAATTTTTGAAGGTTTATAAAACTTGCAATCACTGCTTCCCTCTGCGAAGGGCCTTTCTTTTACTTTTATGTTGAGTCACCACCTTCTACCTTTATGCACCGTCTAAGAGAGCATAATTGTCATTCTTAGTATAATGTGCATTGTCCCAAAGTTTTCATTGATTGATTCATGATTTTGGTTTCACTTGTTTTTAAATTATTTGTATCTAGTCGCCCTCTTAAACTTGAAGGTGTCTATGCATTTATGTTTTGCTATTCTATGAAGGACAAGCTGAACCATTTGCTATGTTTTTCCTTATAATTTGAACACACGTTTGACTTTCATTGTTTCATTTTCATGATCTTTCGTTTGTGTTCTTCTTCATGTTATAACATGGTTGCTAAGTTTCTTCTATCAACATTATATCTTTCATGCCTATGTTTTAAGTTCTTTTGATCCCAGCACACAATGCTTACATAGATGATCAAGATTGTGTAGGTGCATGTCACCTCAAAAATTATTTCTTTGTTATCACGTACCTACTCGAGGATGAGCAGGAGTTAAGCTTGGGGATGCTTGATACATCTCAAACGTATCTATAATTTTTGATGCTCCATGCTTGTTTTTACACCATTTTCTTAGTGTTTCGTTACACTTCGTGGCGTTTTTATGCATTTTCCGGAACTAACCTATTAACAAGATGCCACAATGCCAGTTCCCTGTTTTCTGCTATTTTTGTGTTTTAGAAAAGTTACATAGGAAATATTCTCCGAATTGGATGAAACAAAAGCCGAACATCTAGATATTTAATGAAGCTTCCAGAAGACCGAAGAGGAGACAGAGATGAGCCACGGGCTGGCCACACAACAGGGCAGCGCGGCCCAGCCCCTGGCTGCGTCCCCTATGTGTGAGGCCACCCTGGTCCACTTCTGACGCTGCCCCTTCGCCTATAAAGACCCCCCGACGGGAAAAACCTAAGTAGCCCAATCAATTTTCTAGAAACACATCGCGATCCGCCGCCGTCGTCGACCCGAGATCGGGAGGGTCCAGAAGCTCTTCCCGGCACCCTGTCAGAGAGGGGAATCGCCACCGAAGGTCTTCTTCATCGCCATGCTTGCCTCCGGCGCGATGAGTGAGTAGTCTACCTTGGACTATGGGTCCATAGCAGTAGCTAGTTGGTTGTCTTCTCCACCATGTGCTTCATGTTTAGATCTCGTGAGCTGCCTTACATGATCGAGACTACCGTTATGTAATTCTACAAGTTTTGTTTGTTGGAATCCGATGAATATTGGTGTTATGATTGAGTTGATGTGCTGAATATTATCTTATGTTATCTCTATGTTGTTTATGATCTTGCATGCTCTCCGTTGTTAGTAGCTATCTTGGCCGAGTAGATACTAGTGACTCCAAGAGGGGGTATTTATGATCGATAGTTGGGTTCATGCCTCTATTTAATCTGGGGGAGTGACAGAAACCTCTAAGGTTGTAGATGTGCTGTTCCCACTAGGGAGAAAACAACATTCTTATGTCCAAGGATATATGCTTTGTTTACATTACACACTTTGCTTAATGCAGTTATCTGTTGTTCGCAACTTAATATTCATGGGGTCCTCGGATGATTCCCCGTGGGTGGATTATTAGTCATAGATGCAGTTGGATGGCGGTCTATGTATCTTGTTGTAATGCCCAGAGTAAATCTCATAGTGATCCTCTTGACATATGCACGTTATCTTTATTCTGTCAATTGCCCAACTGTAATTTGTTTACCCAGCATGTCATTATTTATCTTATGGAGAGACACCACTAGTGAACTGTGTACCCCGGTCCAATTTCCTTTACATTGCTATCACCTGT
Source organism: Dactylis glomerata (assembly GCA_007115705.1). Lineage (NCBI taxonomy): Eukaryota > Viridiplantae > Streptophyta > Magnoliopsida > Poales > Poaceae > Dactylis > Dactylis glomerata. Next base: position 3,433,929 of record QXEO01000104.1, read on the forward strand.
TTACTTTACTCGCATTGTTTACTTTCTCGCATACTACTATTGCTTTCCACTCGATACGCTCATTCCTTTGTTTACAGCAAACCGGTGAGATTGACAACCTCATCGTAAGTTGGGAGCAAAGTTCTTGGTTGTGTTGTGTGCAGGTTCCATGTTGCTACTAGTTGAAGACGCGCTAACAAGTATCGTTAACAGCGCCCTTGCTGGAGTGTCACTAGGCTAGCAGGCATCACCTTCTTGAGTTTGGCTTTTTCCTACTGGATTGATAACCTTGGTTTTGTAACTGAGGGAAAACTTGCTGCTATATTCATCAAACCTTCTCTTGGGGTTTCCAACTGGCCGGTCATTTACATCATCAACTACATGCCAACAAGTTTTCTGGCACCATTCAACACCGCTCCATCAGTGAGTATTTGGTCGATTACGACTCTGACACCATGTTCGAGGTCGGATCGTGCATCGGAGACGACGATGTCTACCCTCTCGCGCTAGGCGAGATCAGTGATGACTCGATCCCACCGTTCGGAGGGCACTACATGATGGCCTCACACGGAGATGGAAACAAGCACAGAGCCAACAACAATCGAGATCGGCCAAACACTGGTGGCCAATTCATCACTCAAGACCAGATCCGGCACACAAGGAGGGTCTATTCGGGCGAGGCGCCTTTGGGTCCCAACCCAAGCCCCGAAGAGTTAGCTGCGCTCCGATTCATCATCCAGGAGCAGAAGGACCAGATTAACACTGATAAGCAAGTCCTGGAACGACGCAGAGAAGATGCCGACGCGTCCAGCAGAAGACATGCCAAGCTTTCATCACACTACTCGTCGAGCGTTCAGCATAGGACGTGATCACACATCCCGCCCGAGGGCGCGGCGCCCAACATTGCAAGAAATTTGGAGGCAGAGTTCAATGAGGTCAAATTACTGCCTAGGACCAAAGAAGCCGCCATTATGGTGACAACGTCATAAATTGCCGCTAACACGTCCAACGGCGATGAGCACATGCAGCATCTGCGGAATCTAGCGCTCGAAGGAGTCATGGTGCTTCAAGGTACGAACGAGCAAGACCGCGAGGCAACGCCAAGAAGGAACATTCCTCCAGTCGAGCCGTTTAGGCACCAGGCAGTAGCGCCAGTAGTAGCACCCAGGCCTCAGGTGGTGGAGCCTATAAACGGTGAACTTCGGCACGGCTTGGCCCAAAACAGAGTCGATTCCGCGCGTGCGCGGCATGACGCGCGTCGCTTCGGGGAGGAGGCTGAATTGGAGGCATTCGGGAATAGTCGTCACAGACTGTGTGGCGCGGAGTGCTTCAGCTTCCTGATTCGCTCCACACCACTGCCGAAAGGGATAAAACTCAGCGACGGTGTAGTCAAGTTCAATGGGAAGCAGGACCCTCAAATTTGGCTCGACGACTTCATCACCGCCGTCACCATTAGCGGCGGATCCAGAGACAATGCCCTCCAGCTGCTATCTCTGCATCTGAAGGACAACGCAAGGGCTTGGCTCAACAACCTTGCCCCAGACAGCATCCGTTCTTGGGAAGAATTTTGACAAGCATTCATTGCAAATTTTCGAGGCACCTCACAATGGCCTACGTCGTTCGAAGAACTGCGTCTGTGCATGCAGAAGACCGGAGAAAGCTTGAGGTCGTATATATCCCGATGGCTCAGCCTGCGCAACACATCGGAGAACATCTCACCGGAGAGGGCCATTGACGCCTTTCGGGATGGTCTCATCATGCGCAACTTCAGAGAAGAGTTGGGACGATGCAAGCCCAAGACCATCGACCACCTCATGAGCCTGGCAAACGAGTGGGCCGATGGAGAAGACTCTATCGCGGTCCCCAGAAGCCGTCGTCGGTCAGCAGACCGCGACGTTGACCCGAAGGACCAATTCCACTCCAGTTCATGGAAGAAAGGACGCCGAAACCGCTACGAGGATGCGGACACAACGGATATGGTAGTAGCAGACTACATAAACAACGACCGCGACGACAACCATGATGGACCAAGGCAGGGGAACAACTACTATGGCAGCAGCAGTAGAAGCGCCGGCCGCGACTCGAGGCCAAGAATGGAATGGCATCGGTGTCGTGATGCACCGCCACTTTTGGCGGAAGAGATGCTCAACGGAGAGTGTACCAGGCACACTTACATCAACAAGGATGGGAGGCGAAAACTTGCGCACCTCCTTATCGAGTGCAGGGAGTTCCTTTGGCTCAGTCAAGCTCTTCAGGACAAGATGTGGACCGAGCAACCAGTCGCAGGTAGCGTGGCCTACAACGTGCCACCGCCACCTCCTAACCCGCCAGTGAATGTGGTGCAACAAGGCCACCAAATAGCCACGATTTAGCACGTCGAGCCGCGACAGCCAGCCGTCGAAGAAGAAGCATTCCCGCCACCACGAGGTTTCATGCCTATGATCCAGAGAGGACGCCCGACAAATCGGGTTCAGAGGAAGCGTGGCAGAGAGGTTTTTCACGCCGAGCATACGCCACCGGCGGCGCCCAAATATTTGAACTGGTCAGAGCACCCGATCGGCTTTGATCGATCAGATCACCCACCGAAGATCCCACGCCCTGGACACCACGCTTTGATCCTTGAAGCACATATCGGAGGTTTTACCTCTAAAAAAGTGTTCATGGATGGAGGGAGCAGCCTAAACCTCATCTACGCAGACACGCTGCGCAAGATCAAGATTCCGATGGACAAACTCCTGCCAACGGAGACATCCTTCCACGGTATCGTCCCGGGGAAGCCGACATACCCACTGGGGGCGATACACCTAGACGTCATTTTCGGCACTCCTGCAAACTTCAGGAAGGAGAAGATTGAGTTCGAAGTTGTTGATTGGCCCTCACAGTATCACGCTATTCTCGGGTGACCAGCGTTTGCCCGATTCATGGTGGTGCCACACTATGCTTATCTCAAGCTGCGGATGCCCGCAAACAGAGGACCACTGATGATCAGCGGAAGTTTCGCCCGCTCTGAAAACTGTGACAAGGACTTCAACAGCATGTCCCAGACGTTTGGGGTGCATGAAGAGCTCAACCACATCAGGGAGAGCACCAACATGGATGTCGATCCACCGGCGCAGTAAAATGCCCCAGAGCTGTCATTCGACGCCAGCAAAGACACCCGAGAGCACCAGATCCACCCGACGGATCCAACCAAGACCGCGCGGGTGTCGAATTCTCTCTCCCCCGCATAGGAAAGCGCGCTCGTCGAGTTCCTCTGTGAGCACTGGAGGATGTTCACCTGGTGTCCAGCAGATATGCCAGGCATCCCCAGGGAACTCGCCGAGCACGAGCTAAAGATTTTTCCTAACGCAAAGCCGATCAAGCAGTCGATGCACCGCTACAACCCAGAAAAGGCCCGATCAATGGGCGAAGAAATAAATCGTCTCCTCAAGGCAAAATTCATCAGAGAGATAAAGGAGGCCACATGGCTTTCACCACTGGTCATGGTAGAAAAGAAGGACACCAAGATCTACATGATGTGCATCGACTTCACGGCGCTAAATAAGCACTGCCCGAAAGACTACTTTCCTCTACCCCGAATCGACCGGATCATCGATTCTACTGCTGGCTGCGAGCGCCTCTCATTTCTCGATGTGTACTTCGGGTACAACCAGATAAGTTTAAAGGTCAAAGACGAGGACAAGACAGCGTTCATCACCCCGCATGGGGTATATTGCTACATGACGATGCCCTTCGGGCTCAAGAACGCCGGAGCCACCTATCAACGGTGCATGCAGGCGTGCCTGAAGGAGCAGATCGGCCGCAACATCGAGGTCTACGTCGACGACATCGTCATCAAATCCACAAAGGCAGACATCCTGCTCGACGACCTGAGAGAAACCTTTGCCAACCTCTATCGCTACAGCATCAAGCTCAACCCGAAGAAGTGTTCCTTCGGAGTACCTATAGGCCAGCTGCTGGGCTACCTCATCTCTGAGAGAGGAATTGAGGGCAACCCAGAGAAGGTTCAAGCCATCATCAACATGCAGCCGCCAAAGACGCTTCGACATGTCCAGCAGCTGACAGGTCGACTAGCAGCGCTTAGCCACTTTATAAGCAAGCTCGGCGAAAAGGCTCTCCCCTTCTATCGGCTCCTCTGGAAGACGGACAACTTCACTTGGACAGAAGAGGCACAGGCCGCGTTCAACGACCTTAAGTGTTGCCTGATACGTCTCAAACGTATCTATAATTTTTGATGCTCCATGCTTGTTTTACACCATTTGCCTATTGTTTTGTTACACTTAGTGGCATTTTTATGCATTTTCCGGAACTAACCTATTAACGAAGTGCCACAGTGCCAGTTTCCTGTTTTCTGCTATTTTTGTGTTTCAGAAGTGATACACAGGAAATATTCTCGGAATTGGACGAAACAAGTTCCTGAAGTCATATTTTACCCGGAAGCTTCCAGAGATCCGAAGAAGTGTCGGAGGGGGGCCACCAGGGCCCCACACAAGGGGGCGGCGCGGCCTGGCCCCTGGCCGCGCCACCCCTGTGTGAGGGCGCCTGGTCCCTCTCCTGACATCGCCCCTTCGCCTATAAGTACCCCCTGACGAGAAAAACCTAAGGCCCGATCAGTTTTCCAGAATACATCGCGATCCGCTGCCGCTGTCGACCCGAAGATCGGGAGGGTCCAGAAGCTCTTCCCGGCACCCTGCCGGAGAGGGGAATCACCACCGGAGGTCTTCTTCATCGCCATGCTTGCCTCCGGAGCGATGAGTGAGTAGTCTACCTTGGACTATGGGTCCATAGCAGTAGCTAGATGGTTGTCTTCTCCACCATGTGCTTCATGTTTAGATCTCATGAGCTGCCCTACATGATTGAGATCACCGTTATGTAATTCTATGATGTTGGTTTGTTGGGATCCGATGAATATTGGTGTTTATGATTAAGTTGCTGTACTGAATTATATCTTTTGTTATCTCTATGTTGTTTATGATCTTGCATGCTCTCCGTTGTTAGTAGCTATCTTGGCCGAGTAGTTGCTAGTGACTCCAAGAGGGGGTATTTATGCTCGATAGTGGGTTCATGTCTCTATTTCACCTGGGGGAGTGACAGAAACTTCTAAGTTGGTAGATGTGCTGTTGCTACTAGGGAGAAAACAACATTCATATGCTCAAGGGCATATGCTTTGTTTACATTACACACTTTGCTTAATGCAATTATCTGTTGTTCGCAACTTAATACTTCTAGGGTGTTCGGATGATATCCTCGGGGGTGGATTATTAGTCATAGATGCAGTTGGATGGCGGTCTATGTATTTTGTTGTAATGCCCAGAGTAAATCTCATAGTGATCTTCTTGACATATCATGTTATCTTTATTCTATCAATTGCCCAACTGTAATTTGTTTACCCAGCATGTTATTTTATCTATAGAGAGACACCACTAGTGAACTGTGGACCCCGGTCCTATTTTAATCATATTGCAATCACCTGTTTACTTTTCCCGCACTGTTTACTTTACTCGCATATACTCTACTGTTTTCCACTCGATACACTCATAACCTTTGTTTCAAGCAAACCGGTGAGATTGACAACCTCATCGCAAGTTGGGAACAAAGTATTTGTTTGTGTGTGTGCAGGTTCCACAAACACCTTCAGTCGTCATCGTCTCTCTTCTCCTGATCGATAAACCTTGGTTTCTTAACTGAGGGAAAACTAGCCGCTACACTCATCATACCTTCCTCTTGGGGTTCCCAACGGGCTGGTCATCACCACGCACAAGGACAGTTTGCTTCCTCATCAAACAGCAGCAAGCAGCTATTTTTCTGGCGCCGTTGCCGGGGAAGAGAGAAGACTTCTGCGAGGGGAGTTCTTCGCACACACATTCTTTACGTTGTTATTTGTTTTGCTTTACTTTATTTTATTTTACCTGCATTGCTTTATATCAAAAACCCAAAAAAATTAGAATCCTTGGTAGCTGTTTTTACTTGTTTACTTTCGTTTTGCTAAAATGGGTACTCCTGAAAACACCAAGTTGTGTGACTTTGCTAGCATGAACAATAGTGATTTTATCTGCACTCCTATTGCACCACCTGTTCCTGCTACCACCTTTCATGAGATCAAGCCTGCTTTATTGAACCTTGTTATGAAAGAGCAATTTTCTGGTGCTAGTACTGAAGATGCTGCAGCTCATCTCAACAATTTTGTTGAGCTATGTGAGATGCAGAAATATAAGGATGTTGATAGTGATATTATTAAGCTCAAGTTGTTTCCTTTTTCTTTGAGAGGAAAAGCTAAAGATTGGTTGCTGTCTTTGACTAAGAATAGTATTGATTCATGGGCTAAGTGTAAGGATGCTTTTATTGGTAGATACTATCCTCCTGCTAAGATTATAGCTTTGCGCAGCAATATTATGAAGTTTACTCAGTTTGATAATGAACATGTTGCTCAAGCTTGGGAAAGAATGAAATCTATGGTAAAGAATTGCCCCACTCATGGACTGACTACTTGGATGATTATCCAAACTTTTTATGCAGGACTGAATTTTTCTTCAAGGAACCTACTTGATTCAGCTGCTGGAGGCACTTTTATGTCCCTTACATTGGGCGCCGCATCAAAGCTACTCGACAACATGATGGTAAATTATTCCGAATGGCACACCGAGAGAGCTCCACAAGGTAAGAAGGTAAATTCTGTTGAGGAAACCTCTTCCTTGAATGATAAGATTGATACCATTATGGCTATGCTTGCTAATGATAGGACTCATGTTGATCCTAATAATGTTCCTTTGGCCTCTCTGGTTGCCCAAGAAGAGCAAGTTGATGTGAATTTCATTAGAAATAACAATTTTAACAACAATGCTTATAGGAACAATTTTGCTAGTAACAATTATAGGCCATATCCTTCTACCAATGGTAATGGTTATGGTAACTCTTATGGTAATTCCTACAACAACACTAGGGCCGCGCCCTCCGAGCTTGAGGTAATGCTCAAGGACTTCATCGGAAAACAAACTGCTTTTAACAAGTCTGTTGAGGAAAAGTTAGGCAAAATTGATATTCTTGCTTCTAAAGTTGATAGCCTTGCTCATGATGTTGAACTTCTGAAATTAAAAGTGTTTCCTAATGATGTGAATGTGAGCAATATTGTTGCTGCCGCTAATGCTACCCAAGTTGGAATTGATAAAAATATTAGATTGTTAGCGGAATTGCATGCCAGGTGGGAAAGAGAAGATGAGATGGCTAGAGAGATGAAGGTATGTACTATTACTACCTCTAATGATGTTTCTCCTACTGATAACAATCCTCTTACTTTGATTGGTGTAGAGAAAACTCCCACTCCTTGTGTTAAAAAGCCTAAAACTGCCAAAACTTTTTCTCAAAAGAGTGCTGAAATTTTTCGGAGTGCGGGAGATGATAGCTCTATTTCCTTTAATGATTTTGATGTTGATGGCTGCAATATATCTGAAGTAATTTTTTTCTTGCAAAAGCTTGCTTTGACTCCCAATGCTAGTTCTTTAAATATTGCTTTTACTAAGCATATTACCAATGCTCTCATAAAGATTAGGGATGAAAAGTTGAAGCAAAAAGCCTCTGTTCCCAAGAAGTTAGAAGATGGTTGGGAACTCATCATTGATATGCATGTTAATGGTTATGATTGCCATGCTTTATGTGATCTAGGTGCTAGTATTTCTATCATGCCTAGAAAGATTTATGATATGCTTGATTTACCACCGCTTGAAAAATGTTATTTTGATGTTCCTATTGCTGATGTTGCTAAGAAGAAACCTTTGGGAAGGATTAATGATGTTCTTATTGTGGTTAACAATAACCTTGTTCCCGTTGATTTTCTTGTTATGGACGTTGAATGCCATGCTTCATGTCCTATTATTTTGGGAAGACCTTTTCTTCGAACTGTAGGTGCTATTATTGATATGAGGGAAGGCACTATCAAGTATCAATTCCCGCTAAAGAAAGGTATGGAACACTTCCCTAGGAAAAGAAAGAAATTACTTTTTGATTCTATTCTTAGAGCAAATTATGAGCTTGATGCTTCATCACTTGATAATACTTGATTCGCAATTTTCTGCGCCTAGCTCAAAGGCGTTAAAGAAAAGCACTCTTGGGAGATAACCCATTGTTTACTTTTCAGTACTTTTTCTTTTATTTGAGTCTTGGAAGTCATTACTACTGTAATGACCGCTCTTTATCTTGTTTATTTCGTTTTTGTGCCAAGAGAAGCCTCTAATTTGAGTGAGGTAAAGATTTGGGGATGTTGCTGTCCTAAAACTGTTTTCGGTGCTGCACCGTAAAAATTAGTGAAAATTCTCTGTATATCTTTTGGACCTGCGATTTCTTGTGCATATGCCCCAGGTTATATCCAAACTTTTCTTAGTTGAACACTTTTTGATTTGAGCAACGGAAAATCCCTCAAAAATTCGTCCTTTGTCAGCTGTCCAGTTTTGACAGATTTCTGCCAATATTTGTTTTTGCCACTTTATCGCTTTCTTTTGAGTTCTTTTTGATCATGGAACTCTTGTGGAAGTTGCTACAGTAGTATATACTTTATATGTGGTGTTTTGGGTTGAAACCTGAAGCTAAAAGAGGTTGAATATATTTTATGCTTACACTAATGTTGCTAATAGAATTGTGTTTAGTTTTGTATGAAGGAAGTTTTCAAGTGTAGGGATTGGAGAATGATGAGATGAGTTGAAGAATGGACAAAAGCTCAAGCTCGGGGATGCCCAGGCATCACCCCAAGAAATATCCAAGAAGTACAAGCGTCAAAGCTTGGGGATGCCCCCGAGGCACCCCTTCTTCATCGGCAAAAATCAGGTCACCTTTCAAAACACTATATTTTTATTGCTTCATGCACTATGTGTTTTTCTTGGAGCGTCAGTTGTTTTAGTTTTCTTAGTTGGTTTAGTTTGTTTGTTTGCTGCAATAAATGGTTGGACCCCAACAAATTTTCCTTTGGAGGAGATGTACTCGTTTTTATTTGCAAAGAACGCTCTAGTTTTCACTCTTATTAAAAATCGAGTGTTCTACTTTTTCTGCTACTGCTTTTGGTTTTCGTTTTCGCCTTGATATGCGTTCAGATCTTGTCATATTTTTTTATCAAGGTGTATTTTTGCCTCTGATCTTTATTGGTTTTCATCAAAATAGGTGTTTATAAATTTTTTAAATGGTGTTGGAAAAGAGAAAAAGCTTTGTGCAAAATAGTGGTACAAGAAGGAGCTTGTGTAGACTGCGGCTTAGGCTTTTTCATATCATGCTTGATGTCTTTTTGATAGTATGCTTAGTGGTTTTGCTGTAGCATGACTTATCTCAAATAACTGAGATTGCTTAATGAGCCTTTGAAAAAATCATGCGTTGTTTTATTGTATGGAAGCATTATTTTGGTTTTCTCCTTGATGCTTTATTTGGGTTGACTTGGCGCATGCTCACACATGTTAGACTCTTACAAAGTCGCCAATAGCCTTCATGATCATTTAGTTTTTGACTTTTGATGCCATCGTATGCTTCTTTTAATGTCGCTTTGTTGCTTTGCATGATTATGGCCATTATTGCTCTCTTAGTTGGTCGCTCCCAGTCTTTTGCTAGCCCTCACCTTGTACTGAGTATGAGCTCTACTCGTGCATCCAACTCCTAAAAGCCAAAGTTTTCCAAAGTGTCCACCATACATACCTACTAGCAATTTGCTATTCCAAGTAAATTTGACTTGCTTTTATTTTCTCTTCAAATTAAACTCTTACCAGTGTTATGCGAAACTCGGTTAGTAAAGCTCTCACGAACCGGAAGGCATACTTTACTTTTTCCTGTTCTTAAAATTTTGACATTGTGGTCTTTTATGCTGAGTTGTTATGCTTGCAAGTTGTAAGTTGGATTCTAGCCCAGCCATGCTGTCATGGGGCAAGCTTTCAACATTGCACTTCTTTTTGAGTTGATATCGTGATCTTTTGTTTATGGATGCCTGCTGTGTGAAATGAATTGGGAATCTTGTAGGGATCATGGAGTTTTTATATGTGTTAGGGAAACGCCGGGCCGCCAATCTAAGCCATGCATAATTCATGGTGGAAATTTGCAGCATACCCATGGTGAACATTCGACGACGCATCTCACAATAAAAAGCTAAACAATATAGCAAATAAAAGAGATGTCGAGGTGTTCATTGTCTGCTTGTCCTGTCATTTTGGTGTGGGCTTGTTCCATGTCATCGGGCACGGAGGTACCCCATTGGCGGTTCTCAATGATATGCATATACTTACAATGACAAGAGCCTTGCTTGGGACTCTAAGTAAACTAGCATGGTTTGGGTACTCGTATTCACGGGACACGAGGTTTTCAACTTATGATTTGTCAAGCATATGCATCATAATTGTTCTCGCATTAACTTTAACCATTCAAGATGCTTATGATGGGGGCAATGAGAGCTCAAAGCCGGTAAGTACCATAATTTTTGAAGGTTATAAAACTTGCAATCACTGCTTCCCTCTGCGAAGGGCCTTTCTTTTACTTTTATGTTGAGTCACCACCTTCTTTCTTTATGCACCATTAAGAGAGCATAGTTGTCATTCTTAGTGTGATATGCATTGTCCCAAAGTTCATTGATTGACTCATATTGTTGGTTTCACTTGTTCTTAAATTATTTGTATCTAGTCGCCCTCTTAAACTTTGAGGTGTCCTATGCATTTATGTTTTGCTCTCTTTGAAGGACAAGCTGAAAACCATTTGTATGTTTTTCCTTATGATTAGAACACACGTTTGACTTTCATTGTTTCATTATCATGATCTTTTGTTTGTGTTCATTTGCATGTTTACAACATGGTTGCTAAGTTCTTATTGTCATGATTATATCTTTCATGCCCATGTTTTAAGTTCTATTGATCCCAGCTCACCAATGCTTACATATATGATCAAGATTGTGTAGGTGCATGTCACCTCAAAAATTATTCTTTGTTATCACTTACCTACTCGAGGACGAGCAGGAGTTAAGCTTGGGGATGCTTGACATGTCTCAAACGTATCTATAATTTTTGATGCTCCATGCTTGTTTTACACCATTTGCCTATTGTTTCGTTACACTTAGTGGCATTTTTATGCATTTTCCGGAACTAACCTATTAACGAAGTGCCACAGTGCCAGTTTCCTGTTTTCTGTTGTTTTTGTGTTTCAGAAGTGATACACAGGAAATATTCTCAGAATTGGATGAAACAAGTTCCTGAAGTCATATTTTACCCGGAAGCTTCCAGAGATCCGAAGAAGTGTCGGAGGGGGGGCCACCAGGGCCCCACACAAGGGGGCGGCGCGGCCTGGCCCCTGGCCGCGCCACCCCTGTGTGAGGGCGCCTGGTCCGTCTCCTGACATCGCCCCTTCGCCTATAAGTACCCCCTGACGAGAAAAACCTAAGGCCCGATCAGTTTTCCAGAATACATCGCGATCCGCCGCCGCCGTCGACCCGAAGATCGGGAGGGTCCAGAAGCTCTTCCCGGCACCCTGCCGGAGAGGGGAATCGCCACCGGAGGTCTTCTTCATCGCCATGCTTGCCTCCGGAGTGATGAGTGAGTAGTCTACCTTGGACTATGGGTCCATAGCAGTAGCTAGATGGTTGTCTTCTCCACCATGTGCTTCATGTTTAGATCTCATGAGCTGCCCTACATGATTGAGATCACCGTTATGTAATTCTATGATGTTGGTTTGTTGGGATCCGATGAATATTGGTGTTTATGATTAAGTTGTTGTACTGAATTATATCTTTTGTTATCTCTATATTGTTTATGATCTTGCATGCTCTCCGTTGTTAGTAGCTATCTTGGCCGAGTAGTTGCTAGTGACTCCAAGAGGGGGTATTTATGCTCGATAGTGGGTTCATGTCTCTATTTCACCTGGGGGAGTGACAGAAACCTCTAAGGTGGTAGATGTGCTGTTGCTACTAGGGAGAAAACAACATTCATATGCTCAGGGGCATATGCTTTGTTTACATTACACACTTTGCTTAATGCAATTATCTGTTGTTCGCAACTTAATACTTCTAGGGTGTTCGGATGATATCCCCGGGGGTGGATTATTAGTCATAGATGCAGTTGGATGGCGGTCTATGTATTTTGTTGTAATGCCCAGAGTAAATCTCATAGTGATCTTCTTGACATATCACGTTATCTTTATTCTATCAATTGCCCAACTGTAATTTGTTTACCCAGCATGTTATTTTATCTATGGAGAGACACCACTAGTGAACTGTGGACCCCGGTCCTATTTTAATCATATTGCAATCACCTATTTACTTTTCCCGCACTGTTTACTTTACTCGCATATACTCTACTGTTTTCCACTCGATACACTCATAACCTTTGTTTCAAGCAAACCGGTGAGATTGACAACCTCATCGCAAGTTGGGAACAAAGTATTTGTTTGTGTGTGTGCAGGTTCCACAAACACCTTCAGTCGTCATCGTCTCTCTTCTCCTGATCGATAAACCTTGGTTTCTTAACTGAGGGAAAACTAGCCGCTACACTCATCATACCTTCCTCTTGGGGTTCCCAACGGGCTGGTCATCACCACGCACAAGGACAGTTTGCTTCCTCATCAAACAGCAGCAAGCATTGCCTTTCGATGTCCCCGGTCCTAGTCACTCCTCGAGAAAAAGAGCCGATGTTGCTGTACATAGCCGCAACAAATCAAGTTGTCAGTTCCGCCTTGGTGGTCGAGCGTGCAGAGGATGGCAAGGAGCACGGGGTGTGATACGTCTCAGACGTATCTATAATTTTTGATGCTCCATGCTTGTTTTTACACCATTTGCCTATTGTTTCGTTACACTTAGTGGCATTTTTATACATTTTCCGGAACTAACCTATTAACGAAGTGCCACAGTGCCAGTTTCCTATTTTCTGCTGTTTTTGTGTTTCAGAAGTGATACACAGGAAATATTCTCGGAATTGGATGAAACAAGTTCCTGAAGTCATATTTTACCCGGAAGCTTCCAGAGATCCGAAGGAGAGAAGGAGTAGGGCCATGTGGGCCCCACACACACAGGCGGCGCGGCCAGGCCCCTGGCCGCGCCAGCCACGTGTGAGGGTGCGTGGGACCCCCTCTGACATCGCCCTTTCGCCTATAAGTACCCCTCGACGAGAAAAACCTAAGCGCCCAATCAGTTTTCCAGAATACATCGCGATCCGCCGTCACCGTCGACCCGAAGATCGGGAGGGTCCAGAAGCTCTTCCCGGCACCCTGCCGGAGAGGGGAATCGCCACCGGAGGTCTTCTTCATCGCCATGCTTGCCTCCGGAGCGATGAGTGAGTAGTCTACCTTGGACTATGGGTCCATAGCAGTAGCTAGATGGTTGTCTTCTCCACCATGTGCTTCATGTTTAGATCTCATGAGCTGCCCTACATGATTGAGATCACCGTTATGTAATTCTATGATGTTGGTTTGTTGGGATCCGATGAATATTGGTGTTTATGATTAAGTTGCTGTACTGAATTATATCTTTTGTTATCTCTATGTTGTTTATGATCTTGCATGCTCTCCGTTGTTAGTAGCTATCTTGGCCGAGTAGTTGCTAGTGACTCCAAGAGGGGGTATTTATGCTCGATAGTGGGTTCATGTCTCTATTTCACCTGGGGGAGTGACAGAAACCTCTAAGGTGGTAGATGTGCTGTTGCTACTAGGGAGAAAACAACATTCATATGCTCAAGGGCATATGCTTTGTTTACATTACACACTTTGCTTAATGCAATTATCTGTTGTTCGCAACTTAATACTTCTAGGGTGTTCGGATGATATCCCCGGGGGTGGATTATTAGTCATAGATGTAGTTGGATGGCGGTCTATGTATTTTGTTGTAATGCCCAGAGTGAATCTCATAGTGATCTTCTTGACATATCACGTTATCTTTATTCTATCAATTGCCCAACTGTAATTTGTTTACCCAGCATGTTATTTTATCTATGGAGAGACACCACTAGTGAACTGTGGACCCCAGTCCTATTTTAATCATATTGCAATCACCTATTTACTTTTCCCGTACTGTTTACTTTACTAGCACATTACTACTGTTTTCCACTCGATACACTCATAACCTTTGTTTCAAGCAAACCGGTGAGATTGACAACCTCATCGCAAGTTGGGAACAAAGTATTTGTTTGTGTGTGTGCAGGTTCCACAAACACCTTCAGTCGTCATCGTCTCTCTTCTCCTGATCGATAAACCTTGGTTTCTTAACTGAGGGAAAACTAGCCGCTACACTCATCATACCTTCCTCTTGGGGTTCCCAACGGGCTGGTCATAACCACGCACAAGGACTTACTGCTCCCACGTCAACTAAACGCCACAGCTCTTTTCTGGCGCCATCACACGAGTAGCAGCTTCTTTTCTGGCGCCGTTGCCGGGGAAGAGAGAAGACTTCTGCGAGGGGAGTTCTTCGCACACACATTCTTTACTTTGTTATTTGTTTTGCTTTACTTTACTTTATTTTACCTGCACTGCTTTTTATATCAAAAACCCAAAAAAATTAGAATCCTTGGTAGTTGTTATTTCTTTACTTTAGTTTATCATGTTGTTCCCTGAGTTCGTTCTGGAGGACCTCTCAGTAGGTAGTGGTTCGATTATTGGCAAAAGTAACATTGAGGAGTTCTTTAATCACATTAGTATGCATAAGGAAGTTGAGGAAAAGTCTTTGGTTGAGTTAGCTCCTAGTTATGAAGTTGCTTCTGCTCATTTAGTTCACATGTTAGAAGCTAGGTTTGCTAGTCTCAATTCTTCTATGCAATACATGTTCCTTAAGCTTCATGAAATTGAGGATCCCGAAAAGAAAGCTTTTACCTTAGAAACCTTGCACACAGAATTTAGAGATGTTGCAATTGAGGCTAGGAAAGTTTTTAAGAAGTTTAATAAGCTTGGCTCGCCTGTTAAGGTTGTTGGTACGCCTGATGATTTTAAAACACCAATACCTTATGAACTTACAGGAATTCATGATGCTTGTGAAAAGAATTCTAGTTGGATTTGCCCTGAAAATCTTTTCGATGAAAGTAGTGTGCCAAAGAGTGATCGTAAAGGAGTTTCAAAAACTCAGTTGAACACATTTTCCTTCATTGTTGAAAAGATCTCTGCTGTTGATCTTAATGCTTCATCACTTGATATTACTTGATTCGCAATTTTCTGCGCCTAGCTCAAAGGCGTTAAAGAAAAGCACTCTTGGGAGATAACCCATTGTTTACTTTTCAGTACTTTTTCTTTTATTTGAGTCTTGGAAGTCATTACTACTATAATGACCGCTCCTTATCTTGTTTATTTCGTTTTTGTACCAAGAGAAGCCTCTAATTTGAGTGAGGTAAAGATTTGGGGATGTTGCTGTCCTGAAACTGTTTTCGGTACTGCACCGTAAAAATTCGTGAAAATTCTCTGTATATCTTTTGGACCTGCGATTTCTTGTGCATATGCCCCTGGTTATATCC
Source organism: Dactylis glomerata (assembly GCA_007115705.1). NCBI lineage: Eukaryota > Viridiplantae > Streptophyta > Magnoliopsida > Poales > Poaceae > Dactylis > Dactylis glomerata. The sequence continues at coordinate 3,449,339 of QXEO01000104.1, forward strand.
AAACTTTTCTTAGTTGAACACTTTTTGATTTGAGCAACAGAAAATCCCTCAAAAATTCGTCCATTATCAGGTGTTCAGTTTTGACAGATTTCTGCCAATATTTGTTTTTGCCACTCTATCGCTTTCTTTTGAGTTCTTTTTGATCATGGAACTCTTGTGGAAGTTGCTACAGTAGTATATACTTTATATGTGGTGGTTTTGGGTTGAAACCTGAAGCTAAAAGAGGTTGAATATATTTTATGCTTACACTAATGTTGCTAATAGAATTATGTTTAGTTTTGTATGAAGGAAGTTTTCAAGTGTAGGGATTGGAGAATGATGAGATGAGTTGAAGAATGGACAAAAGCTCAAGCTTGGGGATGCCCATGCATCACCCCAAGAAATATCCAAGAAGTACAAGCGTCAAAGCTTGGGGATGCCCCCGAGGCACCCCTTCTTCATCGGCAAAAATCAGGTCACCTTTCAAAACACTATATTTTTATTGCTTCATGCACTATGTGTTTTTCTTGGAGCGTCAGTTGTTTTAGTTTTCTTAGTTGGTTTAGTTTGTTTGTTTGCTGCAATAAATGGTTGGACCCCAACAAATTTCCTTTGGAGGAGATGTACTCGTTTTCATTTGCAAAGAATGCTCTAGTTTTCACTCTTATTAAAAATCGAGCATTCTACTTTTTCTGCTACTGCTTTTGGTTTTGGTTTTCGTTTTTGCCTTGATATGCGTTCAGATCTTGTCATATCTTTTCATCAAGGTGTATTTTTGCCACTGATCTTTATTGGTTTTCATCAAAAGAGGTGTTTATAAAAATTTCAAATGGTGTTGGAAAAGAGAAAAAGCTTTGTGCAAAATAGTGGTACAAGAAGGAGCTTGTGTAGACTGCGGCTTAGGCTTTTTCATGTCATGCTTGATGTCTTTCATCAAAAGAGGTGTTTATAAAAATTTCAAATGGTGTTGGAAAAGAGAAAAAGCTTTGTGCAAAATAGTGGTACAAGAAGGAGCTTGTGTAGACTGCGGCTTAGGCTTTTTCATGTCATGCTTGATGTCTTTTTGATAGTATGCTTAGTGGTTTTGCTGTAGCATGACTTGTCTCAAATAACTGAGATTGCTTAATGAGCCTTTGAAAGAAATCATGCGTTGTTTTTATTGTATGGAAGCATTATTTTGGTTTTCTCCTTGATGCTTTATTTGGGTTGACTTGGCGCATGCTCACACATGTTAGACTCTTACAAGTCGCCATTAGCCTTCATGATCATTTAGTTTTTGACTTTTGATGCCATCGTATGCTTCTTTTAATGTCGCTTTGTCGCTTTGCATGATTATGGCCATTACTGCTCTCTTAGTTGGTCGCTCCCAGTCTTTTGCTAGCCCTCACCTTGTACTGAGTATGAGCTCTACTCGTGCATCCAACTCCTAAAAGCCAAGTTTGCCATTGTGTCCACTATAAATTCCTATGCATGGTATTTCTAAGCCATTCCAAAGTAAAATTTTCGTGTGCTACCTTTCAAAAACCTTCAAAATACTTCTCGTTTTGTGACACTGTTTTCAGCTCATGGGGACGTAGTGGTCGGATTTGCTGTCTTCCATATTGTTTATTCCAAAAAAAAGAGAAAAAAAGAGAAAAAAAGGCACTCCTCCAAAGAATGTGAATGTTGGTGGGCACCCGATGGAATCGGTTAGCCATGGTACGTGAAAGGAAAGGTGGGGAGGAGTGCCAAGTTTTATAAAAAGAGCACGAAGTGCCAATCTCTCTCTCAAAAACTTGCTTTATTTTTTGTATGGAAGATAGTAAGAACCCCATTGCCCGTCGTTGACAAAGACAACCACCTCTCAAAATCAAGTTTTATCTCTCTGTTTTACAAATGAAAAGCTCTAGCACATGTTTAAATCACTGCTTCCCTCTGCGAAGGGCCTTTCTTTTACTTTTATGTTGAGTCACCACCTTCTTTCTTTATGCACCATTAAGAGAGCATAGTTGTCATTCTTAGTGTGATATGCATTGTTCCAAAGTTCATTGATTGATTCATATTGTTGGTTTCACTTGTTCTTAAATTATTTGTATCTAGTCGCCCTCTTAAACTTTGAGGTGTCCTATGCATTTATGTTTTGCTCTCTTTGAAGGACAAGCTGAAAACCTTTTGTATGTTTTTCCTTATGATTTGAACACACGTTTGACTTTCATTGTTTCATTATCATGATCTTTCGTTTGTGTTCATTTGCATGTTTACAACATGGTTGCTAAGTTTCTTATTGTCATGATTATATCTTTCATGCCCATGTTTTAAGTTCTATTGATCCCAGCTCACCAATGCTTACATATATGATCAAGATTGTGTAGGTGCATGTCACCTCAAAAATTATTCTTTGTTATCACTTACCTACTCGAGGACGAGCAGGAGTTAAGCTTGGGGATGCTTGATACGCCTCAAATGTATCTATAATTTTTGATGCTCCATGCTTGTTTTTACACCATTTGCCTATTGTTTCGTTACACTTAGTGGCATTTTTATACATTTTCCGGAACTAACCTATTAACGAAGTGCCACAGTGCCAGTTTCCTGTTTTCTGCTGTTTTTGTGTTTCAGAAGTGATACACAGGAAATATTCTCGGAATTGGACGAAACAAGTTCCTGAAGTTATATTTTACCCGGAAGCTTCCAGAGATCCGAAGGAGAGAAGGAGTAGGGCCACGTGGGCCCCACACACACAGGCGGCGCAGCCAGGCGCCTGGCCGCGCCAGCCACGTGTGAGGGTGCGTGGGACCCCCTCTGACATCGCCCTTTCGCCTATAAGTACCCCCCGACGAGAAAAACCTAAGCGCCCGATCAGTTTTCCAGAATACATCGCGATCCGCCGTCACCGTCGACCCAAAGATCGGGAGGGTCCAGAAGCTCTTCCCGGCACCCTGCCGGAGAGGGGAATCGCCACCGGAGGTCTTCTTCATCGCCATGCTTGCCTCTGGAGCAATGAGTGAGTAGTCTACCTTGGACTATGGGTCCATAGCAGTAGCTAGATGGTTGTCTTCTCCACCATGTGCTTCATGTTTAGATCTCATGAGCTGCCCTACATGATTGAGATCACCATTATGTAATTCTATGATGTTGGTTTGTTGGGATCCGATGAATATTGGTGTTTATGATTAAGTTGCTGTACTGAATTATATCTTTTGTTATCTCTATGTTGTTTATGATCTTGCATGCTCTCCGTTGTTAGTAGCTATCTTGGCCGAGTAGTTGCTAGTGACTCCAAGAGGGGGTATTTATGCTCGATAGTGGGTTCATGTCTCTATTTCACCTGGGGGAGTGACAGAAACCTCTAAGGTGGTAGATGTGCTGTTGCTACTAGGGAGAAAACAACATTCATATGCTCAAGGGCATATGCTTTGTTTACATTACACACTTTGCTTAATGCAATTATCTGTTGTTTGCAACTTAATACTTCTAGGGTGTTCGGATGATATCCCCGGGGGTGGATTATTAGTCATAGATGCAGTTGGATGGCGGTCTATGTATTTTGTTGTAATGCCCAGAGTGAATCTCATAGTGATCTTCTTGACATATCACGTTATCTTTATTCTATCAATTGCCCAACTGTAATTTGTTTACCCAGCATGTTATTTTATCTATGGAGAGAGACCACTAGTGAACTGTGGACCCCGGTCCTATTTTAATCATATTGCAATCACCTGTTTACTTTTCCCGTACTGTTTACTTTACTAGCACATTACTACTGTTTTCCACTCGATACACTCATAACCTTTGTTTCAAGCAAACCGGTGAGATTGACAACCTCATCGCAAGTTGGGAACAAAGTATTTGTTTGTGTGTGTGCAGGTTCCACAAACACCTTCAGTCGTCATCGTCTCTCTTCTCCTGATCGATAAACCTTGGTTTCTTAACTGAGGGAAAACTAGCCGCTACACTCATCATACCTTCCTCTTGGGATTCCCAACGGGCTGGTCATAACCACGCACAAGGACTTACTGCTCCCACGTCAACTAAATGCCACAGCTCTTTTCTGGCGCCATCACACGAGTAGCAGGGTGCAAAGACCGGTGTACTATCTCAGCGAGGTCCTGTCCCCGACCAAGCAAAGGTACCCCTATTACCAGAAGCTGGCATACGCCATCTACATGACAGGGAAGAAGCTGCCACACTACTTCGAGTGCCACTCCATCATAGTAGTGGCCTCAACTCCAGTATCCAGCATACTCAACAACCCCGACGCCACGGGGCGCGTTTCGCTCTGGGGAATCACCCTGGGGCCCTAGGAGATTACGTACCAATGAGAGTTAGCGATCAAGTCACAAGTCCTGCCGGATTTCATAGCCAAATGGACCGAAGCGCAGATGCCCGAACTCCCGGACTTGTCGAATTGCTGGACCATATATGTCGATGGGTCCAAGCGAGTTTCGGGAGCAGGAGCAGGAGTGGTCCTCATGTCACCGCAAGGGGATACGATGCGATACGTCCTGTGTATGCGCTTTGCAAACCCCTCGAACAACGAAGCAGAGTACGAAGCCGTCCTGCATGGTATGCATATGGCGAAAGCTTGTGGCGCCACTCACATTAAGATCCACGGGGACTCGAACCTTATCGCCCAGCAAGTCATGAAGGAGTGCGACGTGACCTGCGCAAACATGATCGCGTATTGTGCAATGTAGGACAAGCTCGAAGGCAACTTCGAAGGGTGCGAGGTGACCCATACTGGTAGGGAAAGCAACGAAGAGGCAGACAACTTGGCCACTATTGGATCGAAGTGTTTCCCGATATCGCCAAGCATTTTCTTCGAGGAGATATTTGAGCGCTCCATCAAGATCAAGCCAGTCGTTGACCCGGCGTTAGCAACACGCTCGGGGGCTAACCAGCCAAGTCCTACCCTAGTAGCGGGAACAGAAGACCTATCCAAGGAAACGGCCACAGTCATGCTCATCGAGGCAGTATGGACGAAGCCATACCTGGCATACCTGATACGAGGCGAACTCCCAGAAGACACCATCCATCATTGACAGATCATGCAGAGTTCCAAGGCCTTCACGATAATCAACGGAGAACTCTACAAGCGCAGCACCACAGGGGTTCTCCAACGGTGCATAGCACCAGAGGATGGAATCGCCTTTCTTCGAGATATTCACGAAGGAACCTGCGGGCATCATGCCAGCAGCCGAACCCTTGTCGCCAAGGCTTTTCGATCGGGGTTCTACTGGCTCCCGGCCCTCCATGACGCCAAGAACATCGTCCAGCATTGCGACTGATACATCCATTTTGCATCACTATTTTGTATCATAACTTACTATTATTCATTGATATATTTCACATTTGGAGATGATACTTATGTTGTTTCCTCTGTTTTTACATGTTTGATGATCATTGGAGGATTTGCTGCCGGAGTCAGGATTCTGCTGGAAAAAGGACCGCCAAGACACCATATTTCGGAAGATCAGGAAATTCCAGAAAAATACCAGGAAATTATATTTTACCAGAAGACTGAAGAAGCTAGAAGGAGGAGGCGAGAGGAGCCACAGGGCAGGCTCACACACAGGGGGCGCGGCCTGACCCCTGGCCGCGCCGGCCTATTGTGTTGCCGCCCTGGCCCACTTCTGCCATCGCCCCTTCACATATTTCATCGTCCCCAAAAACCTAAGTCAAGGGGGGCTCAGACATAGACACCGCCGCCTCTGCAGGGCGGAAAACACCTGAGAGAGAAAAGCTCTCCGGCAGGCAGGAATCTACCGGGGAAATTCCTTCCCGGAGAGGGGAGACCGTCGCCATCGTCATCACCATCGCACTGGACTTCATCGGGATCATCATCATCATCTCCATCACCAGCACCTTCATCTCCACCATCACCACGCCATCCCGCTGTAACATCTTGAGTTGAATCTTGTTAAATTCTTAGGGGAAACTTTCCCAGTGTTGATTACTCTTGTGGTTGATGCTATTGAGTGGAACCATTGAATTAAGGTTTATGTTTAGATTGTTATTTACCATTATTTCACCTCTGATCATGATCCATATGATGTCTTGTGAGTAGTTCGTTTAGTTCTTGAGGACATGGGAGAAGTCAAGATGTTAGTAGTGGAATTATGTTAAGTAATATTTAGTGGTTTGATATTTATTTGTTGTGGTGCTATTTCATTAGTGGTGTCATGTGAATGTAGACTACATGATACTTCACCATTTATGGGCCTAGTGAGATGCATTGTGTATTTGGCTACTAATTGTGGGGTTGCCGGAGTGACATAAACCTAAACCTCCATTAGGAAACCATTGCACCAGGGAGCGTATGATCATAGAGTTTAAGGCTGTGGTTAGATTTATCTTAATTACTTTCTTGTATTTGCGGATGCTTGCAAGGGGTATAATCACAAGTGTGTATTTATCCTATTATGGGTAGTGCGCTAGCACAGGTTCACCCCCATAACACTTATCAAACCAATAAAGATTATTTAGCGGCATGAAGCGAAAGCTCTTGACAGAAACTCCCGTGTGTCCTCAAGAACGTTTGGTCATCATAAGTTACACAACCGGCTTGTCCTTTGCTCTAGAAAGGATTGGGCCACTTGCTGCAATTGCCATTACTGTCTTTTATTTACTTGTACTTTATTTATTTGCATTACCAAATACCCCTGAAAACCTATTTGCTAGTATTTACAGTGAACCCTTGATCAAAACCACTTGTCAACACCTTCTGCTCCTCGTTGGGTTTGACACTCTTATTTATCAAAAGTACTACGATACACCCCCTATACTTGTGGGTCATCAAGACTATTTTCTGGCGTCGTTGCCAGAGAGTGAAGCACTATTGAAGAGTGGAATTGGTAAAGGTAACCGTCGATGTGAGTATTGTTTTTATTTCTATCTTTTATTTTTATTTTATTTTGCTATGGAGAGTTCTCCATTTGGGTTCATATTCGGGAAAACTACTACCACTATTGCGAATGTGGATGAACCACAACCACCTCCTGCTCAATTAGATCCTTTTAAAATACCTATGAAAATTGTTGAACGTGTTATGGATAACTGCTATTCAGGAGATGGAACTGTCCATCCGGGTGATCACTTACTCTTTATACATGAATTATGCGAGTTGTTCAAGTGTGCAGGTATTTCACCGAGCCAGGTTAAGAGGAAGCTATTCTCTTTATCACTGAAAGGCAGAGCCGAGGAGTGGTATCGGCTGCTGAAAGATGGTCCATCTATTGCTTGGGAGGAAATTGTACCCCTCTTTTATTCCAAGTTTTATCCTCCAAGTGAAATTCATAAAGATCGTAATCGAATATATAACTTTTGGCCTCATGATGGAGAGAGTATTGCCCAAGCGTGGGGGAGATTGAAGTTACTAATGCTCAAATGTCCCATTCATGAGCTCCCCAGTAATATTGTTATTGATAACTTTTATGCGAGGCTTACTCTTCATGAAAAGGAATTTTTGGATGCTTCCTGTTTTGGATCATTTACCCATATGAAAGAAGATGCTAAGTGGAAACTTCTTGACCGTATTCAAGAAAATGCTGAAGGATGGGAAAACAACAAAGATAGGAAGTCAGGTATAAATTATGATTATGAATGCATTAAAGCTTTTATGGGAACCCATGACTTTCATAATATTAGCACTGCTTATGGTCTTGATTCTCAAATACTTGCTAACTGTTTTAAGGCCTTTGCCTCTTATCTTGATGTTCCAAAGAAAGATTGGAACAAATATCATGCGCCTTATAAAGATTCTATTAGTCATAATCCTGCTACAGCTACTGAAGTTTGTACTATTGATAGCATTTTGCCTGAACCTTATTTCGAGAAGATGCCTTTCCCTGCTAAGGTAAAAGAGCATTCTACTTTGGTAAGTGTGCTTAATAAAAGTACTAAGAAAGATGCAGAACCTGATGAGCAAATTATTATTAAGTCTCCTGTAGCTATAGTGAAGGACCTTGTTACTAAAGATGTGGGAGATGAACATATTGTCTTTTGTGAAGATGCTACTAACATTGTTTCACATCCTAATAGGCGTAGGAAAACAAGTGTTCCTATTATTTGTGTCAGGATTGGTGATCATTGCTATTATGGTTTATGTGACATTGGTGCAAGTTCAAGTGCCATTCCTTTAGAGCTTTACAGAGAAATCATGCATGAGATTGGCCCTTGTGAATTAGAGGAGATTGATGTGGTTATTCAGCTTGCTAACAGAGAGACTGTCTGGCCTCTTGGTATTGTTCGAGATATGGAAGTTTTATGCGATAAGACTAAATATCCTACTGATTTTCTAGTACTTGGTAAGGAAGCTAGTAAAACTTGTCCTATTATTTTTGGTAGACCCTTTTTGAATACCTGTGGCGCTGTGATAGATTGTAAGAAGGAGAATTTTTTTACTAAGTTTGATGGAGAATCTTATGAGTTTAATTTTTCTAAGTTCGCTAAAACTCCTTTTGAAAGTGAATTGCCTGATGAAAGTTTTCGAGTTGAACAGCTTGCCTCTATTGCTCTTGCTCCTAACAATGCTTTGCAACAATTTATGGAGGACCATAAAAGTGATATTTTCAGGAAGGAAAGGGAAGAGATTGATGATATTCTTCTTTGTCAACCACCGTTGATTAAGCACAATTTACCTGTGGAGGATCTTGGTACCACTTTGCCACCTAAGGAAGATCCTATTTTTGAATTAAAACCTTTACCTGATGATCTTAAGTATGCTTATATCGATGATAAGAAAATATATCCTGTTATTATCAGTTCTAAGCTTTCAGGAAAGGAAGAAGAAAGGTTATTGAAGATATTGAGGAAACATCGAGGAGCTATGGGATATACTCTTGATGATTTAAAAGGGATTTCTCCCACTTTATGTCAGCATGCTATTAACATGGAGGAAGACGCAAAGCCAGTTGTTGAACATCAACGCCGCTTAATTCCCAAGATGAAGGAAGTGGTAAGAAATGAGGTATTGAAGCTCCTTGATGCTGGTATTATTTATCCTATTGCTGATAGTAGATGGGTTAGTCCTGTTCATTGTGTTCCTAAGTAAGGAGGTATCACTGTTGTGCCTAATGAGAATAACGAGCTTATTCCTCAAAGGGTAGTACTTGGTTATAGGATGTGCATTGATTTTAGAAAGGTAAATAAAGTTACTAAGAAAGATCACTATCCTTTACCGTTTATAGATCAAATGTTAGAGAGGTTGTCTAAGAAGACTCATTTCTGTTTTCTTGATAGTTATTCTGGTTTCTCTCAGATTGCTGTTAAAAAGGAAGATCAAGAGAAAATCACTTTTACTTGCCCTTATGGAACTTATGCTTATAGACATATGCCGTTTGGTTTGTGCAATGCTCTTGCTACTTTTCAAAGATGCATGTCTGCTATTTTTCATGGTTTTTGTGAAGAAATTGTGGAGGTGTTCATGGACGATTTCTCCGTCTATGGAACTTCTTTTGATAATTGTTTGCACAATCTTGATAAAGTTTTGCAGAAGTGCGAAGAAACTAATCTTGTTCTTAATTGGGAGAAATGCCACTTTATGGTGAATGAAGGAATTGTTCTTGGACATAAAATTTCTGAAAGAGGTATTGAAGTTGACAGAGCGAAAGTTGAAGCAATTGAGAAAATGCCCTATCCCAGAGATGTTAAAGGTATTCGTAGTATTCTTGGTCATGCTGGTTTCTATAGGAGGTTTATTAAAGATTTCTCCAAGATTTCAAAGCCTCTTACCAATCTTCTTTAAAAAGATGTACCATTTGTCTTTGATGATGATTGTAAGGAAGCTTTTGAAACTCTTAAGAAGGCTTTAACTACTGCTCCTATTGTTCAACCACCTGATTGGAATTTACCCTTTGAAATTATGTGCAATGCTAGTGATTTTGCTGTTGGTGCTGTTCTTGGACAGCGCATAGATAAGAAGTTAAATGTTATTCATTATGCTAGTAAGACTCTTGATGCTGCTCAAAAGAACTATGCTACTACTGAGAAGGAGTTTCTTGCTGTTGTTTTTGCATGTGATAAGTTTAGACCTTACATTGTTGATTCTAAAGTTACTATTCATACTGATCACGCTGCTATTAGATATCTTATGTCGAAGAAGGATACTAAGCCTAGGCTTATTAGATGGGTGTTGCTTTTACAAGAGTTTGATCTGCATATTGTAGATAGGAAAGGTGCTAAAAATCCTGTTGCTGATAATTTGTCTAGATTGGAAAACATTTCTTTTGATCCTATTCCTGTTAATGATAGTTTTCCAAATGAATAGTTGGCCTCAATAAATGTAACTTCGCGAGACCTTCCTTGGTATACTGATTATGCTAACTTTATTGTTTCCAAGTATTTGCCTCCAACCTTTACAACTCAGAAAAGAAGAAAATTCTTTTATGATTTGAGGCATTATTTTTGGGATGACCCACACTTATATAAAGAAGGAGTTGATGGAATTATGCGAAGATGTGTTCCAGAGTATGAGCAACAAGAAATATTGAGGAAATGCCATGGTAGTGCTTATGGAGGACATCATGCTGGAGATAGAACTGCACAAAAGGTTCTACAATCAGGTTTTTATTGGCCAACCCTCTTTAAAGATGCTAGAAGGTATGTTTTATCTTGTGATGAATGTCAAAGAGTTGGTAATATTTCTAGACGTAATGAAATGCCTATGAGTTACACTCTTGTTATTGAACCATTTGATTGTTGGGGATTTGACTTTATGGGTCCTTTTCCTCCTTCAAAAGGTTATACTCACATACTTGTTGCTGTAGATTATGTTACTAAGTGGGTAGAAGCTATACCTACAAAGAGTGCCGATGGTGAGACCTCGTTAAAAATGCTTAAGGACATTATTTTTCCCAGGTTTGGTGTGCCTAGATATCTTATGACTGATGGAGGTTCTCATTTTATTCATGGCGGTTTTAGAAAAACTCTTGCTAGATATGACATTAATCATAGAATTGCTTCTGCTTATCATCCCCAAACTAGTGGGCAGGTAGAGCTTTCAAATAGAGAGATCAAGTCTATCTTGCAGAAGACTATCAATAGATCTAGGAAAAACTGGGCTAGCAAGTTAAACGATGCTTTATGGGCTTATAGAACTGCTTATAAGAACCCTATGGGCATGTCTCCTTACAAGATGGTTTACGGAAAAGCGTGTCACTTGCCCTTAGAATTAGAACACAAAGCTTTTTGGGCAGTGAAAGAGCTTAATAGAGATTTTAAACTCGCCGGTAAGAAAAGGTTGCTTGATTTGAGTTCCCTAGATGAGTGGAGAAACGAAGCTTATGAGAATGCCAGACTTTTCAAAGAGAAAGTCAAACAATGGCATGATAAGAGAATTCTTAAGAGAGAGTTTCATGTTGGTGAGAAAGTTCTATTGTATAGGTCTCGTCTCAGATTTTTTGCAGGAAAATTACTCTCAAAATGGGAAGGACCCTATATTATTGAAGAGGTGTACTGCTCAGGTGCGATAAAGATTGCCTCATTAAAAGATGACACTACACAAGTGGTGAATGGTCAAAGACTCAAACATTATATTGCTGGAGATTCTTATAATGAAGATGTTGATGTTATTCAAACGGTTTCTCTGGAAGAATTCATCCAGGACAATATGCGGGAACCTACAGAGTTCGTTTTCGAATAGGTAACAGTTCTAGTCAGAAAAGGTTCGCGATAAACTTTTTCAGTATTACTTTTATTGTTTTTATTAAATATGAAAAATCACGAGACAAAAACGGGCAGGAGACGGAGTCCGGTGGCTCCTCACACACAGGGGGCGCGGGCCCACCCCTGGCCGCGCCGCCCTGGTGTGAGAGCTCCCTGGAGCTCGTTTCTGTCCCGGTTTCCTCCTGTGATTCCGTCTCGATGTTTAATTTTCGCCTATATAACCCCCCGGAGTACCCGAGGTTTGAATATCGTGTTTTAGTAGTGTTTTCATTTCGAGCTATTTCTGTCAGGGGATTGTTCTCAGCTTTGGAGTTACAATGTCTTCGTCCGGTCCATCTGAGGAGAACTCTCTTGCGGATATCATTAATCCGTACATGAGGGAGCTGAAGATGCATCCGAAGGAGTTGTCACTCAAGGACGGGGAGTTGCAGATTGAAGATGTCCAGGGCCCTAAGGGAGAAGGGAGTCTCGAAGCCAGGATGGAAGCGCTGGAACAAGAAGTTTTTAAATATAAGAAGATAGCGGAACGCGAGGTGGCCATTATCCATAGGATTAATCAAGAGCTTGTCACCAAGTACAAGAAAAAGACTATAGAGCTCTGGAGTGACATCTTTTCGCTCCATGAGACCACTAACCAATTACAAGCACAACTCTACGACTTGCAGAACCAAAACTGTGAGTATGAAGCTAGGTTTAAACAAATGAGTGCTGCTGCAAGTTTTAGGATATTGGAGACCAAGACATCCTTCCTTGACGGGGGATCTCTGCCTTGGAAGTATGATGATGATAAAGACTCACCACCACCGCCAAAGAAGTAATTCGTCATGGGTATAGGCATCCCCTTGGCTTGTTCCAAGCTTGGGGGAGTGCCGCGGTATCACATCATTATCTTTTGCTCATTTACTTTTCAAGTAGAGTCATATCATGAATAGAGAAGTTATCTTATAGAATAGTTTGCAGTGTGGAAGTATCCTCCTTAGTTGGTTATCTATGTATCCCTTGGTGTGAGTTGCGGTAATGAAATATTAATGAGGAGTTTTATCGTTTACTTTCCGCACACTTTATTTTAGTTTGCAATCTCTCTTATACGATTAGTCTTATTGGTTAGTATTGGTATCACTTTGGGAGCATGAGTAAATTTAGTTGGTTTTGGCAAACTTAGCTTGGTCAGTAGCAACATTACCTTGAGTTTTGAGTAGAAAAAGAAGAAACAAGTGCTAGTAGATACATCATTTCAGCTTTCCTTCATGTTTAGCTCATAAGCAATAGTATTCTCAAGTTAAAATCGTTGTACTTTCAAGCAAGGTTGCATGATTGTTCCTATTATATATATGTTTGTTTGTTTCATGCAACTCTTATGCTTGCTACCCAGCTTTGCTAGCCAAAAACCTGTTGTTGGGGATATACCAAATAGGTATACCAGCGACGTAGTCCTAAACCAGCAAGCCAGGGTGGCCCATCAGGGTGGTATGGCGGATTGCCTACCGGGCGGCCCAGTTGCTGGAGAAACCATGGCGGTACTGGACGCAGGAGCTCATGGCGGATCCATAGACAGGCCCATGGCGGGTTGCCTTGTAGTACACGCATAGGACTTAGTCTAGGACTCCAAGTTGTATCCGCTCCGGTACCATCGTGTAGCCCACGCCAGGCGCCTTTATAAGCCGACGTGGAGAAGCCCTTGAGGCACAACTTAGACATACGGCCAATTGCATAGCGAAACAGCCAACCTCATCATTGTAACCGAGCACTTGTTGCCATATAGTGATTTATAGCAGCACGTAGGATATCGCCACCGTTGCGGGATCTGAAGCTGGGTAAACTCGTGCTACCACCATCCCGGATCGCTCCGCCGTGTTCACCCCCTTCCACAAACCGCCATACACCTACCCCTATGGCAGATCTGTTGATAAAACCACAACAGTTGGCGCCCACCATGGGGCCGCCCGCATCAGGAGCGCAGATCCAGGCGGGATCCGCCTTTGTAGGCATCGGCGACACCGTCGCCATCGGGTGCGTCCTCTACGATTCCGGCTTCCCCATCGTCCCAGCGGATAACCTCTGGGTGCCGGCTAGAGAAGACCCCGCTCGATTCACCATCATTCCGATCGGAGATATCCATATCTTCATCGGAGAGACAAACCCTACCCCCGCTAGGGAAACCAATTTCTGGCGGATTGGTATGGCTGAAACCCCCAAACAGACCGCTTTCGAGCTGGATACGGAGGAGGAATCATCTGATCTGGAACTTCCTAAGTTATCTAGATCAGATCTAAAAAACAATCCCACCCAGCCCGCCCTAGGGGTAGAGGAGGTGGTGGTAGACCGCTGTGAATCCGCCATGAGCAATCTGTCATTAGAGACACCGCGGTATTGCCTTGTTGCTTTCACAGGTATCACTTCGGGGTCTACCTCCAAGGGAGAAGATAGCCCAGGTGAATCCATCCTAGAGGCACTTAACGAAAGTTGTGAATCGGATGACTGGGATAGCAAAGGCTATGATTCTGATCACTATGACGCCGCCATGAGAAGGATCGAGGCGGAGTTAGCTCAGCAAGCACTTGAAGAGCAGAACGCAGCCGCCAAGCAGGTGTTCATGACCAACAAAGGAGATGATGCTGGGCAGACAACCGGTGATCCGCCATCTCAGGAAGCCCATAATGGAGATGCTAGCAAAGAGCAGGGTAACCCGCCACCAGCCGCCGATCCCACCACGGAACAGCTTCCCGAGATCCAGGGCGGCCCCAGGCCTCTGCAACCCGCCATCCCCGAGGTGCATCACCCAGAAGACTTCACGACCCCGCTGGACAAGGTCCTCTACGGAACTCTAGCAGATCCAATCACCCCTGACTATGTCAGAGACGTGAACGATCTCGAGAAGAAGAGGCGAGCAATCCTCAAAGAAGCAAAGCGAGTCGAGAAGATGGGCGAAAAGTTAGATGGCGACATTGCTAAAGCTCAAGACATGCTGAAGTGCGCAAGGAACATGGAGGAGAAGTACGTCACTCTCATCCAGAACCAAATGAACGAGGGAGGCGACCCGCAGCTGGTGCAAAACCTTGAGTTTACTGTGCCAACCGCAGAAACTCTGGCCAGGATGTATATCAAGAATCCGCCATATGTGGACAAGAACCGCGATGAAGTCAGGGCTACGCTCGTAGAGAACATTGTGGCCGCAAAGGAGCTATTGGAGCATAATAAAAGCCCAGCAGCCCTAGAGACGGCGGTAAAACTGATGACCAAAGCATTGGTGCAGCAGGAGAAAGCTACGTCGTCACGATGGCTTGAATCTGATCCCGCGCTATGCAGGTCCAACACTGCCTCCAAAGCTCAGGGTACTGGCAACTATGGTACGCGCAATGATAATGAATCTCATACCAGATCCTCAGAAGTCCGAAGAAGAGAAGCTCGCAACCGGGCAGATGCCATCCCAATATCCTCCGATGACAAGCCACACGGCAAGGGCCCGCAGAGAAATCCATCACCACCTTGCAAGAATTACCCTGCCTATGGATACCAGCAAGACAATGCTGCTCCCCGCCATAAGACCAACATGCCACCACCAAAGTATAAGACGTTCAAAATCCGAAAGGGAGGAATCGTCATACGCGACAACGATGGGAAGCGAGGACGAAGCCGTGACGCTGGACGCAGAGACGATCTGCCACGACGGGAAGCTAGTCGAGACGGCAGATCCAAGCAAAGGGAACGATCTCGCCATGACGACGGCGCGCACCACAGCGGCGACAAGGATAAGCATCGCTCTTCCCGCCGCCACGATGACAAAGGGCAAGGCTCCTGCCGCCATGACGACGATCCATCTCCACGGAGAGCAGAGGGAAGCCATCGTAGCTGCAGAGATCAATCACAGGATGGCGAGAGTAAAAGACGTGAAACTTTGCCATCTCCACCAGGCAGCCCCCATGGCGGCGGCGGCCCAGCAAAATCACGCAACTCTCGCAAGGATCCGCAGGACCAGAAGCCCTACGACGCGCGTACCCACCTAAACGAGATTGCCAAGTCTCAAACAACCTTCTTCCTCGGCCCAAAGTGCTTTGGACAACGGATCCGTGAGCCCATCCCACATGGGTTCAAAATCGAGAAAAATATCCGCCAGTACAATGGAGTCGATAGGCCTCTAACTTGGCTACAAGACTACTTCAACACAGTGCAGTTCGCAGGGGGATCACCCAATGTTGCTGTCCGCTATCTGCCCCTGATGCTATCCGGCACAGCACAGCAGTGGATCAACGACTTGGCAGAAAATTCCATCCTTACCTAGTTCGACATGCAGACTGCGTTCACCGAAAACTTCGAGGGTACCTATAAGAGACCTCATAATATTGGTGACCTCCAAAGGTGCTGACGGGCTGACGACGAGACCTCCTGAACTTTCCTTGTGTGATGGCTAGATATGAAGAACTCCTGTGAAGGGGTTACCGATGAATCCGCCATCCTCGCGTTCATCGACAGTTTGGAGAGAGGCCAGCTGCTCCGCCATCGCCTGTTGCGAGAAAGGAATGAAGGGAAACTAACCCTAAATTCTATGATCACCATTGCGAGCAACTACGCGGCCGCTGATGACGACGCCCGTGAATCTCTGAAGGCTTCCGTCATCCAGAATACTGGAAAGCGAAACAACAGCAATAAACGGAAGAATCCGCCAGAAGAGCAGCAAACTCCGGATATGGTGGCCACAACCTTCGCCGATAAGGGTCAAAGCAGCCAGCGTGGCAAAGGACGCGGTACCAGCAGTGGCCAGCCGCGGAGCTCTACGGCTCCCGCTTCGGCGCCTTCCGCCCCCCATGTCCTACGATGAGTACCGCGATATGCCATGCTTCGCCCATCGAGACGCTTCAGGGAAGTGCAATCACACCAACCGAAACTGTAAATTTGTCAACGACATCAAGGCGGACCAAGAAGCTGGCTACAAGTGCAATCGGCGACAACGGCCTTGTGGCAAAGGAAAAGCAGACAAGGATAAAGAGTCCAAGGATGGCAGTGATATGGATGAAGACCCTGCGCCCAAACCCGCCGAAAAGGCAGAGGGTGGGGCTGGCATGGGTAACCCATTAAAAAATACCAATAAAAAAGGAGCCTTTCACACGTTCCTTGGACCCCCCATGGCTAAGGCACAGCGAGCTGCTATGCGCTCCCTCAATGCCACCGTGCCAAAAGTCCGCCAGTACGTCCGATGGTCTAAAGTACCGGTGCACTGGAGCCGCGACGATCACCAAGAGCACATCCCGGATGGATATTACGCCATGGTAGTATGCCCTGTGATCCAGGGCTATGAGTTCTCCAAGTGTCTAATGGATGGCGACAGCAGCTTGAATATCATGTACGTGGAAACTCTATCAAAGCTCGGCCTTACCAAGACCCAACTCCGCCATAGTGCCGTGATACGTCTCAAACGTATCTATAATTTTTGATGCTCCATGCTTGTTTTTACACCATTTGCTTAGTGTTTCATTACACTTCATGGCACTTTTATGCATTTTTCGGAACTAACATATTAACAAGTCGCCACAGTGCCAGTTCCCTATTTTCTGCTATTTTTGTGTTTCAGAAAAGTTACACAGGAAATATTCTCAGAATTGGACGAAACCAAAGCCAGTCGCCCAGAATTTCACCAAAGCTTCTAGAGAACCGAAGAGGAGACAGAGTGGGGCCACGAGGGCCCCACACAATAGGGCAGCGCGGCCAGGGGCTGGGCCGCGCCCCCGATGTGTGAGGTCACCTCGGTCCACTCCTGACGATGCCCCTTTGCCTATAAAGACCCCCCGACGGGAAAAACCAAAAGACCCAATCACTTTTCTAGAACACACCGCGATCCACCGCCGCCGTCGACCCGAAGATTGGGAGGGTCCAGAAGCTCTTCCCGGCACCCTGCCGGAGAGGGGAATCACTGAAAGTGCAAACTTTGTATCTCTCAGGTTTTGTGTGTTAGATAACAACATTAGGAATTTTAAGTGTGTGCTAAGTTGTGCAGGTTTTTCAGCTCAACAATTGCCAGGCCGGATAATCCGGCCAGGGGCCGGATAATCCGCCCCCTCCGGAGACAGAGGCCAAAACGGCTAAGGACTGGCTCAGTGTCACCCAGTATAGGGGGCGGATAATTCGGCCAGGGGCCGGATAATGCACCCCCCTTCGACGACCCCAAAAACGGCTAAGGACTGGCTCGGCGTCACCCAGTATAGGGGGCCGGATAATCCGGCCAGGGGCCGGATAATCCGACCCCCCCTTTTCGACGACCCCAAATTCGGCTAAGGACCAGACGCGGCGTCACCCAGATAGGAGGGGGGGGGGGGCGGATAATCCGGCCAGCCGGATAATCCGGCCAAACTTTGGCCGGATAATCTGCCCCTCCAAGACAACAACGGCTACATTTTGGGAGGGGCTATAAATACCCCTCCCCTTCTTCCACCTCAAGCTGCTCGAGCTGTGCAAGAAGAAGACCTCATTTGGAGCCACCAAATTCGCAAGATCTCCTCCCTCAACCCACCAAAGTCCTTAATCTTTGGAGAATCGAAGGAGAAGGCCTTGATCTACATCCTCACCGAAGCGATTTGATTTCCCCTCTCATTTGCTTGAGGGCCCCTTGGGTCTTGGGTTCCCTTGTGTCCCTTGACCTTGATTTGTGTGATTGACACCTTGATACTTGTTGATTGATTGCTTTGTGGTGCTTGGGAGCCTCCAATTCAGTTGTGGAGTTGTGCCCCAAGTTTTGTAAAGGCCGATTCCGCCTTGAGGAATCCCTTAGTGGAAAGTGAGCTAGGCCTTTGTGGCGGAAGCTTGCACCGGAGAATAGGGTGAGCCTTTGTGGCGTTGGTTAGGCCTTTGTGGCAACCACACCCCTCCAACGTAGACGTACTTCCCCTAAAAAGGAAGGAACTACGGGAATTACATCCGTGTCTCCGTGTGCTCCACTCTCGGTTACTTCTATCCTTTATTGCCTTTACTACTTGTATCTTGCTTAGCTTGCTTGTTGACATATAGGTAAATTCACCTTAGTTGCATATCTAGAGAATTTACCTTTTGTGTCAAGCCTAAATTGAAAAAGAATTAAAATTTGAGTAGCACCTATTCACCCCCCCTCTAGGTGCCCATACGATCCGTTCAATCACCACTGGAGGTCTTCTTCATTGCCATGCTTGCCTCTGGAGCGATGAGTGAGTAGTCTACCTTGGACTATGGGTCCATAGCTGTAGCTAGATGGTTGTCTTCTCCACCATGTGCTTCATGTTTAGATCTCATGAGCTGCCTTACATGATTGAGATCACCATTATGTAATTCTACATGTTTGGTTTGTTGGGATCCGATGAATATTGGTGTTATGCTTGAGTTGATATACTGAATATTATCTCTATGTTGTTTATGATCTTGCATGCTCTCCGTTGTTAGTAGCTATCTTGGCCGAGTAGTTGCTAGTGACTCCAAGAGGGGGTATTTATGCTCGATAGTGGGTTCATGCCTCTATTTAATCTGGGGGAGTGACAGAAACCTCTAAGGTTGTAGATGTGCTATTGCTACTAGGGGGAAAACAACATTCATATGCTCGAGGGCATATGCTTTGTTTACATTACACACTTTGCTTAATGCAATTATCTGTTGTTCGCAACTTAATACTTGTGGAGTTCTCAGATTGATTCGCCACAAGTGGATTATTAGTCATAGATGCAGTTGGATGGCGGTCTATGTATCTTGTTGTAATGCCCAGAGTAAATCTCATAGTGATCCTCTCATCATATGCACGTTGTCTTTATTCTATCAATTGCCCAACTGTAATTTGTTTACCCAACATGTATTATTTTATCTTATGGAGAGACACCACTAGTGAACTGTGGACCCCGGTCCTACTTCCATCATATTGCTATCACCTGTTTACTTTACTCGCACTGTTTACTTTATGCGCATATTATCACTATTTTCCACTCGATACGCTCATTCCTTTGTTTACAGCAAACCGGTGAGATTGACAACCTCATCGTAAGTTGGGAGCAAAGTATTTGGTTGTGTTGTGTGCAGGTTCCACGTTGCTGCTCACAAAGCAAAGCTCAGACGAGATGCCCTATAAATTGTCCGGAGCTGTCGCAAGCTAATGGGCAGCACCTTCAGTCGTATTGGCTTTTTCCCCTTCAGATCGATAAACCTTGGTTTCTTACTAAGGGAAAACCTTGCTGCTATATTCATCATACCTTCCTCTTGGGGTTCCCAACTGGACGGTGAAAAACTATTAACACCGTACTGCATCAAGCTCTTTTCTGGCGCCGTTGCCGGGGAGGAAGAAGAACACTTCTGCGAGGGGAGTTTTTGCACGCACATCCTTTACTTTGTTTATTGTTTTGCTTTTACTTTATTTTTACTTGCATCATTTTATAAAAAACCCAAAAAATTAGAATCCTTTGTAGTTGTTTTTACTTGTCTGCTTTTAGTTTGCTAGAATGGCTACTCCTAAAAACACCAAGTTGTGTGACTTTACTAGCACGAACAATAGTGATTTTATCTGCACTCCTATTGCGCCACCTACTCCTGCTGCAATTTTTTTTGAGATTAAGCCTGCTTTGTTGAACCTTGTTATGAAAGAGCAATTTTCTGGTGCTAGTACTGATGATGCTACAGCTCATCCCAACAATTTTGTTGAGCTATGTGAGATGCAAAAATATAAGGATGTTGAAAGTGATATTACTAAGCTTAAGTTGTTTCCTTTTTCTTTGAGAGGAAAAGCTAAGGATTGGTTGCTGTCTTTGCCTAAAAATAGTATTGATTCATGGGCTAAGTGTAAGGATGCTTTTATTAGTAGATACTATCCTCCTGCTAAGATTATAGCTTTGCGTAGCAATATTATGAAGTTTAGTCAGTTTGATAATGAACATGTTGCTCAAGCTTGGGAAAGAATGAAATCTATGATAAAGAATTGCCCCACTCATGGACTGACTACTTGGATGATTGTCCAAACTTTTTATGCAGGACTGAATTTTTCTTCGAGGAACCTATTGGACTCAGCTGCTAGAGGAACTTTCATGTCCCTTACCTTGGGCGCCGCAACGAAGCTTCTCGACAATATGATGGTAAATTACTCTGAATGGCACACCGAGAGAGCTCCACAAGGTAAGAAGGTAAATTCTGTTGAGGAAACCTCTTCCTTGAGTGATAAGATTGATGCTATTATGCTTATGCTTTCAAATGATAGGACTCATGTAGATCCTAATAATGTTCCTTTGGCCTCTTTGGTTGCTCAAGAAGAGCATATTGATGTAAACTTCATTAGAAATAATAATTTTAACAACAATGCTTATAGGAACAATTTTGCTAGTAGCAATTATAGGCCGTATCCTTCTACCAATGGTAATGGTTATGGTAACTCTTATGGTAATTCCTCCAACAACACTAGGGCCGCGCCCTCCGAGCTTGAGGTAATGCTCAAGGACTTCATTGGTAAGCAAAATGCTTTTAACAAGTCTGTTGAGGAAAAGTTAGGCAAAATTGATATTCTTGCTTCTAAAGTTGATAGCCTTGCTCATGATGTTGAACTTCTGAAATTAAAAGTGTTGCCTAATGAGGTGAAAGAGAACAATCCTTTTGCTACTGCTAATGCTATCTAAGTTAGAATTGATGAAAATGTTAGGATGCTAGCAAAATTGCATGCCAGGTGGGAAAGAGAAGATGAGATGGCTAGAGAGATGAAGGTATGTACCATTACTACCTCTAATGATGTTGCTCCAAATGCTAGCAATCCTCTTACTTTGATTGGTGTAGAGAAAACTCCCACTCCTTGTGTTAAAAAGCCTAAAACTACCAAAACTTTTTCTCAAAAGAGTGCTGAATTTTTTTGGAGTGTGGGAGATGAATGCTCTATTTCCTTTAATGATTTTGATGTTGATGGCTGCAATATATCTGAAGTTATTTTGTTCTTGCAAAAGCTTGCTTTGACTCCTAATGCTAGTTCTTTAAATGTTGCTTTTACTAAACATACTACCAATGCTCTCATGAAAATTAGGGATGAAAAGTTGAAGCAAAAAGCTTCTGTTCCTAAGAAGTTAGAAGATGGTTGGGAACCCATCATTGATATGCATGTTAATGGTTTTGATTGCCATGCTTTATGTGATCTAGGTGCTAGTATTTCTATCATGCCTAGAAAAATTTATGACATGCTTGATTTACCACCACTTGAAAAGTGTTATTATGATGTTCCTATTGCTGATGTTGCTAAGAAGAAACCTTTGGGAAGGATTAGTGATGTTCTTATTGTGGTTAACAATAACCTTGTTCCCGTTGATTTTCTTGTCATGGATGTTGAATGCAATGCTTCATGTCCTATTATTTTGGGAAGACCCTTTCTTCGAACTGTAGGTGCCATCATTGATATGAGGGAAGGCACCATCAAATATCAATTTCCACTTAAGAAAGGTATGGAACACTTCCCTAGGAAAATAAAGAAATTACTTTTTGACTCTATTCTTAGAGCAAATTATAAGCTTGATGCTTCATCACTTGATATTACTTGATTCGCACTTTCTGCGCCTAGCTCAAAGGCGTTAAAAAAAAGCACTCTTGGGAGATAACCCAATGTTTTTACATTCAATTCTTTTTCTTTTATTTGAGTCTTGGAAGTTATTACTACTGTAATAACTGCTCCTTGTCCTTTTTATTTCGTTTTTGTGCCAAGAGAAGCCTCTAATTTGAGCGAGGTAAGATTTGGGGATGTTGCTGTCCTGAAACAGTTTTCGGTGCTGCACCGTAAAAATTCGTGAAAATCTTCTGTATATCTTTTGGACCTGCGATTTCTTGTGCATATGCCCCAGGTTATATCCAAACTTTCATTAGTTGAACACTTTTTTATTTGAGCAACAGAAAACCCTCTAAAAATTCGACCTTTGTCAGCTGTTTTGTTTCGACAGATTTCTGCCAATATTTGTGTTTGCCGCTTTATCGCTTTCTTTTTGAGTTCTTTTGATCACGGAACTTTTGGGGAAGTTGCTAAAGTAGTATATATTTTATATGTGGTGGTTTTAGGTTGAAACCTGAAGCAAAAAGGGTTGATTCTATGTTATGCTTACACTAATATTGCTAATAGATTTGTGTTTAGTTTTGTATGAAGGAAGTTTTCAAGTGTAGGGATCAGAGAGTGATGAGATGAGTTGAAGAATGAACAAAAGCTCAAGCTTGGGGATGCCCATGCATCACCCCAAGAAATATCCAAGAAGTACAAGTGTCAAAGCTTGGGGATGCCCCCGAGGCACCCCTTCTTCATCGGCAAAAATCAGGTCACCTTTCAACACACTATATTTTTATTGCTTCATGCACTATGCGTTTTTCTTGGAGCGTCTTTACTTTTGCTTTCAGTTTCTTTTGTTTTGTTTTCTGCAATAAATAGTTGGATCACATCATGTTCTTTTTGGAGGAGACGAACTCCGTTTTTCATTGCCAAGAACACTCTAGTTTTCACTCTTATCGTTCAATGAGTGTTCTCTTTTTCTGCTACTGCGTTTAGCTTGCATTTTTTGCCTTGATTTTTGTTCAAATCTTGTTTTATCTTTGCATTAAGGTGTATTTGGACCTCTGGTCTATGTTGGCTTTTATCAAAAGAGTTGTCTCAAAAAGGTTTGAATGGTGTTGGAAAAGAGAAAAGTTTCATGCAAAAAAGTGGTACAAAAAGGAGCCTGTGTAGACTGCGGCCTAGGCTTTTGCATGTCATGCTTGATGTCTTTTTGATAGTATGCTTAGTGATTTTTGCTATAACATGACTTGTCTCAAATGACTGATATTGCTTAATGAGCCTTTGAAAAAATAATGCGTTGTTTATATTATTTGGAAGCATTAATTTGGTTTTCTCCTTTGATGCTTTATTTGGATTGACTTGGCACATGCTTACACCATGTTGACTACAAAATAAGTCGCCTATAGCCTCTATGATCATTTGGTTTTTGACTTGTGATACCACTTTATGCTTCTTTCAATGATGCTTTGTCGCTTTGTATGATTATGGCCGTTATTGCTCTCTTAGTTGGTCGCTCCCTGTCTTTTGCTAGCCCTCATTTTGTACTGAGTATGAGCTCTACTCGTGCATCCAACTCCCAAAAACCAAGTTTGCCATTGTGTCCACTATAAATTCCTATGCATGGTATTTGCAAGCCATTCCAAGTAAATTTTCATGTGCTACCTTTCAAAAAACCTTCAAAATACTTCTCATTTTGTGACACTGTTTTCAACTCATGGGGACATAGTGGTCGGATTTGCTATCTTCCATATTGTCTTATTCCAAAAAGAAAAAAAAGAAAAAAAAAGAAAGAAAAAAGGCACTCCTCCATGGTATGTGAATGTTGGTGGGCACCCGATGGAATCGGTTAGCCATGGTTTGAGAAAGGAAAAAAGGTGGGGAGGAGTGCCAAGCTTTATAAAAGAGCACAAAAGTACCAATCTCTCTCTCAAAAACTTGCTTCATTTTTGTATGGAAGATAGTAAGAACCCCATTGCCAGTCGTTGACAAAGACAACCACCTCTCAAAACCAATTTTTATCTCTCTGTTTTACAAATGAAAAGCTCTAGCACATGTTTAATCACTGCTTACCTCTGCGAAGGGCCTTTCTTTTACTTTTATGTTGAGTCTCCACCTTCTATCTTTATGCACCATTAAGAGAGCATAGTTGTCATTCTGAGTATAACGTGCATTGTCCCAAAGTTTTCATTGATTGATTCATGATCATGGTTTCACTTGTTCTTAAATTATTTGTATCTAGTCACCCTCTTAAATTTGAAGGTGTCCAATGCATTTATGTTTTGCTCTCCATGAAGGACAAGCTGAAAACCATTTGTATGTTTTTCCATATGGTTGAAACACACACGTGACTTTCATTGTTTCATTTTCATGATCTTTCCTTTGTGTTTCTTTTCGTGTTATAACATGGTTGCTAAGTTTCTATTATCAAGATTATGTCTTTCATGCCCATGTTTTAAATTCTTTGATCTCAACACTCAATGCTCTACCTCGTTGATCAAATTATGATGGTGCATGTCACCTCAAAAATTATTTCTTTTGTTATCACTTACCTACTCGAGGACGAGCAGGAGTTAAGCTTGGGGATGCTGATACGTCTCAAACGTAGCTATAATTTTTGATGCTCCATGCTTGTTTTTACACCATTTGCTTAGTGTTTCATTACACTTTGTGGCACTTTTATGCATTTTTCGGAACTAACCTATTAACAAGTCGCCACAGTGCCAGTTCCCTGTTTTCTGCTATTTTTGTGTTTCAGAAAAGTTACACAGGAAATATTCTCGGAATTGGACGAAACCAAAGCCAGTCGCCCAGAATTTCACTGAAGCTTCCAGAGAACCGAAGAGGAGATAGAGTGGGGCCACGAGGGCCCCACACAATAGGGCGGCGCAGCCAGGGGCTGGGCTGCGCCCCCTATGTGTGAGATCGCCTCGGTCCACTCCTGACGATGCCCCTTCGCCTATAAAGACCCCCCGCCGGGAAAAAACTAAAGACCCGATCACTTTTCCAGAACACATCGCGATCCGCCGCCGCCGTTGACCCGAAGATCGGGAGGGTCCAGAAGCTCTTCCCAGCACCCTGCCAGAGAGGGGAATCGCCACTGGAGGTCTTCTTCATTGCCATGTGATACGTCTCCAATGTATCCATCATTTTTGATGCTCCATGCTTGTTTTACACCATTTTCTTAGTGTTTCGTTACACTTCGTGGCACTTTTATGCATTTTCTGGAACTAACCTACTAACAAGTCACCACAGTGCCAGTTCCCTGTTTTTTGCTATTTTTGTGTTTCAGAAAAGTTACACAGGAAATATTCTCGGAATTGGATGAAACAAAAGCTAGTCGCCCAGAATTTCACCGAAGCTTCTAGAGAACCGAAGAGGAGACGGAGTGGGGCCACAAGGGGCCCTCACACCAGGGCGGCGTGGCCCAGGCCCTGGCTGTGCCCCTATGTGTGAGACCACCTCGGTCCACTCCTGACGATGCCCCTTCGCCTATAAAGACCCTCCTGACGAGAAAAACCTAAGCCCTCGATCAGTTTTCCAGAACATATCACGATCCGCCACCGCCGTCGACCCGAAGATCGGGAGGGTCTAGAAGCTCTTCCCGGCACCCTGCCGGAGAGGGGAATCGCCACCGGAGGTCTTCTTCATCACCATGCTTGCCTCCGGAGCGATGAGTGAGTAGTCTACCTTGGACTATGGGTCCATAGCAGTAGCTAGATGGTTGTCTTATCCACCATGTGTTTCATGTTTAGATCTCATGAGCTGCCCTACATGATTGAGATCACCGTTATGTAATTCTACATGTTTGGTTTGTTGGGATCGATGAATATTGGTGTTATGCTTGAGTTGATGTACTGAAATTTATCTTATGTTATCTCTATGTTGTTTATGATCTTGCATGCTCTCCGTTGTTAGTAGCTATCTTGGCCGAGTAATTGCTAGTAACTCCAAGAGGGGGTATTTATGCTCGATAGTGGGTTCATGCCTCTATTTAATCTGGGGGAGTGACAGAAAACTCTAAAGTTGTAGATGTGCTGTTGCTACTAGGGGGAAAAACATTCATATGCTCGAGGGCATATGCTTTGTTTACATTTCACACTTTGCTTAATGCAGTTATCTGTTGTTCGCAACTTAATACTCATGGGGTGTTCGGACGATATCCCTGTGAGTGGATTATTAGTCATAGATGCAGTTGGATGGCGGTCGATGTATTTTGTTGTAATGCCCAGAGTAAATCTCATAGTGATCCTCTCATCATATGCACGTTGTCTTTATTCTATCAATTGCCCAACTGTAATTTGTTTACCCAGCATGTATTATTTTATCTTTGGAGAGACACCGCTAGTGAACTGTGGATCCCGATCCTATTTCCTTTATATTGCTATCACCTGTTTACTTTACTCGCACTGTTTACTTTACTCACATACTATTATCACTTTCTACTCGATACGCTCATACCCTTTGTTTCAAGCAAACCGGTGAGATTGACAACCTCATCGTAAGTTGGGAACAAAGTATTTGGTTGTGTTGTGTGTAGGTTCCGCGTTGCAGCTAGCAAAGCAAAGCTTGGACGAGGCGCCCTATAAATTGTCCGGTGCTGTCGCAAGCTAGCAGGCATCACCTTCAGTTGTTTGGCTCTTTCCTCTCCTGATCGACAAACCTTGGTTTCTTACTGAGGGAAAATCTTGCTGCTATATTCATCACACCTTCCTCTTGGGGTTCCCAACGGGCCGGTCATTTACTTGGCATCAAGAATATTTTCTGGCGCCGTTGCCGGGGAGGAAAAAGAAGACTTCTGCGAGGGGAGTTTTTCGCACGCACATCCTTTACTTTGTTTATTGTTTTGCTTTACTTTATTTTTACTTGCATCATTTTATCAAAAACCCAAAAAAATTAGAATCCTTTGTAGTTGTTTTTACTTGTCTGCTTTTAGTTTGCTAGAATGGCTTCTCCTGAAAACACCAAGTTGTGTGACTTTACTAGCACGAACAATAGTGATTTTATCTGCACTCCTATTGCGCCACCTGCTCCTGCTGCAAATTTTTATGAGTTTAAGCCTGCTTTGTTGAACCTTGTTATGAAAGAGCAATTTTCTGGTGCTAGTACTGATGATGTTGTAGCTCATCTCAACAATTTTGTTGAGCTATGTGAGATGCTGAAATATAAGGATGTTGAAAGTGATATTATTAAGCTTAAGTTGTTTCCTTTTTCTTTGAGAGGAAAAGCTAAGGATTGGTTGCTGTCTTTGCCTAAAAATAGTATTGATTCATGAGCTAAGTGTAAGGATGCTTTTATTGGTAGATACTATCCTCCTGCTAAGATTATAGCTTTGCATAGCAATATTATGAAGTTTAGTCAGTTTGATAATAAACATGTTGCTAAAGCTTGGGAAAGAATGAAATCTATGATAAAGAATTGTCCCACTCATGGACTGACTACTTGGATGATTGTTCAAACTTTTTATGCAGGACTGAATTTTTCTTCGAGGAACCTACTTGATTCAGCTGCTGGAGGCACTTTTATGTCCCTTACCTTGGGCGCCGCAACAAAGCTTCTCGACAATATGATGGTAAATTACTCTGAATGGCACACCGAGAGAGCTCCACAAGGTAAGAAGGTAAATTCTGTTGAGGAAATCTCTTCCTTGAGTGATAATATTGATGCTATTATGCTTATGCTTTCAAATGATAGGACTCATGTAGATCCTAATAATGTTCCTTTGGCCTCTTCGGTTGCTCAAGAAGAGCATGTTGATGCAAACTTCATTAGAATTAATAATTTTAACAACAATGCTTATAGGAACAATTTTGCTAGTAACAATTATAGGCCGTATACTTCTACCAATGGTAATGGTTATGGTAACTCTTATGGTAATTCCTCCAACAACACTAGGGCCGCATCCTCCGAGCGTGAGGTAATGCTCAAGGACTTCATCGGTAAGCAAAATGCTTTTAACAAGTTTGTTGAGGAAAAGTTAGGCAACATTGATATTCTTGCTTCTAAAGTTGATAGCCTTGCTCATGATGTTGAACTTCTGAAATTAAAAGTGTTGCCTAATGATGTGAAATAGAACAATGTTTTTGCTACTGCTAATGCTATCCAAGTTAGAATTGATGAAAATGTTAGGATGCTAGCAGAATTGCATGCCAGGTGGGAAAGAGAAGATGAGATGGCTAGAGAGATGAAGGTATGTACCATTACTACCTCTAATGATGTTGCTCCTAATGCTAGCAATCCTCTTACTGTGATTGGTGCAGAGAAAACTCCCACTCCTTGTGTTAAAAAGCCTAAAACTGCTAAAACTTTCTCTCAAAAGAGTGCTGAAATTTTTCGGAGTGTAGGAGATGATAGCTCTATTTCCTTTAATGATTTTGATGTTGATGTCTGCAATATATCTGAAGTTATTTTGTTCTTGCAAAAGCTTGCTTTGACTCCCAATGCTAGTTCTTTAAATGTTGCTTTTACTAAGCATATTACCAATGCTCTCATGAAAATTAGGGATGAAAAGTTGAAGCAAAAAGCTTCTGTTCCCAAGAAATTAGAAGATGGTTGGGAACCCATCATTGATATGCATGTTAATGGTTTTGATTGCCATGCTTTATGTGATCTAGGTGCTAGTATTTCTATTATGCCTAGAAAGATTTATGATATGCTTGATTTACCACCGCTTGAAAAGTGTTATTATGATGTTCCTATTGCTGATGTTGCTAAGAAGAAACCTTTGGGAAGAATTACTGATGTTCTTATTGTGGTTAACAATAACCTTGTTCCCGTTGATTTTCTTGTCATGGATGTTGAATGCAATGCATCATGTCCTATTATTTTGGGAAGACCCTTTCTTCGAATTGTAGGTGCCATCATTGATATGAGGGAAGGCACCATCAAATATCAATTTCCACTCAAGAAAGGTATGGAACACTTCCCTAGAAAGAGAAATAAATTAGTGTTTGACTCCATTCTTAGAGCAAATTATGAGCTTTATGCTTCATCACTTGATGTTACTTGATTCGCAATTTTCCGCGTCTCGCTCAAAGGCGTTAAAGAAAAGCACTCTTGGGAGATAACCCAATGTTTTTACTTTCAGTTCTTTTTCTTTTATTTGAGTCTTGGAAGTTATTAATACTGTAATGACCTCTTCTTATCCTTTTTATTTTGTTGTTGTGCCAAGAGAAGCCTCTAATTTGAGCGAGGTAAGATTTGGGGATGTTGCTGTCCTGAAACAGTTTTTGGTGCTACACCGTAAAAATTCGTGAAAATTCTCTGTATATATTTTGGACCTGCGATTTCTTGTGCATATGCCCCAGGTTATATCCAAACTTTCATTAGTTGAAAACTTTTTGATTTGAGCAACATAAAACCCCTTAAAAATTCGACCTTTATCAGCTGTTCTATTTTGACAGATTTCTGCCAATATTTGTGTTTGCCGCTTTATCGCTTTCTTTTTGAGTTCTTTTGATCACGGAACTGTTGGGGAAGTTGCTACAGTAGTATATGCTTAATATGTGATGGTTTTAGGTTGAAACCTGAAGCAAAAAGGGTTGATTCTATGTTATGCTTACACTAATGTTGCTAATAGATTTGTGTTTAGTTTTGTATGAAGGAAGTTTTCAAGTGTAGGGATCGGAGAGTGATGAGATGAGTTGAAGAATCGACAAAAGCTCAAGCTTGGGGATGCCCATGCATCACCCCAAGAAATATTCAAGAAGTACAAGCATCAAACTTGGGGATGCCCCCGAGGCACCCCTTCTTCATCGGCAAAAATCAGGTCACCTTTCAAGACACTATATTTTTATTGCTTCATGCATTATGCGTTTTTCTTGGAGCGTCAGTTGTTTTTAGTTTTCAGTTTAGTTTAGTTTTCTTTTCTGCAATAAATGGTTGGACCCCAACAAATTCCTTTTGGAAAAGTTGCCTTGCTTTTCATTTGCCAAGAACACTCCGTTTTTCACTCCATTTGTTTCAACGAGTGTTCTTCTTTTTCTAGAACTGCGTTTAGTTTTCATTTTCGCCTTGATATGTGTTCAGATCTTGTTATATCTTTTCATCAAGGTGTATTTTTGCCTCTGATATTTATTGGTTTTCATCAAAAGAGGTGTTTATAATTTTTTTGAATGGTGTTGGAAAAGAGAAAAAGCTTTATGCAAAAAAGTGGTACAAGAAGGAGCTTGTGTGGACTACGGCCTAGGCTTTTGCATGTCGTGCTTGATGTATTTTTGATAGTATGATTAGTGGTTTTGCTGTAGCATGACTTGTATCAAATAACTGAGATTGCTTAATGAGCCTTTGAAAAAACCATGCATTGTTTTTATCGTTTGGAAGCATTATTTTGGTTTTCTCCTTGATGCTTTATTTGGGTTGACTTGGCGCATGCTCACACATGTTAGACTCATACAAAGTCGCCATTTAGTTTTTGACTTTTGATGCCATCTTATGCTTCTTTTAATGTCGCTTTGTCGCTTTGCACGATTATGGCCGTTATTGCTCTCTTAGTTGGTCGCTCCCAGTCTTTTGCTAACCCTCGCCTTGTACTGAGTATGAGCTCTACTCGTGCATCCAACTCCTGAAAACCAAGTTTGCCAAAGTGTCCACCATACATACCTATTAGCAATTTGCTATTCCAAAGTACATTTTACTTGCTTTTATCTACTCTTCAAATTAAACTCTTACCAGTGTTATGCGAAAATTGGTCAGTAAAGCTCTCACGAACCGGAAGGCACACTTTATTTTTCTCGTTCTTAAAAATTTGACATTGTGGTCTCTTATGTTGAGTTGTTATGCTTGCAAGTTGTAAGTTGGAGATTAGCCCAACCATGCCATCATGGGGCAAGCTTTCAACATTGCACTTCTTATTTGAGTTGATATCGTGATCTTTTGTTTATGGATACTCGCGGTGTGAAATGAATTGGGAATCTTGCGGGATCATGGAGTTTGTATATGTGTTAGAGAAACGCATGGGCCGCCAATCTAAGCCATGCATAATTCATGGTGGAAATTTGCAGCATGCCCATAGTGGATATTTGACGATGCATCTCAAAATAAAAAGCTATACAAATGGTAAATAAAAGAGATGTCGAGGTGTTCATTGTCTGCTTGTCCCGTCATTTTGATGTGGGCTTGTTCCATGTCATCGGGCACGGAGGTACCCCGTTGGCGGTTCTCGATGATACGCATATACTTACAATGACAAGAGCCTTTCTTGGGACTCTAAGTAAAGTAGCATGAGGTTTGGGTACTCGTATTCACGGGACACGAGGTTTTCAACTTGCAATCACTGCTTCCCTCCGCGAAGGGCCTTTCTTTTACTTTAACCATTCAAGATGCTTACGAGGTTTGTCAAGCATATGCAGCATGAGTGTTCTCGCATTAACTTTAACCATTCAAGATGCTTATGATGGGGGCAATGAGAGCTCAAAGCCGGTAAGTACCATAATTTTTGAAGGTCTATAAAACTTGCAATCACTGCTTCCCTCCGCGAAGGGCCTTTCTTTTACTTTTATGTTGAGTCACCACCTTCTATCTTTATGCACCATTAAGAGAGCATAGTTGTCATTCTTAGTATAATGTGCATTGTCCCAAAGTTTTCATTGATTGATTCATATTGTTGGTTTCACTTGTTCTTAAATTATTTGTATCTAGTCGCCCTCTTAAACTTGAAGGTGTCCTATGCATTTATGTTTTGCTCTCCATGAAGGACAAGATGAAAACCATTTATATGTTTTTCCTTATGATTTGAACACACGTTTGACTTTCATTGTTTCATTTTCATGATCTTTTGTTTTGTGTTCATTTTCATGTTATAACATGGTTGCTAAGTTTCTTCTATCAAGATCATATCTTTCATGCCCATGTTTTAAGTTCTTTTGATCCCAGCGCACAACGCTTACATTTATGATCAAGATTGTGTAGGTGCATGTCACCTCAAAAATTATTTCTTTTGTTATCACTTACCTACTCAAGGACGAGCAGGAGTTAACCTTGGGGATGCTGATACGTCTCCAACGTATCCATAATTTTTGATGCTCCATGCTTGTTTTTACACCATTTGCTTAGTGTTTCGTTACACTTCATGGCACTTTTATGCATTTTCCGGAACTAACCTACTAACAAGTCGCCACAGTGCCAGTTCCCTGTTTTCTGCTGTTTTTGTGTTTCAGAAAAGTTACACAGGAAATATTCTCAGAATTGGACGAAACCAAAGCCAGTCACCCAGAATTTCACCGAAGCTTCCAGAGAACCGCAGAGGAGACGGAGTGGGGCCACGAGGGGCCCTCACACCAGGGCGGCGCGGCGCGGCCCAGGCCCTGGCCACGCCCCCTATGTGTGAGACCGCCTCGGTCCACTCCTGACGATGCCCCTTCGCCTATAAAGACCCCCCGACGAGAAAAACCTAAGCCCCCGATCAGTTTTCCAGAACACATCGTGATCCGCCACCGCCGTCGACCCGAAGATCGGGAGGGTCCAGAAGCTCTTCACGGCACCCTGCCGGAGAGGGGAATCACCACCGGAGGTCTTCTTCATCGCCATGCTTGCCTCCAGAGCGATGAGTGAGTAGTCTACCTTGGACTATGGGTCCATAGCAGTAGCTAGATGGTTGTCTTCTCCACCATGTGCTTCATGTTTAGATCTCATGAGCTGCCCTACATGATTGAGATCACCATTATGTAATTCTACATGTTTGGTTTGTTGGGATCCGATGAATATTGGTGTTATGCTTGAGTTGATGTACTTAAATTTATCTTATGTTATCTCTATGTTGTTTATGATCTTGCATGCTCTCCGTTGTTAGTAGCTATCTTGGCCAAGTAGTTGCTATTAACTCCAAGAGGGGTTATTTATGCTCGATAGTGGGTTCATGCCTCTATTTAATATGGGGGAGTGACAGAAACCTCTAAGGCTGTAGATGTGCTGTTGCTACTAGGGGGAAAACAACATTCATATGCTCGAGGGCATATGCTTTGTTTACATTACACACTTTGCTTAATGCAGTTATCTGTTGTTCGCAACTTAATACTCATGGGGTGTTCGGACGATATCCCCGTGAGTGGATTATTAGTCAGAGATGCAGTTGGATGGCGGTCTATGTATTTTGTTGTAATGCCCGGAGTAAATCTCATAGTGATCCTCTCATCATATGCACATTGTCATTATTCTATCAATTGCCCAACTGTAATTTGTTTACCCAGCATGTATTATTTTTATCTTTGGAGAGACACTGCTAGTGAACTGTGGATCCCAGTCCTATTTCCTTTATATTGCTATCACCTATTTACTTTACTCGCACTGTTTACTTTACTCACATACTATTATCACTTTCCACTCAATATGCTCATACCCTTTGTTTCAAGCAAACCGGTGAGATTGACAATCTCATCGTAAGTTGGGAACAAAGTATTTGGTTGTGTTGTGTGCAGGTTCCGCGTTGCAGCTAGCAAAGCAAAGCTTGGACGAGGTGCCCTATAAATTGTCCGGAGCTATCGCAAGCTAGCAGGCATCACCTTCAGTCGTTTGGCTCTTTCCTCTCCTGATCGACAAACCTTGGTTTCTCACTAAGGGAAAATCTTGCTGCTATATTCATCACACCTTCCTCTTGGGGTTCCCAACGGGCCGGTCATTTACTCGGCATCACCATGCTTGCCTCCGGAGCGATGAGTGAGTAGTCTACCTTGGACTATGGGTCCATAGCAGTAGCTAGATGGTTGTGTTCTCCACCATGTGCTTCATGTTTAGATCTCATGAGCTGGCTTACATGATTGAGATCACCGTTATGTAATTCTACATGTTTGGTTTGTTGGGATCCGATGAATATTGGTGTTATGCTTGAGTTGATATACTAAATATTATCTTATGTTATCTCTATGTTGTTTATGATCTTGCATGCTCTCCGTTGTTAGTAGCTATCTTGGCCGAGTAGTTGCTAGTGACTTTAAGAGGGGGTATTTATGCTCGATAGTGGGTTCATGCCTCTATTTAATCTGGGGGAGTGACAGAAACCTCTAAGGTTGTAGATGTGCTGTTGCTACTAGGGGGAAAACAACATTCATATGCTCGAGGGCATATGCTTTGTTTACATTACACACTTTGCTTAATGCAATTATCTGTTGTTCGCAACTTAATACTTGTGGAGTTCTCGGATTGATTCGCCACAAGTGGATTATTAGTCATAGATGCAGTTGGATGGCGGTCTATGTATCTTGTTGTAATGCCCAGAGTAAATCTCATAGTGATCCTCTCATCATATGCACGTTGTCTTTATTCTATCAATTGCCCAACTGTAATTTGTTTACCCAGCATGTATTATTTTATCTTATGGAGAGACACCACTAGTGAACTGTGGACCCCGGTCCTATTTCCATCATATTGCTATCACGTGTTTACTTTACTCGCATTGTTTACTTTATTCGCGTATTATCACTATTTTCCACTCGATACGCTCATTCCTTTGTTTACAGCAAATCGGTGAGATTGACAACCTCATCGTAAGTTGGGAGCAAAGTATTTGGTTGTGTTGTGTGCAGGTTCCACGTTGCCGCTCGCAAAGCAAAGCTCGGACGAGGCGCCCTATAAATTATCCGGAGCTGTCGCAAGCTAGCGGGCATCACCTTCAGTCGTATTGGCTTTTTCCCCTTCGGATCGATAAACCTTGGTTTCTTACTAAGGGAAAACCTTGCTGCTATATTCATCATACCTTCCTCTTGGGGTTCCCAACTGGACGGTGAAAAACTATCAACACCGTACCGCATCATGCCGTCACTTTTTATGGAGTGGTTCCTGGCCGCCAAGGTAAGTCCCTCGGGTCCATCACCCTCAAGGTTGCCTTCGGCAGTGAAGAAAATTACCGAGAAGAGCCCATAACCTTTGAGGTGGTCCCATTCAAAAGTACATACCACGTGATCTTTGGCCGCCCTGCCTTCCATAGTTTCCATGCCAGGCCATGCTACATCTACAACCAGCTGAAGATGCTAGGACCTGATGGCATAATCACCGTTTATGGCAGCTTCAGAAAGGCAAAGGAGTGCGAGGAAGGAGAAGCCGCCTTCGCGGAGGCAGTGTTCTTTGGCGAGGAGTTCAAGGAAATCCATGCCGCCACGGACCCTGCGGAGATGCCGGCATCCAAGCAAGAAGTTTCCGCCTCCCCGCCCATCTTTAAGCCTATAGTTGATACAAAGCAGGTGGAGCTTGTCGCTGGCGATGCCGCCAAGACCACCTTGATTGGGACAAATCTGTCCCCCAAATAGGAAAGCGCGCTCGTCGAGTTCCTCCATGAGAACCGGGACATCTTCGCATGGCAGCCATCTGACATGATAGGTGTACCCAGGGAACTCGCCGAGCATGCCCTACAGATAATCCCTGGCTCTAAGCCAGTAAGACAAGCCATGAGACGCTTTAGAGCTGAAAAACGCCGCGCGATAGCAAAGGAAATTTCCAAGCTACTGAAAGCAAGCTTCATCAAAGAAGTGATCCATACGAAGTGGGTGGAAAATCCTGTGTTAGTTCCTAAGAAAAACACAAAGGTTCTGCGCATGTGTGTAGATTACACTGGCCTGAACAAAGCGTGTCCAAAAGATCCTTTTCCCTTGCCTCGCATTGACCAAGTCATTGACTCGACGGCGGGATCGGAGCTGCAATGTTTCTTAGATGCCTACTCGGGATACCACCAGATCAAGATGAAGGCGTCCGATCAGCTTGCTACGTCGTTCGTAACACCTTATGGCACATATTGCTATGTGACAATGCCGTTCGGTCTAAAAAACGCTGGAGAAACGTACCAGCGCACCATGCAGAAGTGCCTGGCAGATCAAATCGGACACAACATCCACGCATATCTGGACGACATCGCCGTTATGTCCAAGAAGCAAGATGGCCTTATAGCGGATTTGCAAGAGACCTTCAGCAACCTAAGGAAGTACAACATGATGCTCAACCCCACGAAGTGCGTCTTCGGGGTACCAGCTGGACAACTCCTGGGATTCATTGTCTCCCACCATGGAATTGAGGTCAACCCAGAGAAGATCAAGGCAATCCTCAACATCTCCCGGCCTAATGACTTGAAGGACGTACATCGACTCACAGGCTGCATGGCAGCAGTGAGCAGATTCATCAGTCGTCTTGGCGAGAAGGCTTTGCCACTCTACAAGCTGATGAAGAAATCGAATGAATTCGTCTAGACCGACGAGGCAGCCGCTATGCTTAAGGATCTAAAGAGAGTGCTATCCACTGCACCAGTCCTAGCAGCTCCCAAAGACCAGGAACCCATGTTAGTATACATGGCGGCAACCAACAGGGTCGTCAGCATCGTCATCATGGTAGAACGCAAGGAAGAAGCGCAGGAGTACGACGTACAACGACCAGTCTACTATGTCAGCGAGGTCATGACGGAATCCAAGCAGCGCTACCCTCACTACCAAAAGTTGGCATATGGAGTTTTCCTAGCTTCTCTTAAGTTACGGCATTACTTCTATGACCATAAGATCACAGTGGTGAGCAAGGCTCCACTGAAGGACATCATCAACAACAGCGACGCAATAGGACAAGTTGCAAAGTGGGGCATTGAATTGGCCTCCTTCGACATCGACTACAAGCCTCACACCGCCATCAAGTCTCAGGCTTTGGCGAAATTCATGGCGGACTGGAAGGAAGCGCAGGAGACTACGCCCATCCCGGAACCAGAGCATTGGGTGATGCACTTTGATGGTTCAAAGCTGCTACACGGCTCGGGGGCTGGAGTGACACTCAAATCTCCCAAGGGAGATGAGCTCAGCTACGTTCTCCAGATCCACTTCCCCACCACCAACAACATCACAGAGTATGAAGCACTACTGCACGGGCTATGCGTCGCAAAGGAGATCGGCGTACAACACATTATGTGTTGTGGAGATTCTGACCTTGTCGCTCAGCAGGTGGCTGACACATACAAAGCTCGGAATGAAGTTATGGCGGCTTACAAATACGAAGTGGATGAGATGCCAAAAGTTTCCTCGGCTACGACATAAAGCACGTATGACGAGAAGATAACATGGCGGCCGACACCTTGTCCAAGTTAGGGTCTAGCCGCAAGGCAGTCCCGCCAGGCGTATTCCTCGAGCATCTGCACGTACCATCAGTCAAGATGGTGGATCCAGAAAATCCGGAACTAGCAAGCTCCCCCGTTATGGCGGTTTTGCCTAGCAACCCGCCATGGGCAGAGCCCTACCTGGAGTATCTGACGAACAAGAAACTACCCGAAGACGAAGTCCAAAAGAGACAAATTGAGAGTAGAGCAAAAGCGTACACCATCATAGATGGCCAGCTCTACAAGCGAAGCACATCGGGAGTCTTTATGAAGTGCATATCCCAAGTGGACGAAATTGAAATACTAAGGGAGATCCACGAAGGCGAATGTGGGCATCATGCCGCCGCCAGATCCCTAGTAGCTAAGGCATTCTGCCATGGATTTTACTGGCCAACAGCCAAGGCAGATGCAGACCGTATCGTGGAGCTCTGCCAAGGTTGCCAGATGTACTCCAAGCAAACCCACATGCCCGCCACAGCACTGCATACGATCCCTATAACCTGGCCTTTTGTGGTCTGGGGGCTGGACATGGTGGGCCCGCTAAAAACAGCACCTTCGGGATTTACGCACCTCCTGGTAGCGGTAGACAAATTCACGAAGTGGGTGAAAGCTAAGCCCATCAGAAAACTTGATGGCAAAACCGCCCTAAAATTCATCAAGGACATTGTGGTCAGATTCGGCATCCCACATAGCATCATCACCGACAACGGCACTAACTTGTCTCAGGGAGAAGTTGAAGAATACTTCCATCACAACGGAATCCGCCTTGACCTGGCATCTGTGGCACATCCACAGTCCAATGGCCAAGTAGAACGGACCAACGGACTAATCATGTCAGGGATCAAGCCACGCCTAGAAGCACCGCTACATAGAGCAGCTGGAGCATGGGCAGAAGAGTTGCCATCTGCGCTATGGAGTCTACGGACCACGCCAAACAGATCAACTGGCCTCACCCCTTTCTTCTTAGTCTACGGAGCAGAGGCAATCTTGCCAAGTGATGTCCAGTATGATTTCCCAAGAGTCGAGGCCTATGAGGAGGAAGATGCAGAAGCATCCAGACAACTATCCGTGGACCTGCTGGAGGAAGAACAAGACCTAGTAGCCCAGAGATCCGCCATCTACCAGCAGAATCTCCGCCGCTATCACAGCCACCGAGTTCGCAAATGCTCATTCAAAGAGGGGGACCTGGTGCTACGCCTCAAACAGCAGAAGTCCCACAAGCTATCCCTGCCTTAGGAAGGACCCTTCGTCATCAGCAAAGCTCTACTGAACGGATCCTACTACCTCGTTGATATTCGCGAGCTAGATAAGCGACCCAGTAAGAAGCGCAAACAAAGAGACCCTGACGATACCTACGACAAAACATATCGTCCATGGAACATCGCACAGCTACGTCCTTTCTACACTTAGCACTTACCTAGGCTATGTAATAGGCACTTCTATATGATCAATGAAATAAAGCATCTGGTTCACTCTTGATTTTTTCTGAGTCTTTTACCTCCTTTATTGTTCATTTAGATCATGTGGAACCTTTGCGCAATCGTGCTTTGCACTTGCGTCTCTTTAAATCCGCCATAGCGGTCTGCGTAGCATATTTATGTCTTGATCTCCATCTGACGTTCTTTGTGTGGATACCCGAGTAGTGACTTTTTGACGGTCTAAGCCGCTATTTGCTAAGGGTTTTGGACAGTTGCTATTAAGTATCGTCGCCCTAGCGGATTGTTCGTGCGAAGATTTTGCCATCTCACGAAAAGTCAAGCATAAAGAGCCGGATAGCGGATCCTATAATCCTACGCGAGATTTTTTTTTCAAAGTGTTGTTTTTTGAGCATGTCAAACTGCTGCAAGTTGCATAAAAATAGGCGTGGCAGTTTTTTCGCACATAAACCACTTAATAAAAACTATGCCACAAGTTCAAAAGCATTCAGTGATCCACCACAAGTAGATCAGACATAGTGCAGAGCATACACGCAGTTTAATAATTTAACTTACAGACCCACTCAGGGGCCGAATTGATGCAATTGTTTCTTCCTGCCACATTGCAGGGTATAACTCAAGAGGATGGCAGAATTGCAGAGGACACTTCATCGCCGCCATCAGCACCAGCAGTGGCTGCAGAGACCGACGCTGAAGCTTGGCTCGGAGACCCCGACAGATCGTATGCCTCGTAGTATACGTTCAGCTGAGTGCCCAGGGCACACAACTGATCATATCCTAGCACACTCTACCGAATGACAGCCTCGTCCACCGGCGCTCCATCCTCACCGCTCTCTGGGATGCCGGAGGTGACCAAGTCCAGATCCAGCTCGGGGTAGTGGGCCTTCACCAAAGTTAAAGCGGTTCTGGCACCACCCCGAGCGGACGACTGCTTCCAGTCCGCCACTAGCCCAGGCACAAGTAGCAGCTTCTTGGTGAGCCCTATGGCGGAAAGGCTAGCTGAACCCGCTATCTGCAGACTCCCACACGCCTGACGACCAGCGTTGAGAAGGCCATCCAGCTCCTTCTTCGCCGCCTCGGTGGCTACGCATAGGCCTGTGGCGGAATCCACCTCGCCTTGCTCTAGGGTCGCTACATAGCGGAAATAAACAACGCGTCTGATGTCTACACACGCTTCTATTCTTGTAGACAGTGTTGGGCCTCCAAGTGCAGAGGTTTGTAGAGCAGCAGCAAGTTTCCCTTAAGTGGATCACCCAAGGTTTATCGAACTCAGGGAGGAAGAGGTCAAAGCTATCCCTCTCAAGCAACCCTGCAATTACGATACAGAAAGTCTCTTGTGTCCCCAACACACCCAATACACTTGTCAGATGTATAGGTGCACTAGTTCGGCGAAGAGATAGTGAAATACAAGTGGTATAGATGATTATAAGTAGCAACTGTAATATGAAATAAGTATCGCTGCGAGCAAACATGTAACAAAACAGGAAGTAAACGGTGTGCAATGCTTGAAAACAAGGCCTAGGGATCATACTTTCACTAGTGGACACACTCCCAACAAATATAACATAATTGAACCAATAGATAACTTCTCTTCACTATGGTACTCTGAATTACTCTCCTATTGAATAACACTAATCATTGCATAGGGATACGAAGCACTCCTCAAAGTTCATCAAGTACTTGACAAACACCACTCATAGAGATATCCAAATCAAATCACAACTCAAGATAGATATTATTGCAACTTAGACCAAGTACTAACACGGTGCACACACTGTCAACATTACACCATGAAAGGAGGAATAGATCACTTCAATACTATCATAGTGATAATTATTCTCATAATCCATAAGAGATCACAATCGTAGCCTAGACCAAGTACCACCACGATGCACACACTGTCACCGTTACACCGTGGCAGGAGGAATAGATTACTTTAATAACACACTAGAGTACACATAATGAAGAAGAGTAACATCTACTTATTCAACATGATACAAAGCTCATGATCACATAAAGATCACATCATGGGAGAGAGAGGTGAACCACATAGCTACCGGTAGAGCCCTCAGCCCCGGGGATGAACTACTCCCTCCTCATCATAGGAGACAGCAAGGTTGATGGAGATGGTGGTGAGGTCGATGGAGACGGCGGAGACGGCGATGGAGGTCGATGGAGATGGCTCCGGGGGCACTTCCCCGTCCCGGCAGGGTGCCGGAACAGAGACTTCTGTCCCCCGAAATTTGGCTTCGACGGCGGTGGCGATGCGGAACTGTTCTAGAAATTTCGCCGACTCCCCTAGGGTTTTCCGTCCCGAGGCTTTATATAGGCGAAGGGGCATCATCAAAGGGCAGCCAGGGGCTCCTCACACCAGGGTGGCGCGGCCAGGGCCTGGGCTGCGCCACCTATGTGTGAGGGCGGCCTCTGGCCCCCCTCCGGCTCTCTTTCGGTCTTCGGGAAGCTTCCAGGAAAAATAAGACTTCTGGAACTTCTTTCGTCCAATTCTGAGAATATTTCCTGTGTAGCTTTTCTGAAACACAAAAATAGCAGAAAATAAGGAACTGGCACTGTGGCATCTTGTCAATAGGTTAGTTCCGGAAATCGCATAAAAACGCCACGAAGTGTAACGAAACATAAGGCAAATGGTGCAAAAACAAGCATGGAGCATCAAAAATTATAGATACGTTTGAGACGTATCAGCATCCCCAAGCTTAACTCCTGCTCGTCCTCAAGTAGGTAAGTGATAACAAAAGAAATCATTTTTGAGGTGACATGCACCTACACAATCTTGATCAAATATGTAAGCATTTGTGAGCTGGGATCATAAGAACTTAAAACATGGGCATGAAGATATAATCTTGACAATAGAAACTTAGCAACCATGTTATAACATGAAAAGAAACACAAACAAAAGATCATGAAAATAAAACAATGAAAGTCAAACGTGTGTTCAAATCATCAGGAAAAACATACAAATGGTTTTCAGCTTGTCCTTCATGGAGAGCAAAACATAAATGCATAGGACACCTTCAAGTTTAAAAGGGCGACTAGATACAAATAATTTAAGAACAAGTGAAACCATAGTCATGAATGACAATGCACATTATACTCAGAATGACAACTATGCTCTCTTAATGGTGCATAAAGATAGAAGGTGGTGACTCAACATGAAAGTAAAAGAAAGGCCCTTCGCAGAGGGAAGCAGTGATTAAACATGTGCTAGAGCTTTTCATTTGTAAAACAGAGAGATAAAAATTGGTTTTGAGAGGTGGTTGTCTTTGTCAACGACTGGCAATGGGGTTCTTACTATCTTCCATACAAAAATGAAGCAAGTTTTTGAGAGGGAGATTGGCACTTTTTGTGCTCTTTTATAAAGCTTGGCACTCCTCCTCACCTTTTTTCCTTTCACAAACCATGGCTAACCGATTCCATCGGGTGCCCACCAACATTCACATTCCATGGAGGAGTGCCTTTTTTCTTTTCTTTTTTCCTTTTCCTTTTTCTTTTTGGAATAAGCAATATGGAAGATAGCAAATCCGACCACTACGTCCCCATGAGCTGAAACCAGTGTCACAAAATGAGAAGTATTTTGAAGGTTTTTTGAAAGGTAGCACATGAAAATTTACTTGGAATGGCTTACAAATACCATGCATAGGAATTTATAGTGGACACAATGGCAAACTTGGTTTTTGGGAGTTGGATGCACGAGTAGAGCTCATACTTAGTACAAGGCGAGGGCTAGCAAAAGACTGGGAGCGACCAACTAAGAGAGCAATAATGGCCATAATCATGCAAAGCGACAAAGAGATATTAAAAGAAGCATAAGATGGCATCAAAAGTAAAAAACTAAATGATCATAGAGGATATTGGCGATTTTGTAAGAGTCTAACATGTGTGAGCATGCGCCAAGTCAATCCAAATAAAGCATCAAGGAGAAAACCAAAATAATGCTTCCAAATAATAAAAACAACGTATGATTTTTTCAAAGGTTCATTAAGCAATCTCAGTTATTTGAGACAAGTCATGCTACAGCAAAACCACTAAGCATACTATCAAAAATACATCAAGCATGACATGAAAAAGCCTAAGCCGCAGTCTACACAAGCTCCTTCTTGTACCACTTTTTTGCATAAAGCTTTTTCTCTTTTCCAACACCATTCAAACCTTTTTGAGACAACTCTTTTGATGAAAACCAATAAAGACCAGAGGCAAAAAGACACCTTGATGAAAAGATATAATAAGATCTGAACACAAATCAAGGCAAAAAATGCAAGCTAAACACAGTAGCAGAAAAAGAGAACACTCATTGAACGATAAGAGTGAAAACTAGAGTGTTCTTGGCAAATGAAAAGCGAGTTCATCTCCTCCAAAAGAAACATGATGTGATCTAACCATTTATTGCAGCAACCAAAACAAAATAAAACTAAAACAAAAAAACTGACGCTCCAAGAAAAACGCATAGTGCATGAAGCAATAAAAATATAGTGTCTTGAAAGGTGACCTGATTTTTGCCGATGAAGAAGGGGTGCCTCGGGGGCATCCCCAAGCTTTGACGCTTGTACTTCTTGGATATTTCTTGGGGTGATGCATGGGCATCCCCAAGCTTGAGCTTTTGTCCATTCTTCAACTCATCTCATCACTCTCCGATCCCTACACTTGAAAACTTCCTTCATACAAAACTAAACACAAATCTATTAGCAACATTAGAGTAAGCATAACATAGAATCAACCCTTTTTTGCTTCAGGTTTCAACCCAAAACCACCACATATATAGCAAATAATACTGTAGCAACTTCCCCAAAAGTTCCGTGATCAAAAGAACTCAAAAGAAAGCGATAAAGCGGCAAACACAAATAGTGGCAGAAATCTGTCAAAACAGAATAGCTGATAAAGGTCGATTTTTTAAGGGGTTTTCTGTTGCTCAAATAAAAAAGTGTTCAACTAATAAAAGTTTGGATATAACCTGGGGCATATGCACAAGAAATCGCAGGTCCAAAAGATATACAGAGAATTTTCACGAATTTTTACGGTGCAGCACCGAAAACTATTTCAGGTCAGCAACATCCCCAAATCTTACCTCACTCAAATTAGAGGCTTCTCTTGGCACAACAACGAAATAAAAATGATAAGGAGCAGTTATTACAGTAGTAATAACTTCCAAGACTCAAATAAAAGAAAAATTACTGAAAATAAACCATGGGTTATCTCCCAAGAGTGCTTTTCTTTAACGCCTTTGAGCTAGGCGCAGTAATTTGCAAAGATGCTCATGTGGGCGCCATATAAGAGCTTGAGGCAAAGGCGCCATATAAAAACTTGAAGCAATAGAGAGCATCAAAAAGCAAGTATGGAACACATTTAAATCTAAACCACTTCCTATGAAAAATAGTCTTGTAAAGAGACAAGTCATAAAAGCGCAAAGCAAAAAGCATAGGAAGGCAAAACAAGTACAACTTCAAGAATTGCAACATAAAGAGGGGAAACTCAATATTGTTGAGATCCATCAAACCATGTTTCCCTCTCTCATAATAACTTTCAGTAGCATCATGAATAGAACTAACAATATAACTATCACATAAAGCTTCCCTATCATGAGCCACATGCATAAAAGAATTAATACTCACCACAGGAACAATAGTAGTAGGAGCAGATTCAACAGAATAATTATTCTCATCACCATAATCATCAAAAACAGGAGGCATATTGTAATCATAACTAATTTTCTCCTCAAAAGTAGGTGAACTGAAAATATTATACTCATCATCATAGCCATCATAAACTAGAGGTTTAGTATCATCACAAGCTAGAGAGCAACTATTTCGCAAAGCATATTCTTCAAACATATCATCATAAGAAGGAACATCACATATGGGAGATAAATATTATCAGAACAAACTTTCTCCACTAAAGCTGGGGAACTAAAAATATCATGCTTAACAAAACCAGCTTCCCGAAGCTTAGACTTTTCTATAGCATTAGCAATAACGGGATTCAAAGCATTCGTACTAATAACATTGCTATGCGAAATAAGCTCC
This sequence comes from Dactylis glomerata, assembly GCA_007115705.1. Taxonomy (NCBI): domain Eukaryota; kingdom Viridiplantae; phylum Streptophyta; class Magnoliopsida; order Poales; family Poaceae; genus Dactylis; species Dactylis glomerata. Next base: position 3,493,976 of record QXEO01000104.1, read on the forward strand.
AAAGGTTTTTCAATTTTCTCTTCAAACACTTCATATCTAAACTCAGGAAAAAGACTAAAGAACTCATTGTTTTCCATTAAGCCTAACTAGTGAAAATAAAAACAAGAAACAAAAAGATTTAATTGCAGAATCTAAAGGAAATAACTCCGAGCACTCGCACAGGAGGATGCGAGTACCTTTTACCTTACCTCCCCAGAAACAGCGCCAGAAAAGAGCTTGATGTCTACACACGCTTCTGTTCTTGTAGACAGTGTTGGGCCTCCAAGTGCAGAGATTTGTAGAGCAGCAGCAAGTTTCCCTTAAGTGGATCACCCAAGGTTTATCGAACTCAGGGAGGAAGAGGTCAAAGCTATCCCTCTCAAGCAACCCTGCAATTACAATACAGAAAGTCTCTTGTGTCCCCAACACACCCAATACACTTGTCAGATGTATAGGTGCACTAGTTTGGCGAAGAGATAGTGAAATACAAGTGGTATAGATGATTATAAGTAGCAACTGTAATATGAAACTAGCGGGAGGGCCCGCGCATTTTGCGCGGCTAGATTTAATAGTTTTCTTAATTTTATAGTTGATTTACTTTTTACTCTGCTTAATTATTTGTTTGACCAAAAGTTGTTTAGTTTAGTTCATATCACACATTAAATGCCATAGAAAATGTTTAAATTTCTTGTAGAAAAATTTGTCATGGGAAATTAAACTTAAATCTTTCAGAAATCTTTCCATTATGCATATTTGTGACCAATAGAAATTCATTACTGCTGCGCTATTACATATGTGTTAGCATTGAAGATATGTAGTAAAAGAATACATCGTGCTCACTATAGTAATAGCCTATTCTTTTTCTGATCATGCTCACGATGTGGGGCATCGACTTGGATCTCACTGTAACCGGGGAAAATTATCATATACTCACATGAGTTATCACTTGAAGTATTTGGTACTTATATTACAACGCCATTTCACTTTGTTTGTATCATATACATGCTCGGTTGTACATAGCACATTGGAATTTATCTACTAATCCATTTATACATTGGCATGCATCTTGGTACAGGGTCCCTTCTTCATCCAGAGTACTCTTTGATTCTACAAATTGGAATATATGCTCGGATAGTAATTATTATTCCCATTTACAAACTGAAGTACTAATACATTTGTGATGGATGCGATCTATCCGGAGGAAATTCTATTTGTGCAGTGATCGATTCATTAAAAGATAATATTAACCAAACCCATGCACGACTATCTCTAATACGCATGCTTAAGATGTGTGTAAAGTCTTGCCTGCTTGGAAAAATCTCAGCATCTCACCCTCCTGGTCCAAACTGCGTCGATGAGTTTGTTCTTCACCTTTCAGACCACTACGTAGCTCTCGATGGTGCTTAGCTCTACCTGAGCTTCATTGTTCAGAGTTGTGCGAGACCCCTTGATCAAATCGAGCGCATATGCCCCCTCTATCTATCAATGGCTATGTGACCAAAGACAACCTGTCACGGCTGTCCTGTTGTAAGTCCATCCACGGATGATCACCGGAGACGGCGGAAATGTGCGCATATATATATGGGCGGAGGTGGTGCTGAATAAGAGCGTGCCTACATCGGCTGTGATGACAATGGTGTTTGAGGTTGACCGGAGAAAACATATCGACGATGGAAGGCTGACCATATGCGATGAAGCTGGGATGCCGTGGAGCATGCGAAGTTGCGAACCATCTTAGTTAGGTGGATCAGAAGTCCTGGATAAACATGATCAAATTATTGATGCCACCGCCCGCTGCCAATACAACTATTTTGTGATTCCTTCCATCACGTGGTTGACTGCTCCAGGCCGACGGCCTCCAAATCGATGCTTGCCGCGAGCCTGGGAGATCGCCGCTCCCCGTCTCGTCATCTGACACCCTTGGCACAGCGGAGCAGGCCGGTGTGAACATCGCCGGGTGGACTGATCTAGGCTGATGGCCTCTCTACGATGCCACGACGGGAGATCGCCGTGCTCTTGTCGATATGGAAACCTTTTGGAAAAGCAGATCGTCGTATGCTTGCTATTTTTTAGGACTGTCTGATTCTTGAATGATCATTAACTTTGTAGATATATGGGCGGTTGAAAGCTGAACCATCGACCGGAGCATCACCAATAATCAATCCTTCGTACAGAGTATTAGCTATAGAGTTCTACGTCTCTACGTCACCACCCTCCGAGACGTGGATCCTATTTAATCTCTTCTACCATTAATCAATCCTTCCTATTAGCTACAGAGTTCTACATCTCTACGTCACCATCCTCCAAGATGTAGATCTGTTTAATCTCTTCTTTTAAATCTTAGCCGTTCCTTTCCGGTGTTACCTAAAGTTAAATCTTAGCCGTTCATTGTTAGTTGTTTTAATAATATAATAAATAAGTATCGCTGCGAGCAAACATGTAACAAAACAGGAAGTAAATGGTGTGCAATGCTTGGAACCAAGGCCTAGGGATCATACTTTCACTAGTGGACACACTCCCAACAAATATAACATAATTGAACCAATAGATAACTTCTCTTCACTATGGTACTCTGAATTACTCTCCTATTGAATAACACTAATCATTGCGTAGGGCTACGAAGCACTCCTCAAAGTTCATCAACTACTTGACAAACACCACTCATAGAGATATCCAAATCAAATCACAACTCAAGATAGATATTATTGCAACTTAGACCAAGTACTAACACGGTGCACACACTGTCAACATTACACCATGAAAGGAGGAATAGATCACTTCAATACTATCATAGTGATAATTATTCTCATAATCCATAAGAGATCATAATCGTAGCCTAGACCAAATACCACCATGATGCACGCACTGTCACCGTTACACCGTGGCAGGAGGAATAGATTACTTTAATAACACACTAGAGTACACATAATGAAGAAGAGTAACATCTACTTATTCAACATGATACAAAGCTCACGATAACATAAAGATCACATCATGGGAGAGAGAGGTGAACCACATATCTACCGGTAGAGCCCTCAGCCCCGGGGATGAACTACTCCCTCCTCATCATAGGAGACAGCAAGGTTGACGGAGATGGTGGTGAGGTCGATGGAGACGGGAGAGACGGCGATGGAGGTCGATGGAGATGGCTCCGGGGGCACTTCCCCATCCCGGCAGGGTGCCGGAACAGAGACTTCTGTCCCCCGAAATTTGGCTTCGACGGCGACGGCGATGCGGAACTATTCTAGAAATTTCGCCGACTCCCCTAGGGTTTTCTGTCCCGAGGCTTTATATAGGTGAAGGGGCGTCGTCAGAGGGCAGCCAGGGGCTCCTCACACTAGGGTGGCGCGGCCAGGGCCTGGGCCGCGCCACCTATGTGTGAGGGCGGCCTCTGGCCCCCCTCCGGCTCTCTTTCGGTCTTCGGGAAGCTTCCGGGAAAAATAAGACTTCTGGAACTTGTTTCATCCAATTCCGAGAATATTTCCTGTGTAACTTTTCTGAAACACAAAAATAGCAGAAAATAGGGAACTGGCACTGTGGCATCTTGTCAATAGGTTAGTTCCGGAAATCGCATAAAAATGCCACGAAGTGTAACAAAACACAAGGCAAATGGTGCAAAAACAAGCATGGAGCATCAAAAATTATAGATACGTTTGAGACGTATCAGCGTCATACTCGGCATAGAACATTATTACAAACTACACAGTATGGAGAGCCATTGATACCTAGCAGGGTCTTCTGGAAATGATCGAGGACCTCGTTAAAGCCATCTCGCCGCTTTTCAAATTCGGTGACGGCTTTGCGGAGATCCTCTACCTCCTTCTGCTTCTGCAGGTTCTGGCATTCCTGGTCCTTGAGCTGCTCTTCGAGGAGGGTATTCGAGGCCAAAGATTTTTGGAGCTGCTTCTGCAACCCCTCCATCATGATAGCGTGGCCCCTTTCCACCCCCTCGAGTGTGGACTTTAGCTTGGCAGCATCTGCATGGCGGAAATATAAGCAAAGTATTGATTGGATAGCATAAAGGTACTTAAACTTGTCCAAGACAAAAGAAAATTACCGCTATTCTCGAGCTACTGCTGCAAGTCCACCACCAGAGTGCTCTTTTCCGCTAGCTCCTTCTCCTGCGAGCTGACGACCTGGACCAGGTCCTCCACAACTTTCTTGTAATTCTGGCAAAACGATATTATGTGTTAGTCACTCTTAGAGCTTTGTGATGGATAATAATTCACCATAACGCTCGGGGGCTACTCATGATGAATTTTTAGTCTTCTTAAGAGCTTTATGCCGGATAGTTATCCGCCATAATGCTCGGGGGCTACTCAGTGCAAAATTTAAGTTCTCTAAAGAGCACCATACGATATGACAGCGCTCGGGGGCTATACTATGCAAAGTTTAAAAGTAGTTTTCTCTTAGAGCACCATAGCGGATCATCTACGGAAATCCGCCACAGCGCTCGGGGGCTACTGGGAGTACATACCTTCTTCATGATTGTTGTCTTCTCTACAAAAGCGGAGATTCCGCTGGATAACTGATTGCTGGCATCTTCCTGGCTGGTGATAAGGTCGACGATCTCAAGTTGTCTCTGCTTCCAAAATGAGCTGCCCCCTGCCGAAGCATCCGCCATCTGACCTTGGAACGAGTCAGGAACCTTTTCACTTTGGACGACATCATTAGTCGTAGCTTTAGTCGTTGGGTTGGTTTCTGGCATCGTCCCAAACTGACCACCAGCATCCTCCATATCAATATCATTGCAAGCGGGGGAGGGAATTGGTGCATCAGGGGTCTGCGGGATAGCAGCAGGAGAGGGCTTGGTTTGCTTGGATGGCGGTTCCTTAACAGCAGGCTTCTTCCTTCTAAGCAAAGGGGGATTAGCAGTGAAATCAACAACAATGAAGAAAGAAATAATAAAAGGTTACCTTGACTTTGGCAGGTTGATGGTAGCGGTATTCTCGGATGGCGTTTCTAGCTCCGCCCTGCGTTGAGCTTCGAAATGACGGGAATCAGTAGATTTCCCGCCACCACCACGAGGTTTCCCGCTGCTGCCCCGCTTCTTGGTGACCACCTTCGTCTTAGCCGTGTGGGCCATGTCATCTACGTCCCCCGCCATCTCCTCTTTGTTTCCGCTGGAGTGAACTACTTCCTCGGCAGCGATAGGCTTGGAATTGGAGCGGCGAAGGGGATGAGCAAAGTCCGCAGGGCCAAGCGATTTGAGCTAATAAATAAAGACATCAGCTAAAATAAAGTGCAAAGGTATCATGGAATACTATGGCGGAAACGTAACTTACCGGTGGGCAGCTGCCATTCTCAAACATTGCCATGCCAAATTTCAAGGGCTTCTTCCTGGGAGATTTCATCAGCGAGCGAATGCGCTTCTCGACCACCTTAGGGTCTAGCTCCTTGTTTGAGTATCGCATGCCATCATTTGCACCAGTGTATTCGTGCATCAGGCTATCGCGGTGTTGTAGCGGCTGGATCCGCCGAGAAATCCAACAATTGATGGTATCAATTCCTTTGAGACCATCTTTGGATAGCTTGGCGATCCGCCGTGCTAGGAGCTTGACATAGGGGGTGGCGATTTCGTCGTTGACGTGATTCCAGGAGTCGAGGGGCTGAGCTGCTATGTTTTCAAAAGAAGGAAGGCCGCGGGCTTGATATGGCGCAGGCTTATCCGCCATGTAGAACCAGGACCCTCTCCATCTTATGGTGGAATCCAGAGGAGTGATGAAGGGATACTCTTTTGATCTCCGTGGAAGAAAGCAAATTGTCCCACTGGTCCGAAGAAATCCGTCATCCTCATAATTGGCCCGCACTGAGAAGTAGACCTGGAAGAGGTCTACCCTGGGATGAACTCCAAGGAATCCTTCGCACAAGGCCGCGTAGCCTGCTACAGACACCAAGCTGTTGGGAGCTATGTGGTGGAGCTGCAGCCCGTAAAACTTCAGAAGATTTGTAAAGAAAGAGGATGGCGGCATACTGAGACCCCTCTCCACGTGAGATTTGAGCTTCACAATTTCTGTGGAGTTAGGGGTAGGCACCAGGGCTTTGAAGTCAGTCCGCCAGTGGGACTCTGCCTGGGGGGCCACAGTGCCCTCGTTCTCCAAACCTTCGACATGAGCGTCCCTGACATGGCATTTCACCGAGTACCCATGGAGGTTCTGGGGGATCTGCTCTTCCTCGGCCTTAGCTCCGTCATCTTGTTCTTTCTCCTTGGCTCCGCCATCCAACTCTTTTTCCACAGCCTATTCTGCAGTCAATCCCGTCGTTTCCTCCTCTGCTTCGGACGTGATGTCCTCCAGATATAAATCCACCATTTGAGGATGCGCGCCCTGAGCGGATTGCTGCAGAGGAGAATCCTCCTCCTCAGCTTCGGAAGGATGGCGGGAAGGAGATCCGGAGTTCATGGCGGCAGATGAAGGTTGAATCCCGCTATGGAATATGCTAAGTTCTCAGATGAACTACTCCAGCGGAAAGTCACCGGCGGCGAAGAAATCTCGCGGCGGCTCGTCGGAGATCGCGGAGCTCTCGTGGAGGCGCTGAGGAGAGAGAATGCGTGGGGGGTGAATGAAGTGTGAACCGGCCGGGGGTGAGCAGCCGGGGTATATATATAGACCCTAGGCCTCGAGATTCGTGCCCGCCATCAGAACCGTTCATCCTGATCATGGAAACCCTAGTTCAGCGACACGTGTCCAAGGGTAAAACAGTAACTTTAGTGAAACAGTGCGTGCGCTGTGAATCTTGCCCTAGAAGGAACTACGTGCCAAAAATTATGGCGGATTTCTATGGTATGATCCAATGGATCCCGGAACTACATTGCATGATCCGCTATCTACGGCAGATTGAAAGATGAAGAAAAGAGGAACATCAAGAACCGCCATCCAGACGCAGAACAGAAGACGAGCTATGGCGGATGGACTTCACCAAAAACAAGGCATGGCGGATGGAAATGGCGATCTTGAAATTCCCTGGGGGCTACTCCTGGGGATATACCAAATAGGTATACCAGCAACGTAGTCCTAAACCAGCAAGCCAGGGTGGCCCATCAGGGTGGTATGGCGGATTGCCTATCGGGCGGCCCAGTTGCTGGAGAAACCATGGCGGTACTGGACGCAGGAGCTCATGGCGAATCCATAGACAGGCCCATGGCGGGTTGCCTTGTAGTACACACATAGGACTTATACTAGGACTCCAAGTTGTATCCGCTCCGGTACCATCGTGTAGCCCATGCCAGGCGCCTTTATAAGCCGGCGTGGAGAAGCCCTTGAGGCACAACTTAGACATACGGCCATGATGACCCACAAGTATAGGGGGTGTATCGTAGTACTTCCGATAAATAAGAGTATCGAACCCAACGAGGAGCAGAAGGTGTTGATGAGTGGTTTTGATCAAGGATTCACTGTAAATACTAGCAAACACGTTTTCAGGGGTATTTGGTAATACGAGTAAATAAAGTGCGAGTAAATAAAAGACAGTAGTAACAATTGCAGCAAGTGGCCCAATCCTTTCTTCAGCAAAGGACAAGCCGGTTGTGTAACTTATAATAACCAAATGTTCTCGAGGACACACGGGAGTTTCTGTCAAGAGCTTTTGCTTCATAAAGCCAATAGTCTTTATTGGTTTGATAGGTGTTATGGGGGTGAACCTGTGCTAGCGCACTACCCTTACAAGGATAAATACACATTTGTGATTATACCCCTTCCAAGCATCCGCAAATACAAGAAAGTAATTAAGATAAATCTAACCACAGCCTTAAACTCTAAGATCCTACGCTCCCTGGTGCAACGGTTTCCCAACGGAGGTTTAGGTTTCTGTAACTCCAGCAACCCCACAATTGGTAGCCAAATACACAATGCATCTCACTAGGCCGATAAATGGTGAAGTATCATGTAGTCGACGTTCACATGACACCACTAGTGAAATAGCACCACAACAATATCAAACCATTAAATATTTCTCAACAATAATTTACTACTAACATCTTGACTTCTCCCATTTCCTCAAGAACTAAACGAACTACTCACAAGACATCATATGGATCATGATTAGATGTGAAATAATGGTAAATAACAATCTGAACATAAACCTTAATTCAACGGTTCCACTCAATAGCATCAACTACAAGAGTAATCAACACTGGGAAAGTTTCCCCTATGAATATAACAAGATCCAACTCAAGATGTTACAGCGGGATGGCGTGGTGATGATGGAGATGAAGGTGCTGGTGATGGAGATGATGATGATGATCCCGATGAAGTCCGGTGCGATGGTGATGACGATGACGACGATCTCCCCTCTTCGGGAAGGAATTTCCCCAGCAGATTTCTGCCTGCCGGAGAGCTTTTCTCTCTCTGGTGTTTTCTGCCCCGCAGAGGCGGTGGTGTCTAACTCTGAGCCCCCCTTGACTTAGGTTTTCGGGGATGATGAAGTACGTGAAGGGGCGAGACCAGAAGTGGACCAGGGTGGCCTCACACAGGGCTGGCGCGGCCAGGGGTCAGGCCGCGCCACCCTGGCGTGAGGGCCCCTCCTAGCTCCTCTCGACTCCTCCTTCTGGCTTCCTGAGTATTCTGGGAAAATATAATTTCCTGGTATTTTTCTAGAATTTTCCTGATTTTCAAAATATGGTCCCTTGATGGTCCTTTTTTCCAGCAGAATCCTGACTCCGGTAGCAAATCCTCCAATGATCATCAAACATGTGAAAACAAAGGAAATAACATAAGTATCAACTCTAAATGTGAAATATATCAATGAATATCAGTAAATTATGATACAAAATAGTGATGCAAAATGGACGTATCAACCCCCCAAGCTTAGACCTCGCTTGTCCCCAAGCGAAAACTAAACTCGGTAAACATGACCACAGGTTTATGGAGTGAAGTGTCAATAATCAAAATACGGACAAGAAGCATCACATTCACCAAGGCACAAATTATAATAGACAGCAACTTCCCTTTATAAGATATAGACTTGCAATAGGTAAAAGGGAATCACATGTAAAGATGCACAAGGTAAACTATAATTGGCAATGGCAAACCTTAGTTCTTGGTCAAGGAATGATGAACAAGCTATTCTTTCTTTTAAACGGAGCCTTTTAAAACAGAGCTAATATAGCAAAGACCATATGCTCAACAAAATAAACTTTTGCATTCATAGAAAGCTTTCAAAGATATATTCCTTCAGACAAAAGCATTGTACAAAACAAGGAAGATAGTAAACATGATTAAACGAATCAACATATGGATGAGTGAAACATAACAACTCAAATGCTTGCTTGAGATAGAGGGAAATAGGTTGACTCAACATAAAAGTAAAAGATAGGCCCTTCGCAGAGGGAAGCAGGGATTAAACATGTGCTAGAGCTTTTCATTTGTAAAACAGAGGTAAAAATTGTTTTGAGAGGTGGTTGCTTTTGTCAACGACTAGCAACAGAGTTCTTGATATCTTCCATACTAAACAAGTGAGAGCGGTTCTGAGATGTTTGATTAATTGGCACATTGGTGCTCTTTTATAGCTTCGCACTCCTCCCCACCTTTTTTCCTTTCTCAAACCATGGCTAACCGATTCCATCGGGTGCCGACCAACTTTCACATACCATGGAGGAGTGCTTCTTTTTCTTTTCTTTTTGAGATTATAATGGTCTGACCAGCTCCCTTGCAAAATTAATGACGAGCAGATGAAGCTGCCTAGTCGAGGGGTACTTAATTTAGTATGGAAGATAACAAACCCATCCACTACGTCCTCATGAGCTAAAAACAGTGGCACAAAATGAGAAGTGTTTGAAGGTTTTTGAAAGGTAGCACATGAAAATTTACTTGGAATGGCTTGAGATACCATGCATAGGAATTTATAATGGACTCTTTGGAAGTGACTTGGCTTTGGAATTTGGATGCACGAGAAGTATTTCCTCTCAGTACAGGTTTTTGGCTAGCAAGGCTGGGTAGCAAGCATAAGAGTTGCATGAAATAGACAAACATACATATAATAAGAACAATCATGCAAACTCCCTTGAAGGTACAACGATTTTGACTTTAGGAATAACAATGCTTATAAGCCAAACATGAAAAATAAACTGAAGTGATGTAACTACAAGCACTTCTTTATTCTTTTCTACTCAAACCTCAAGGTAAAGTTGCTACTGACCAAGCTAGGTTTGCTAAAACCAACTAAATTTACTCATACTCCCAAAGTGATACCAATACCAATCAATAAGACTAGTCATACAAGAGAGATTGCAAACTAACATAAAGTGTGCGGAAAGTAAACGATAAAACTTCTCATTAATATTTTATTACCGCAACTCACACCAAGGGATACATAGATAACCAACTAAGGAGGATACTTCCAAACTGCAAACTATTCTATAAGATAACTTCTCTATTCATGATATGACTCTACTTGAAAAGTAAATGAGCAAAAGGTAATGATGTGATACCGCGGCACTCCCCCAAGCTTGGAACAAGCCAAGGGGATGCCTATACCAATGAAAAATTATTCTTGTGGCGGCGGTGGTAGCAGCCTTGGATTAATGAAATATTCCAGCAATCTGCGAAGCCTGATATTCTCTTCTTGAAGCATCTCTACTTCCCTCTTCAACGCTCGATATTGAGTGCAAAACTCATTGGTGACCAGCATTCCCTCTTCTATCACGGGCATGGAGTTAAGATCCAAAACATGATATGTTGGTCCCTGCAGATCATGAGAAAAGATACGTCTAGCTTTCGTTAGTCCTTCAAAAGCGGGGTTTTTCGGCCTTGCTCTTCCAGCACCTTGTTCCTCCTTCCACTTTTGGCCTAGGTGAACAAATTCCCAGGGTCTTTTGCCTTTGTCGTTGCTTGAAGAGGCCATGGCTCCCCCAAGCTTAAGATCAACTCCTGACAAAAACAGCTCGAAACAAAACATGACGACAAAACGATATACAGACCTCGGGGACTCCGGGGGGTTAAATAGGCAAAAATTATACATCAAAACAAAATCACAGGAGGAAACCGGGACGGAAACGAGTTCCGGGGTGCTCTCACACCTGGGTGGCGCGGCCAGGGGTGGGCCCGCGCCACCTATGTGTGAGAAGCCCACGGACTCCTTTTCCTGCCCGTTTTCGTCTCGTGATTTTTCATATTTAGTAAAAACAGCAAAAATATTAAAGGAAGAGCTTTTCGCGAAACTTCTCTGACTAGAACTGTTACCTATTCAAAAACGAACTCTGCAGGTACCTGCAATTTGTCTTGGATGAATTCTTCCGGAGAAACTGTTTCAATAACATCAACATCTTCATTATAAGAATCTCCAGAAATATAATGTTTGAGTCTTTGCCCATTCACCACTTGTGTAGAGTCATCTTTCAATGAAGCAATCTTAATAGCACCTGAGCGGTACACTTCCACAATAACATATGGTCCTTCCCATTTAGAGAGTAATTTTCCTGCAAAAAATCTGAGACGAGACCTATACAATAGAACTTTCTCACCAACATGAAACTCTCTCTTAAGAATCCTTTTATCATCCCATTGCTTGAATTTCTCTTTAAAAAGCCTGTCATTCTCATACGCTTCGTTTCTCCACTCATCTAGAGAACTCAAATCTAATAACCTTTTCTTACCGGCTAGTTTAAAATCTCTATTAAGCTCTCTCACTGCCCAAAAAGCTTTGTGTTCTAATTCTAAGGGCAAGTGACACGCTTTTCCATAAACCATCTTATAAGGAGACATACCCATGAGATTCTTATAAGCAGTTCTATAAGCCCATAAAGCATCATTTAACTTACTAGCCCAATTTTTCCTCGATCTATTGATAGTCTTCTGCAAGATAGATTTGATTTCTCTATTAGAAAGCTCTACCTGCCCACTAGTTTGGGGATGATAAGCAGAAGCAATTCTATGATTAACATCATATTTAGCAAGAGTTTTTCTAAAACCACCGTGAATAAAATGAGAACCTCCGTCAGTCATAAGATATCTAGGCACACCAAACCTAGGAAAAATAACATCCTTGAGCATTTTTAACGAGGTCTCACCATCGGCACTCTTTGTAGGTATGGCTTCTACCCATTTAGTAACATAATCAACAGCAACAAGTATATGGGTATAGCCTTTTGAAGGAGGAAAATGACCCATAAAGTCAAATCCCCAACAATCAAATGGTTCAATAACAAGAGTGTAAATCATGGGAATTTCATTGCGTCTAGAAATATTACCAACTCTTTGACATTCATCACAAGATAAAACATACCTTCTGGCATCTTTAAAGAGGGTTGGCCAATAAAAACCTGATTGTAGAACCTTTTGCGCGGTTCTATCTCCAGCATAATGCCCTCCATAGGCGCTGCTATGGCATTTTCTTAATATCTCTTGTTGCTCATATTCCGGTATGCATCTTCTCATAATACCATCAACTCCTTCTTTATATAACTGTGGGTCATCCCAAAAATAATGCCTCAAATCATAGAAAATTTTTCTTCTTTGCTGAGCTGTAAAGGTTGGAGGCAAATACTTGGAAACAATAAAGTTAGCATAATCAGCATACCAAGGAAGGTCTCACGAAGTTACATTTATTGCAGCCAACTGTTCATCTGGAAAACTATCATTAACAGGAATAGGATCAAAATAAATGTTTTCCAATCTAGACAAGTTGTCAGCCACAGGATTTTCAGCACCTTTCCTATCTACGATATGCAAATCAAATTCTTGTAAAAGCAACACCCATCTAATAAGCCTAGGCTTAGCATCCTTCTTAGTCATAAGATATCTAATAGCAGCGTGATTAGTATGAATAGTAACTTTAGAATCAACAATGTAAGATCTAAACTTATCACATGCAAAAACAACAGCAAGAAACTCTTTCTCAGTAGTAGCATAATTCTTCTGAGCAGCATCAAGAGTCTTACTAGCATAATGAATAACATTCAACTTATTATCTACGCGCTGTCCAAGAATAGCACCAATAGCAAAATCACTAGCATCACACATAATTTCAAAAGGTAAATTCCAATCAGGTGGTCGAACAATAGGAGCAGTAGTTAAAGCCTTCTTAAGAGTTTCAAAAGCTTCCTTACAATCATCATCAAAGACAAATGGTACATCTTTTTGAAGAAGATTAGTAAGAGGCTTTGAAATCTTGGAGAAATCTTTAATAAACCTCCTATAGAAACCAGCATGACCAAGAATACTATGAATACCTTTAACATCTCTGGGACAGGGCATTTTCTCAATTGCCTCCACTTTTGCTCTGTCAACTTCAATACCTCTTCCAGAAATTTTATGTCCAAGGACAATTCCTTCATTCACCATAAAGTGGCATTTCTCCCAATTAAGAACAAGGTTAGTTTCTTCGCACCTCTGCAAAACTTTATCAAGGTTGTGCAAACAATTATCAAAAGAAGTTCCATAGACGGAGAAATTGTCCATGAAGACCTCCACGATTTCTTCACAAAAGCCATGAAAAATAGCAGACATGCATCTTTGAAAAGTAGCAGGAGCATTGCATAAACCAAACGGCATACGTCTATAAGCATAAGTTCCATAAGGACAAGTACAAGTGGTTTTCTCTTGATCTTCCTTCTTAACAGCAATTTGAGAAAAACCAGAATAACCATCAAGGAAACAAAAATGAGTCTTCTTAGACAACCTTTCTAACATTTGATCTATAAACGGTAAAGGGTAATGATCTTTCTTAGTAACTTTGTTTACCTTCCTATAATCAATGCACATCCTATAACCAACTACTACCCTTTGAGGAATAAGCTCATTATTCTCATTAGGCACAACAGTCATACCTCCTTTCTTAGGAACACAATGAACAGGACTAACCCATCTACTATCAGCAATAGGATAAATAGTACCAGCATCAAGGAGCTTTAATACCTCATTTCTTACCACATCCTTCATCTTGGGAATTAGGCGGCGTTGATGCTCCACGACTGGCTTCGCGTCTTTCTCCATATTAATGGCATGCTGACATAAAGTGGGAGAAATCCCCTTTAAATCATCAAGAGTATATCCCATAGCTCCTCGGTGTTTCCTCAATATCTCCAATAATCTTTCTTCTTCCTTTCCTGAAAGTTTAGAGCTAATAATAAGAGGATATATTTTCTTATCATCTATGTAAGCATATTTAAGATTATCAGGCAAAGGCTTTAATTCAAACACAGGATCTTCCTTAGGCGGCAAAGTGGTACCAAGATCCTCCACAGGTAGATTATGCTTGATTAATGGTGGTTGATGAAGAAGAATATCGTCAATCTCTTCTCTTTCCTTACTGAAAACATCACTTTCGTGATCTTCCATGAATTGCTGCAAGGCATTATTAGGAGCAAGAGCAATAGAAGCAAGCTGTTCAACTCGAAAATTTTCATTAGGCGTGTCATTTTCATAAGAAGTCTTAGCAAACTTGGAAAAATTAAACTCATAAGACTCTCCATTAAACTTAGTAAAAAAATTCTCCTTCTTACAATCTATCACGGCGCTACAAGTGTTCAAAAATGGTCTACCAAAAATAATAGGACAAGTTTTACTGGCCTCCTTACCAAGTACTAGAAAATTAGTAGGGTATTTAGTCTTACCACAAAGAACTTCCACATCTCGAACAATACCAAGAGGCCAAACAGTTTCTCTGTTAGCAAGCTGAACAACCACATCAATATCTTCAAGCTCACAAGCGCCAATCTCATGCATAATTTCTTTGTAAAGCTCTAAAGGAATAGCACTTGCACTAGCACCAATATCACATAAACCATAATAGCAATGATCTCCAATCCTGACAGAAATAACAGGAACACTTGTTTTCCTATGCTTTTTAGGATGTGAGATAATGTTAGAAGCATCTTCACAAAAAAAAAATTTCATCCCCTACATCTTTAGTAACAAGATCCTTCAATATAGCTACATGAGACTTAATAGTAATTTGCTCATCAGGTTCTGTAGCTTTCTTAGTACTTTTATTAGACACACTTACCAAAGTAGAATACTTCTTTACCTTAGCAGGGAAAGGTGTCTTCTCAAAATAAGGTTCAGGCACAATGCTATCAACAGTACAAACTTCAGTAGCAGCAGCAGGTATATGACTAATGGAGTCTTTATAAGGCGCATGATATTTGTTCCAATCTTTCTTTGGAACATCAAGATAAGAGGCAAAGGCCTTAAGACAATTAGCAAATATTTGTGAATCAAGACCATAAGCAGTGCTAACACTATGAAAGTCATCGGTCCCCATAAAAGATTTAATGCATTCATAATCATAATTTATACCTGACTTCCTACCTTTGTCGTTTTCCCAACCTTCAGCATTCTCTTGTATACGGTCAAGAAGTTTCCACTTAGCATCTTCTTTCATATGAGTAAATGATCCAAAGCAAGAAGCATCCAAGTAATCCTTATCAGGAAGAGTAAGCCGCGCATAAAAAATTATCAATAACAATATTATTGGGGAGCTCATGAATGTGGCATTTGAGCATTAGTAATTTCAATCTCCCCCACGCTTGGGCAATACTTTCTCCATCATGAGGCCAAAAATTATATATCCGATTACGATCTTTATGAATTTCACTTGGAGGATAAAACTTGGAATAAAAGAGAGGTACAATATCCTCCCATGCCATAGATGGACCATCTTGGAGTAGTCGATACCACTCTTCAGCTCTGCCTTTCAATGATAAAGAGAATAATTTCTTCTTGACTTGGCTTGGTGAAATACCTGCACACCTGAACAACTCGCATAATTCATGTATAAATAATAAGTGATCACCCGGATGGACAATTCCATCACCTGAATAGCCGTTATCCATAATACGCCCAACAATTTTCATAGGTATTTTAAAAGGATCAATTTCAGCAGGTGGTGGCGGCGGTGGTTCATCCACATGTGCAGCAGTAGTAGAAGTGTTTCCAAATAGGAAACCAAATGGAGAGTTCTCCATAGCAGAGTAAAATAAAAATAAAAGACAAAATAAAAACAATACTCACAGTGATGGTTACCTTTACCAATTCCACTCTTCAATAGCGCTACACTCCCCGGCAACGTCGCCAGAAAATAGTCTTGATGACCCACAAGTATAGGGGGTGTATCATAGTACTTTCAATAAATAAGAGTGTCGAACCCAACGAGGAGCAGAAGGTATTGATGAGTGGTTTTGATCAAGGATTCACTGTAAATACTAGCAAACAGATTTTCAGGGGTATTTGGTAATACGAGTAAATAAAGTGCGAGTAAATAAAAGACAGTAGTAACAATTGCAGCAAGTGGCCCAATCCTTTCTTCAGCAAAGGACTAGCCGGTTGTGTAACTTATAATAACCAAACGTTCTCGAGGACACACGGGAGTTTCTGTCAAGAGCTTTCGCTTCATAAAGCCAATAGTGTTTATTGGTTTGATAGGTGTTATGGGGGTGAACCTGTGCTAGCGCACTACCCTTACTAGGATAAATACACACTTGTGATTATACCCCTTGCAAGCATCCGCAAATACAAGAAAGTAATTAAGATAGATCTAACCACAACCTTAAACTCTAAGATCCTACGCTCCCTGGTGCAACGGTTTCCCAACGGAGGTTTAGGTTTCTGTCACTCCAGCAACCCCACAATTGGTAGCCAAATACACAATGCATCTCACTAGGCCCATAAATGGTGAAGTATCATGTAGTCGATGTTCACATGACTCCACTAGTGAAATAGCACCACAACAATATCAAACCATTAAATATTTCTCAACAATAATTCACTACTAACGTCTTGACTTCTCCCATGTCCTCAAGAACTAAACAAACTACTCACAAGACATCATATGGATCATGATCAGAGGTGAAATAATGGTAAATAACAATCTGAACATAAACCTTAATTCAACGGTTCCACTCAATAGCATCAACTACAAGAGTAATCAACACCGGGAAAGTTTCCCCTATGAATATAACAAGATCCAACTCAAGATGTTACAGCGGGATGGCCTGGTGATGATGGAGATGAAGGTGCTGGTGATGGAGATGATGATGATGATGATGATGATCCCGATGAAGTCCGGTGCGATGGTGATGACGATGGCGACGATCTCCCCTCTCCGGGAAGGAATTTCCCCGACAGATTTTTGCCTGCTGGAGAGCTTTTCTCTCTCTTGTGTTTTCCGCCCCACAGAGGCGGCGGTGTCTAACTCTGAGCCCCCCCTTGACTTAGGTTTTCAGGGACGATGAAGTACGCGAAGGGGCGAGACCAGAAGTGGGCCAGGGTGGCCTCACACAGGGCTGGCGCGGCCAGGGGTCAGGCCGCGCCACCCTGGTGTGAGGGCCCCTCCTGGCTCCTCTCAACTCCTCCTTCTGGCTTCCTGAGTCTTCTGGGAAAATATAATTTCCTGGTATTTTTCTAGAATTTTCCCGATCTTCAAAATATGGTCCCTTGATGGTCCCTTTTCCAGCAGAATCCTGTCTCCGGTAGCAAATCCTCCAATGATCATCAAACATGTGAAAACAAAGGAAATAACATAAGTATCAACTCTAAATGTGAAATATATCAATGAATATCAATAAATTATGATACAAAATAGTGATGCAAAATGGACGTATCAGGCCAATCGCATAGCGAAACAGCCAACCTCATCATTGTAACCGAGCACTTGTTGCCATATAGTGATTTATAGCAGCACGTAGGATCTCGCCACCGTTGCGGGATCTGAAGCTGGGTAAACTCGTGCTACCACCGTCCCGGATCGCTCCGCCGTGTTCACCCCCTTCCACAAACCGCCATACACCTACCCCTATGGCAGATCTGTTGACGAAACCACGACACCTGTACTGAGAGGGAATACTTCTCGTGCATCCAATTCCCAAAAACCAAGTTACTTCCAAAGAGTCCTCTATAAATTCCTATGCATGGTATTTCAAGCCATTCCAAGTAAATTTTCATGTGCTACCTTTCAAAAACCTTCAAATACTTCTCATTTTGTGCCACTATTTTTAGCTCATGAGGACATAGTGGTTGGATTTGTTATCTTCATACTAAATTGAGTACTCCTCGACTAGGCAGCTTCATCTGCTCGTCATTAATTTTGCAAGGGAGCTGGTCAGACCATTGTAATCTAAACAAGAGAAAAGAAAAAAGAGCACTCCTCCATGGTATGTGAAAGTTGGTGGGCACCCGATGGAATCAGTTAGCCATGGTTTGAGAAAGGAAAAGGTGGGGAGGAGTGCTAAGCTATCAAAGAGCACAATTGTGCCAACTAATCAAACATCTTGGAACTGCTCTCACTTGTTTAGTATGGAAGATATCAAGAACTCCGTTGCTAGTCGTTGACAAAAGCAACCACCTCTCAAAACAACTTTTACCTCTATTTTACAAATGAAAAGCTCTAGCACATGTTTAATCCTTGCTTCCCTCTGCGAAGGGCCTGTCTTTTACTTTTATGTTGAGTCAACCTATTCCCCTCTATCTCAAGCAAGCATTTGAGTTGTTATGTTTCACTCATCCATATGTTGATCTGTTTAATTATGTTTATTATATTCCTTTGTTTAGTATAATGCTTTTACCTAAAGTAATATATCTTTGAAAGCTTTCCATGCTTACAAAGAGTTTGTCTTGTTGAGCATATGGTTTTTGCTATATCAACTCTGTTATAAAAGGCTCCGTTCAAAAGAAAGAATAGTTTGTTCATTGTTCTCTGACCAAGAACTAAGGTTTGCCATCACCAATTATAGTTTACCTTGTGCATCTTGTTTGTGATTCCATTTTACTTATTGCATGTCCATATCATATAAAGGGAAGTTGTTGTCTATTATAATTTGTGCCTTGGTAAATGTGATGCTTCTTGTTCATATTTTGATTATCGACACTTCACTCCATAATTCTGTGGTCATGTTTACCGAGTTCAGTTTTCGCTTGGGGACAAGCAAGGTCTAAGCTTGGGGGGGTTGATACGTCCATTTTGCATCACTATTTTGTATCATAATTTACTATTATTCATTGATATATTTCACATTTAGAGATGATACTTATGTTGTTTCCTCTGTTTTTACATGTTTGATGATCATTGGAGGATTTGCTACCGGAGTCAGGATTCTGCTAGAAAAAGGACCGCCAAGACACCATATTTCGGAAGATCAGGAAATTCTAGAAAAATACCAGGAAATTATATTTTACCAAAAGACTGAAGAAGCCAGAAGGAGGAGGCGAGAGGAGCCACAGGGCAGACTCACACACAGGGGGCGCGGCCTGACCCCTGGCCGCGCCGGCCTATTATGTGGCCGCCCTGGCCCACTTCTACCATCGCCCCTTCGCATATTTCATCGTCCCTGAAAACCTAAGTCAAGGGGGGCTTAGAGATAGACACCGCTGCCTCTGAGGGATGGAAAACACCAGAGAGAGAAAAGCTCTCCGGCAGGCAGGAATCTACCAGGGAAATTCCTTCCCAGAGAGGGGAGATCATCGCCATCGTCATCACCATTGCGCTGGACTTCATCGGGATCATCATCATCATCATCTCCATCACTAGCATCTTCATCTCCACCATCACCACGCCATCCCGCTGTAACATCTTGAGTTGAATCTTGTTAAATTCTTAGGGGAAACTTTCCCGGTGTTGATTACTCTTGTGGTTGATGCTATTGAGTGAAACCATTGAATTAAGATTTATGTTCAGATTATTATTTACCATTATTTCACCTCTGATCATGATCCATATGATGTCTTGTGAGTAGTTCGTTTAGTTCTTGAGGACATGGGAGAAGTCAAGATGTTAATAGTGGAATTTTGTTATGTAATATTTAGTGGTTTGATATTTATTTGTTGCGGTGCTATTTCACTAGTGGTGTCATGTGAACGTCGATTACATGATACTTCACCATTTATGGGCCTAGTGAGATGCATTGTGTATTTGGCTACTAATTGTGGGATTGCTGGAGTGACAGAAACCTAAACCTCCATTAGGAAACCATTGCACCAGGGAGCGTAGGATCTTAGAGTTTAAGGCTGTGGTTAGATTTATCTTAATTACTTTCTTGTATTTGCGGATGCTTGCAAGGGGTATAATCACAAGTGTGTATTTATCCTAGTAAGGGTAGTGCGCTAGCACAGGTTCACCCCCATAACACTTATCAAACCAATAAAGATTATTTAGCGGCATGAAGCAAAAGCTCTTGACAGAAACTCCCGTGTGTCCTCGAGAACGTTTGGTCATCATAAGTTACACAACCGGCTTGTCCTTTGCTCTAGAAAGGATTGGGCCACTTGCTGCAATTGCCATTACTGTCTTTTATTTACTTGTACTTTATTTATTTGCATTACCAAATACCCCTGAAAACCCGTTTGCTAGTATGTACAGTGAATCCTTGATCAAAACCACTTGTCAACACCTTCTGCTCCTTGTTGGGTTCGACACTCTTATTTATCGAAAGTACTACGATACACCCCCTATACTTGTGGGTCATCATCCAGCATTGCGACGCATGCCAGCAATTCGCCACGAAGCTACATGCGCCCGCATCAGATCTGCGCACCATACCCGTTGCGTGGCCACTCGCGCAATGGGGGCTCAATCAAGTAGGACCTCTACCCAAGTCATCTCGAGGAAGCCACACTTACCTACTGGTCACCATCGACAAGTTCTCCAAATGGATCGAAGTCGTCCCCATCACCAATCAAGAGGCGACTACGGTAGTCAAGTTCTTCGAATCCATTGTCTACCAGTACGGCGTACCGAACAACATCATCACCGACAATGGCACCAACTTCACCTCGGGCGAATTTCAAGAGTTCGCCAAAGAGCTCAGCATCAAGATCAAGTATGCCTCGGTGGCACATCCTAGGTCCAATGGCCAGGTCGAAAAGGCCAATGGGCTCGTCTGCACAGGCCTGAAGAAACGACTCCTTCGACCTCTCAAACACGCGGCAGGCGCTTGGGTCGAAGAATTGTCGTCGGTCCTATGGAGCCTACGAACAACACCCAACTCTTTGACCGGCTACACGCTGTTCTTCATACTTTTCGGAGCAGAAGCAGTGCTACCTATGGACGTGTGTTACTGCGCGCCCCGCGTGGTCGCCTACGTCAAAGAAGACACACAAACAACACTGACAGACGCCCAAGATCTGCTGGATGAAGCTCGAGACATCGCTCTCGCCCGCTCAGCAGTCTATCAGCAAAGCCTCCTCAATTACCAACGTAGACGGGTACGCGGACGGTCCTTCGAGCCCGACAACCTCATGCTTCGCCTCAAGCAAACAAGCATGTCCAAGCTGGAGCCACCATGGGAAGGCCCATACCTTGTCCATGAAGCAATCCCAGGAGGGGCATATTGACTACGCAACCCCAAGACAGGGGCGGACGTCGAGAACACATGGAACGCCGCGCAGCTGTGCTGGTTCTATCCTTAGAGCAAACAGACTTTCCCCCATTTCTCTCTCTCTTTGTAACTAAGCGTTGGCAGCAGACCATGCTCACCAATCGCGCCTTCGGCGCCAAGCAATAAAAAGTGTGATTCCTCATATCATTGTTCGACCCATACTTGGGGGCTTCGCCTTAAAAAATTACTCGACCCACACTCGGGGGATTCGCCTTAAAAAACTACTCAACCCACGCTCGGGGGCTTTGCCTCTAAAATTATTCGACCTACGCTCGGGGGCTCCGCCCTTCGACCCACACTCGGGGGCTCCGCCCTTCGACCTACGCTCGGGGGCTCCACCCTTCAACCTATGCTCGGGGGCTTCGCCATTCGATCTACGCTCGGGGGCTTCGCTTTTCGACCCATGCAGTTCAGCAAATGTTGTCAAGATTTCACGTGTCCTATAGGGGACAGTACTTCGAAGAACTTTACAAGATACAATCACATACTACGATGGCGATCGAGTCTAAGTCACCAAAGCAGCCTGATTCGCTCTCTGGTGGTCGCTCTCAACAATGATCTGACCCGCTATGCAATCGGCAGCCTGCTTACAAGCGGAGTAGTGCACGTCCATCTCAACACGACCGCTAGGAGTCGGAGGCAGCGTCTTCACCAAGTCCATGTCAACCTCCGGATAGCGGGCTCGCACGAAGGAAAGGGCAACCAGAGCCCTGCACCTCAAGTGCTCACGAATGAAGCGGTAGATGGCCTCACCATTCTCGAAGCGGCCAAGCAACGCAGAAAGACCATCGGGTTGGTCGTTCAAGGGGAACATTGCCTGATGCACAAGGCCAAGAGCAGCTCGGCTGGTCTCAGCTAACTCCCCAGCTTGGGAGATCCGATCTTGAAGGACAGTCAGCTTCATTGCCTTCGATCGATTCGACCAAAAGTTATCGGCAACCGAATTTGCGTGGCTCTGGGCTGCCCGAAGATGCGCATTCATGCGTCGAGCCTCGGCTTGGCTGTCAATACACGCATCTGCAATCGACAAAAAGGATGCTCAGAATTCGTCCACCAGAAGAAGAACAGATCAAGAGCTCGAAAACTTACATTTCATCGCTTTCCCAAGATTTTCGATCTCCCCAAGAAGGAAGTTCTCTGCATCAGCGGCTAGCGAAGCCTTGGAGAGAGCAACGTCGACTTTCATGGTGACGATCTTCAGTTCTTGCTGCGCGCGTCTAAGTTGGTCGCGCAAGGAGCGGATCAAGGAAAGCTCACTCGAGGAAGGCGCTCGCCTCTCAGCGGCGGAGGAAGAACTACCAACCGTTTCGTACGAAACTGGCCAGACGTCAGATCCTGCAGAAGTGCCCTGCAAATGGGGTGCCCGGTCACAAATAGCCATTCACAAATCAAAACGCGACCGAGCATAAAATATCTCGAAAGAAAGTAACAAGAGCCGAAGTCAGCTCAACCGTAGGCAATATTCAGAGATACACCACAAGTACAAAAGGACAGTGCATCATTCATTACAAGTACGCTCAGTTCATTGACCAAGCTATGTCGAACTACCGGCGGATCTACTGGACGGAGCACCTGATGCACTACGCTTTCACGCCTTCGTCGCCGCCCTTTTTTCATTCCTATCAGCTAAGAAGCTCGTCATCCGAGCAGACAAGTCTTGAGCGCGCTCAAGGTAGGCCTTGGGAGCGATGTCGCGCCCATCCTTGTCCTTCGGGTATGTGCTCGTGACCTTGTCGGCGTCGAATTCGACCCCGTGCATCATCACCATAGAGAAGACAGACTCAGAGCCAATGGTTACCTGTCGGCAAACCGCAGCAACTAAAGGATCCTTGCCGTTCTCCTTCACCACCAAGGCCTCGAGGATGCCGGCCATGGTGCTGCTTGTCGATTCTGGAGCGGAAATATGGCGAACGCGGTCAAGTGTCGACCGTACCTTCGCCAGAAGATCACGCACCTCTCGGCAAAGGCGTTCAGCGTTGCCAACGCTGGACTAGAGTCCAGCGGGCTCCTTCATCGCCGTAGCACCAAATTTGGCAGCAACTTCATAAACAAGCAAGACTTTGGTCAGCAAATAGAAGAGATCATCATAAATCTTACACTAAACGGAGAACAAGACTTACCATGCAAGGAATCAAGGGCTGCCTATAGGCGTTGTTGTAGGTCCTTCTCCTTCGACTCAGCTTCCACTCGTTGCTGGTTGACAAGCTCTTGAGCCTTCGCCGAATCAGCCTTGAGCTGGGTCACCTCGTCGTCCAAGTCATCAGCTTTCGCCCTCAACGAAGAATTCTTGGCCGCAAGATCGTCTATTTGAGCTTTCAACGAGGTCTTATCGGCGGCGGCCTGAGCAGCAATTCCTAATTACCCGACGGATAGTGGTGTAAGCGAGAAAGAAAACATGTCGAGACAAAAGTTCAGAATAAGAAGGAATCACTTACGACGCATGTCTTCTAGCTAGGCAGACAATCACTGGTTCTCCTCCTCTAGTGCAAGAAAGTTCTTCCATATCTTTGACAGGTCCCGGACGACAGGCTAACCAGTGGAAATAAGGATGAGAATCGAAGATTTCTGCTTTAGAGGGCAAGCCCAAGTGTAAACACTTAGACTCACCCTCGGGGGCTACTGATGGGTAAATGCTAGATTCATAAAGCTAAGATCGTCAAACTTACGTGGCGTTTGGAACCAAAAGGCTCGCCAGAGGAAGAAACCAGAATAAGATCAGGCTCGACTGTTTTCTTCTTTGGAGGAGGCGACAACTTCGGGAGGTTCTCTAGTGCGGCGTCCCCAACGTCCTTCTCTTGTGAGTCAGCGGTCTGCTCAAGGGTGGAATCGTGGGGTCAAAACTGGAATTGATCACGATCATCCAAGCTCGCCGAAGTTTCCTCGGTTGAAGATCTGAAGTATGCAATGTAATCAAAACGAGACGAAGTCATCCAGGAAAGCAGTTTAACAGTGAAATCTTACGACGTATCAAGGCCAAAGTTTGGAAGAGCCCTCTTCCCCGCTCACGGGGGAGGGCGGACGTCCAGAGGTTTGGCAGGAATCGCCGCGCCACCACCATTGCCCGAGGAAGGAGAGCGGGCATCAAGCTCCTCCGAATCTTCGACCCGGTCGATGTTTGTGTGCCTCATCGAAGCTCGTGATGTCATGGGTGCGGCGGATCCTGACTCTTCTAGAACCTCGACGGAATCGCGCCCGGGATATTCTCCATCTTCGGGCTGGGGCGGATAGCATCGGGCTACGTTGAGAATCTGGACAAGGCACTTTTGATCAGTTCTCAATACGCTGTAATAAGTTCATCACAAGTCAAAGACATTCAGTCAAAAGTCATGGGAAGCATACCTCGGTTCGGGGGTGCGACTTGCTAAAAGCTACTGCGCCAAAAATCTTTGGCACAGTCGATTTTTTATTCAAGTTGGTGACAGCACGAACACCATCATCGATCTCGGCTTCTTTCAGTTCTTCGGAGGAAATGCGTGTTGGGTCCCGGCGATCGGAGTAATCCCACATGCAGTGGGCCCGAGCGGCTAGCGGCTGGACCCAACGCTCGAGGAAGGTGCAGATGAGCTGGATGCCTGATAGCTCCTTCTTAGGCGTAGCCCGAAGCTGCTGGATCTTCTCCATCATAGGCCGCGTGATCTTCATCTCTTCCTCGGACAGCTCGTGCGCCCACAATGCTCAAGGCCGAATGACGGTGGTGGGCTGAAATTCTTGAAGACCAAAATTTTGGCCAGCGAAGATCTTGTCTCTGCCATAAAACCACTTCGTCCTCCACCTGGGATTGTTTTCCGGAGCCTGGAGGTTGAAATAGTCGACGTCTTGGCGCACTTGGCAGCTGAAACCGCCAGTTTGGTAGTGCAGGGGGCGCCTAATGACGAAAATTCGGCACCATAGCGCCCAGTGGGCTCGATCCCTAGGAAACACTCGCAGAGTGTGATGAAACACATGATGTGCAGAATGGTCTTGGGATTCAGATCATGAAGCTGAATCCCATAAGCAAAAAGGAGACCTAGAAGGAAAGGATGTGGGGGAAGTGAGAGCCCCCGGAGGAGGAATGCGAGGAAAAGTACCCAGAATCCCGGAGGTGGCCGGGGTACGATCTCCGGACCAGCGGCGAGAACTTCCGCCGGATCGTTCTTCAGTAGGCCGACCTTCTCGATGCTCGCCAGCTCCGTGTCTCCTATCTTGGTCTGGACCCAATTCCCAACAGCGGGCGGGTCAGTGTCGGCGGTCTTGGTCTTCTTCGCGGCGGCACCGCCGGTGGCACCGGCCGCGGTCAAGCTTCTCTTGCCCATGACAGCGGCGCTCAACAAGAACTTCACAAGGATGGGAGGAAAGAGAGATGCGTCGCAGGGGCAGAGCGCAAGGAAGAAGATGATGGCGGCGGAGTGGGGTAAACAGTTACTCCTCCTGTGCCATTTTTATCTCGCCACGGGAAATTGCTAGTCCATCCTAGCCGCATGCTACGAAAGGGAAGCGGCAGGGTGGATCTAGCCGTCCACGTGTCAGCATCACGGGCGCCGTGGCCTCCACTACGCACGGTAATTGAGGAGACATGGTGGACTTTTTTCACCCACGCGCGAGACGTGCGGTCAAACGCGGTCAACAGTCGGGGCGCGCGGCTGCTGGGCCCACAGGGCGTCTAGTCTTGTCAATGTCAGGCTATCTTTGCAGAGGATGGCATGACAGCTCGAAGGAACCAAGCGTCATCACTGACATCATCCCTGACATCATCCCCTGTGAAGCTGTTTCATTTCCACCCAAAGGATAAGCTCAACTTCGAGTTCTCATATTTTTCGAGGTATGTATTTTTTAAATCCAAATTTCTTTGGTGTTCGGTGTTCCGTGAAGCCTTTTGCCCTCTTTGTGCTATTCGGAAGCAAGTCTCACCTTTTTTAGCGGCCTTTTTCTTTACTCGAAGTTTTAATTTGAGTCGCTCGAGAGCTTTTCGAGTTGGGTTTTCTACATGACTACCCAAAGGATCTTCTTGCTTTGACTGTTATCGTCTTGACATTCGAGTTGTGGATTCTTATCCCTCAAAGTATTTATTACGGGCCAACAGTGCCTCCATGCTTCACGAGTTAGGGGTATCGATTCTCCCTGTCTATCGTATTCGAGCGGATTACGCTGCTGCGGTCTTCGAGTTGTGGATTTTAATCCCTCGAATTGTCTTCTGACTGGCAACGCCCTTTCGATATTCAAGTCATGGCTTTCGATCCCATGATCCTCTCTTTTTTCGGCCTGCAGCGCCGCAAGTTCAGCTGAATAATGGATTCTTCCGTCCAGGCCGTCAGTGCCGTTATTGCATCTAGCCATGGGCTTCAGTCCCCAAGTTATCTCTAACTCAGGGCCAGCAGTGCCTCAATTTTGACTCGCGAGTAGATTTCAGTTCCCTGGAATCTAACTCTATGCTATGCCTACTCCTAATGCCCGAATTCTGGTGGCAATATACCAATTCGGATGCCGTATGTCAAATACAAAGGTAAGTCCACAGTTAGCAATACTAGATGGCCTGGTATACGTATCAAGCGCACTCTGCCAAGAAAATTTCCATACCTACGGTATGAAGTCTTGCATCGATGGATGCATCGAGTGCCTTACGCATTACTGGGCTTCGACCTGATAAGTCCACACGCGGCTCGGGTCGAAGTAGCGCCAGTCCACGCGGGTTCGAGTCGGGGGACTCGAATATGAGTAAGCTAACCAATGTTTTTGCGACTATGCAATTAACTGGACCCTACGTGAGTCTCAGACTGGTTATGCCGATCCCCCTAGCAATCAAATCATGCATTTTCGAGGCTCAAATCGAGCATTACTCGAATCTGTTTCTTTTACTAAACGAATCATTCGTATACCTGCTATGCCTTTGTATTTTTACAGGTAGGGCAAAAAGAGGTATGAGCAAGCAAAGAAAGGTCTCTAATTAGAGTCCCTGCCATAGTCTTCGACTATCCTAGGCACTCAGGGGATACTGATGAAGGAATGATGAGTGGACCCTTGATATTCGCCTACCTGGTTTTCGGCCTAGAAGGGACATCCGCCGAAGGGATAGCGAGGCCCATGAAGTTAGCCATCTGGCGCAGCCCAGGAGCAAGACTTGGCGTGCAATGCCAGACTCGAAGGAGGAGACCTAGTCGAATTAGGACTCATCTAGGATTTTCTCAAACCAACTCTATCTGTAATTGGCTTGGAGAACAATCCCGGGACCCAACCTTCGCATATAAAAGGTTGGGAGGGAGACCCTAAAGCCCTCTAGACACTTTTCGCCACCATCCACCCGAACGCTCGTAATCTCGAGAGCTCTCCACCTTAGGGCTAGATCGCATCTACACCTCCATTGTAATCAACCTTTTTAGCCACCACATCAATAAAGTCAGACAAGCAGGACATAGGTCGTTACCCATCGCGGGGGCCGAACCTGGGTAAAACCCGTGTTTCCCTGTGTCGTCTGATCGCCGTCGAGTTCGCCGGATCCCACAAGCTCTTCATGTCTCGAAAGCCCTCAAGCATGGGCATTGCCGGGGTTGAACCTCGTCAGTAATGTTTTTATTATATTAGGTTAGGGTTTTGGTAGCTGTCTCTACGTCAATGAAGATGGCATCATCTACAATAAATGATCTTCGTATCTTCGTTCGACAACGAGATCTCCTTCCCGGCGTCAATTGTGATGTTAAAAGATTAATGTTCTCTAGGTATGGGCCTTCAGATCTTGCTTCTCCAGATCAATTTTGGATCTGTTCTCATGGTTGCCGCGAGGATGTTTGTCCTCGCAATATTTGTCTGGGCTGCTATATCGTCAATAATTGTGATTCATACTTTCGGCTCCCAGCGACGTCGACCAGGTTGTTCAGTTACTTTTCCCTGGCATATTAGTGTTGGTACTCTTGCCGATAGTGATTGACTACTTTAATGGTTGCGTGCGTGCACACAGCCTTGGCACTGTGGCTCAAATTAAAATTATGAGAGAACCTTCATTAGTATTTACAGGTTCGTGGTTTGGTTTCTTCAGCTGCCTTCAGAAATATACAAGATTGTGTCATGAAAGAAGAAAGAATATGAAGACCTCAAATATTTGCTTGTTTATTTTAGATGTTATTTTGTAATCGATGAAGACAGTTTATGTATCTCTACTATGTACTATTTGTTTTAATAAATATATGTGGTATTGATTGTAAAAAAAAACCATATTGGGAGCGGTCATTGTGATTGGGCGGTGGCAGAGGCCAATAGTGATTTTTATAAAATGATATACTCTATCCGACCAATATTACTAGTCTCTAGTATCGATATATCTAGATACTAAAGTGGGTCTATATATAGCTAAATTAGCATTAGGTAATACTGGCCGTACTACTTCTTCCAACCTATATTAATATTAGCACCTAGCTCAATAATCCTACTACTCCTTCTGACCTATTACTTCTTTCTATTGTGAATATATCTAGAGGTGGCCTCTCCTTCCCAACCACTTTCTACCCTTAGAAGATCCATCAACCGAAAAGGGAGATGGGAAAAAGGCCCTCGCGTCGCTCTCCCTCGAGGGCATCACGGGAGGTGACCAACCCTAGCCGCCGCTAGGTTCCTCCTCCCTCCTCCCAATTCCACCTCGCTGTCGCTGGGGGATGTCACCGATCTGCGGGGCTGACTGCGGCGGCGGGGTGCCTCCTCGCGTGCATGGGTGTGTGTGTCGCATGGTGTGCGTGCATCCTCGGCCATGGAGGGCCAGACTGACCATGGGTGCCGGCGGCAGCGCGGGTTGTGGTGGCGGCGGATCTGGAGGCGGGGGACATGGTGGTTGCGATGCACCCATGCAGCGGCACGATGGAGTCTGGGGGTCTCGGCCATGCCCTGCTGGTCGGGCACCTTGCACACCCTATGACAAGGATATAGATAATAGAGCCCGTTACTTGAGTACCCCTGAGGCCCGTTAAGTTAGGCCCAAGTATAATCATAGTCGAAGTACGAGTCCATGTCGTATATTGATATTGTAATATGTATCGGACCCGATCGGTTCGTTGAGACCTGGCCACCTATATATAGGGGCCAGGAGAGGCCTGTCAGGGACAGATTGAGAGTAAGCCAAGTTGAACACCATGTTTATTCTTGATATACGCCTTGTTTGACTGATCTTTACCTTCGAGTTCATCTGACGCCCTGTTCCCCCGATCCTAAGTCCTTGAGCTAGGAAATTTGTCGAGTTAACCCTCGTCAATTGGCGCCGACTGTGGGGACTCTGGGTGTTGGAATCATGAATTTGATGGCTTTTTCGCTCTTAGCCAACAGTAGTCCAGAAGTCAATGGAAACCAGATATCCTTCGAAATCGTCGATTTTCAGCCTCATCCATCAAACTTCACTCCAATATTCGAGAGCCTGGATCAAGATATGGATTTGACGATAGGAAGCCTAAACTTTCGCATCGGATCTTTAGGTTCGATTCGCCCTTCAGAGCCAGCAAAATCGGATCCGTTGGCAAGCGAATCCAAGACAATTGCAATGTCCAAATCATTGGTGGGCTCCTCCAGCGAGGCAAACTCGTCGGTCAGCTTTGCAACAACAGAAATTATAGGAGATAAAATCGCAGAACTCGACGAAACCATGGAGAATTTCGACTTAGGGGATCAACTCGAAGACCTCATGATATGCCATGATGACGATTCAGACAAATCAACAGACACCTGGAAGACAGGACTAGAGCTTCATGAGAATGACGAAACAATCTTCTCAAGCTTTAACAACAAGTTCGACAAACGGTATCAAGTACTCGCAATTGTAGGAGACAATTCAGAAGAATTCAACGAAAACAACAATCCAGTACTCAACCCAGCAAACATAAACAGAGGAGCAAATCACTTAGCAGAAGGAGAAACTACAGATTCTCTGGCAAGCAGGGAAAAAGTCCGACTATCAGTCGAGGAGTGGAAGATAATCAAAACAACCGTAGAACACGGCGTGCCCTACCAACAGATGCAAGCAAAAATATGCTTTTAGGGTATCATTATGCCCTAAGACAGCAATCAAAGCAACTAGCAAGAGAAAGAAGCAAAATACAAAAAAGAAAAGATTCAGCCATTGCAGCAAGCGCATCTCTTCATAAAGCACGCAGCGACGCGTTGTACACGAACAGCAGAAGGCATCATCGGCATGGATCAAGGGTTGAAAACCTCGAATACTTAGAAAGGCGAAGCCTCTCCAAAAACCTTGACTCGTCCTTCCTATCGGTCGACGAGCAAGGCAATATCATACCAAAGATACCAGAAGTAGCACTTGTGGCAGCACAAACATATCTGTACACGACACAGCCAAGTCCAGGAGACCCAAGGGAACATATGCACCGGGCAGCACTGCACGGATTAAGGATGGTAGGCAACAAATTAACAGCAAAAGAGGGGGAGGCACATCGCAATAAAGGAATGCATAAACCAAGGTCACCACGCCGTCACAACAGTCCTCGGCACCGGAGTGGTAGTCGACGGTCCAGATCACCATCTCAAAGATGACATAAAAGCCCGAAGCATGGAGGAACCCGATGGTCCAGGACTCCCACCAAGGCATATGACTATGAAGACGACGAAAAAGAGATGGGGGCGTCGTGCTTTACTCATAGAGTTCGCACCACACTAGTACCCAAGGGTTTCAAACTGCCCCATGACCAGCAAAAGTATGATGGATCCCAGGAGCCGCAATCATGGCTACAGATTACTTGCAGGCAGTAAAAAATTTAGGAGGAACAAAGGAAACAGCAATGCAAAGTTTGCAATTACACTTCACCGGCGCAGCCAGGTCATGGTTGAGCAAATTAGAAAGAGGAACAATCGGAAGCTAGGAGGAACTCACAAAGCAATTTACGAGTAACTTCAAGTCAACATACAAGCGGCCATCGTCGATAGAAGAAGTCAAAGCCTATGTACAACAACGCAATGAGAACTAAGGTCGTATATTCAAAGGTGGAGCATTATCAAGAACTCCGCAGTCGAAGTTTTAGATGAGAGAGCAATAGATGCCTTCACGCTCGTGTTGCGACGAGGAGACCTAGTCGAAGAGATGGGCAGGATCAAGCCGAAGACAGTATCAGATCTAATGGATATAGCAAACAGATTTGCAGATGGCAAAGATGCGTGCAACAACAAGCGAACACGATCACCAGAAGACGATAGGGGAAACAGATACAACGGCCAAAGGAGGAGATCCCGCAATTACGACAACTACGGCTCTCATAGCCAAGTAGCCGTGGTACACAAAGACAATAATTATCAAGGAGATGACCGCAGAAACTCAGGATACCGCAGCTACAAAAGAGAAGACTTTGTAAATAGCAAAAGGTTTCAGTCAAGGGAACCTCGAGAATACAACCCATCACCAGATGATATGCTAAACGGACTGTGCCATATACACTCCGCGTTCGTTGATGGGAAAAGAGTATCTAGACACGCAATGAAAGATTGCAAAACATTCTTGAAACTTTAGGAGGCAGCAATCAGCAAACAAGCCGAAGCAAAGAGGCAAGGATATGAAGGGAACAAAAACAATGCACCTACAACGACTCAACAGGCAAACAATGGAGCCTCGCAAGGTCAAAACCAGCCAAGCCAAGGACACAACAATGATGGAGTATATATCCCGTCCAAAGGGCACATCACAACAATGATACAACCAGTCCCAAAGTCGAACAAACAGGAAAAGAGTATAACTCGACAAGTGAACCTAGCAGTAACATCACCTCCAGCAACCACAGAATATATACACTAGTCAGAACAACCCATAAAATTCAGTAGGGATGATCACCCTATAACAGTACCTCGGCCGGGAAATGCGTCTTTGGTACTCAAAGCTCAAATCGGGACATACGACGTTGATAGAGTATTCATAGATGCAGGGAGCGGAATAAATCTGATATACGCAAAGACACTCCGGGCAATGCACATATCATTGGAGTTTCTGAAGCCAACATATTGTTCTTTCCACGGAATCATACCAGGGAGCGCTAACTATCCATTGGGTCGAATAGCACTCAACGTTTGCTTCGGTAATCGCCAAACCTACAGAAGAGAAAAGCTTGACTTCGAAGTTATGGACTGGCCATCTCAATATCACGCGATCCTAGGGCGACCCGCGTTTTTGCGATTCATGGCAGTACCTCACTGTACGTACTTGGTACTCAAGATGCCAGGACCAAACGGAATTATCACAGTAAAGGGAAGCTTAGAACTATCAGATCTATGCGACAAAGAATTCCATAAAATGGCGCAAAATTTTGGCATGATAGCCAACTGCGGAGAGCTCAAGGGCAAGGCAACAAGCATGACTACAGGCATTATAAAACAACTCGAAGGACATCCAGCGGAGCCAGGAGCGAAGAAACTACGGGTACAACCATCAGACCCAGAGGAAGCTACAGGAGTAGAGGGAAAGACCTCGGCAACACAGACAGCAAGTGTACAAGAGCATAATAGAAAAATAAGGCTATTAAGCCACGAGTTATCCTAGGGCAATGCCCTCTAGACCCAGAACACAGGTCACCGGCCGGGCCTCTTGGGGCACCCCATGTATCTTACATTCAAGCATAATAAAGACAAAGTTCCTCTTTTTCGAGTTTACAAGTCTTAGCGAAACAAATCTCAAATAGAATTGCGGCAAACGCACTAAACATAAACGCCTTGAGAACAAAAATTTCTGGCAAATAGCACCAGAAAGCGAAAACTCTTGAGTTTCATACACAAAAACGTATATACAATTGAGCATTACAACATTGGTTGATCTGAATCATCTACCGCAAGAGGATTCAAATAATGATGCTCGCAGAAAAATCCAGCATCCTCTCGAAGCAACCTAGCTATGATTCTCCTCACCGACTGAAGCGTGGCATCCATATGGACATGCAGCTTCACGCGCCCTGGAGGAAAACTTAGAGACATGGAACTATAGTTCAGCCTTGGATGCCACTTGCGTATCCATCCAAGAGCAAAGTTAGCACCAACTACTAAGTTGAGTTCTATCAAACGATGAATTCGTTGACTAGATCTAAAAGCGTCAAGCAGCTGCTTAAAACTGTCTGGCGGAGGATTGCGAGGAAGCATAACGGAATACATGGTTGTCAACGATCTTTGACAACCATCGACCGCTTCACCAATATGTTGAGCGTGATCCTGCAGAAGAAAAATGGCGCTGCGGTGCCGCGGATCAGCCCACAAAGTGTTGGTATCCTTCGACACCCTTTCTAGAGCTGCGATTCGCTCGGAAACCCAACGATCCTCATCAGTGGGATGCAAGCAAGTACCTGGAAGACGCAAATTCATCAAAGTTCAAAGTCAAGAAAAGCAGTAGGAAATTCAAAAGGGTCTGAAGAAAACTCACATTTCAGCTGCTCGCAAGCTGACTCGATAATCTCAACAAGATAGGAGTCTCATTCCTTCAGGTGCATAACCTAGGCCACCAAACTAGACACTTTATCCTCAAGCGTAGATACCTGCCTCATCAAGCCATAAGACCTCCCAGCCTGGTCCAAGGCAGACTTTGCTTGACGCTTCATCAAGGACAAACGACCTTCAAGGTCCAAAATCCTCGCCAAATACTCAGTGCATCGTCAAGGAGAACGAGGAGGAGAAGGAACCCCAGAGTCGAACACATTGGCAGGTGGCAAGTCGTGATCACGATTCGGCGATCCACCAGCATGCACAATCTGGATGTCAAAAGAATGAAAGGAGAAACAACTCAGAAACACATCAAGTGACTAAGAGCAACGCTTCATAAAGTAAAAATATTTACAGGGTTCCCTGCAAGATTATCAGGCAAAGGATGGAAGTTCTACTACATTAACTTAAAAGGGAAAAATTACAAGAAAAGGCTAAATTCTACGCCACCTTAGCAGCAGGCTCCATGGCGGTAGGAGGCGCAGAAGAATCAGCACCCGCGCTTGGCGGAGGCATCGAAGCACTTGACACAGGCGTCGAAGAGCTAGGCGTAGGAGTCGAAGAAGCCGCCGAAGGAGTGATGATAGAAATGATGCCTAGCGTGTATTTCTTCGCCTTCTCAAAGGATCCCAACAGTTCGGAAAGAGGACGAGCATGAGAAGAGCTAACCTTCGCCCAGTCCACTTCCTCACCGTGCGATTGAGCAAGCGCAATCACCCTTCAACACCCCATTTCACCAACCGGCCCTTCATTGTGAGAACAGAATCTTCAAGGGTGTCGAAGGCCTCGGCAAGTTTCTTGAGGTTGTCGACCGGCATCTCCACAACCCGACAAACATCCGCATCAGCACGCAGTGAGTTAGCTGAAGAAATTCCTGGACCAACGTCCAGTTCGACTCCAGCAAATCAACTGCAGCTAGCAGAGGGTCTTCGGTATCCGGCTATCGAAGTCCCAAAGATACTCCAATTTTCTCTGCGGAACCATAGAAGAAAAAAGCAAGAGAAAGCGAGCAAATATCAGCAAATAGAAGCATGAGCAAGTAGACAAAAAATAACAACACGATACTTACCGCCAACAAGAACTGAAATCTTGTTGAGACGTTCGACTATCGTTTGCTCTCTACGAACCCGCTTCTGATCAGCATTGGCAAGTGCTTTTTCAGCTTTCTTAGCCTTGGTTTCTGCTGACTTAGTAGCCTTCTCAGCAGCAACCTTGGCAGCATTGGCACCTTCCCAAGCTTCGCTAGAGGCAGTAAGTTCGGCTTCCAGAGCCGCTATGCGGGCATTAGCCGCGGTCAGAGCATCTACAAGCCAAAGTAGGAAAAGCAAATGGAGTAAGAAACTACGGGAAACACAAGAACAAGTAGAAGACATAACACAAAACAGGCATACCCTGAGAGGCCCGAGCAGTCTTCAAGAACTCGACACACTTAGTGCCAAGGGAGAGAAATTTTTGCATCAAATTCTGCCAAATGAAAGCATGAGAGGAAAAATTCAAGCAATGAAAGAATCGATTACAAGAAGTAATACTCACATCATCAGAAGAAGCCACTCATCGATGGGCTTCGAGGGAAGTACCCACTGCCACCGCCTTCTTCAGACGCTTGGAAGCACGAGCAGGAGTACCCTTCTTAGCGGGGGCTTCTGGTGATTTAACTACCATAGCATCCTCTTGAGAGGGCGCTTTGGTGACAGTCAAAGTATCCAAAATGGGAGCAGCTGCTGCATCCCTCTTCGGATCATCATCGTCACTGAGAAGGGAACAAAAAGCAAAACCTAGCATCAACCAAGAGGGCAAGAATTATAAATAAAAGTATAAAGATTCGAGTCAACAAACTTACGAGTCCAAAGCATCAAAAATTTTGACTTCAAAAGTATTGGGAGCAAAGGGATCCCCTGGTGCATCTCTTTGAGCGAAAGTACTCGAAGAAAGCAGTTCGTCGAGACGCTTCCTCTTCTTATCCAGGCTTGGCTCTTTAGAAACAGCAGGGGGAGGCAACAAAGTGGAACCGCTTTCTTCTCAAGAAATTTTGGCATCATCTCCGTCCTAGCCATAATCAGCCTCGGGGGCTTCAAAAGCAGTAGAGGCAGGAACCGCCTGAACTGGCCCCTCCTCTGGAAGAGGAGGATGAGAAACCAAAAATTGGTGGCCCTACAAAAGAATCAATGAAAAAGTATTAGCAAACAAACAACAAAGTACAAAAAGACAAAGAGTAAGGAAGTCAACATTGACAAGCTACGTAGCACAAACCTTGGGTAAAGGATGAGTGGAGTCAAAGAAATCAGCTGACAAGGCTAGGATCTTGTTCTCCTTTGTGAGAGTAGTCAAAGCCCTGACTCGCTTGTCGAGACCCTTTTTCTCTAAGTCTTCTTTCGACACTCGAGAAGGATCTTCTGAGCCAGAATACATCCAAAGTCTTGAGACATGAGCTTGGAGAGGTTGAATGCGCCTCTGCAGGAAGAACACCATGAGTTGCATCCCCATTAGTGCGCCCCCAGCTGCGCTCTTCAGACTCTGAATACGAGACAGGAAAGGCTTGATCTCTTCGATCTCATCTTCTGTGGGAGGTGAATCCCATGATGTCAGCTTCGTCAGAGTTTTGGTTGCATCAAAAGGGGCAATCCCAAATTTGTTAGAAGAAGAAATCTTCTGGTCCTTGATGTAGAACTACTTCTTCTTCCAACCTTGAACTGAGGTTGCCATGCTAAATTCTAGATAATGCGCCTCTGCGCGCACAGATACAATAGCCCCGCCCAGCTCAGGGTTCTTAGACAAAGAGACACTGGGCGGAGGCAGAAAAGGAATTTCCAAAGAATCCAATGGGGTTCGACCCCCAGAAAGGATTCGTAGAGTGTGATAAAGCAGGCGATGTGCAAGATAGAATTTGGCATGAGCTGGTGAAGCTGCACACCATAAACAAAAAGAAGCCCACAGAGGAATTCGTGGGTAGGAAGAGAAAGACCACGCAAAACAAAATCAAGGAACATCACCCGATAGCCGCTCGGGGGCTTGGGGATGCGTTCGGTGCTAGGGAAGACAACCTGCTCCCCTCCGATGAGGAACCCATCCCTCTGGGCCTTGAGCAGATTGGATTCTTTGAATTCCGAAGGAACCCAGCTGGTCGCCGCGTTTCTGCTCTTCTTCTTCGCCATTGGTTCCTTGTGAGCGACTCTCTTTATGGGCATATGGAAGAGGTGCGCTCGGAGGCTGCGAGGAAGCTCAGGAGCTCAAGGGAGATGCAGCAATGGTGGTGGCGGAAGAACAAAGAACTGGTAAACAGTAAAAACCACAGTCTCCCCCTTATAAAGCTTCCTGTGAAAGGAATGTGGGCTGAGACGTGGTGCAAGAAGCGGAAGCGGTAAGCCCACTAACGGGAAGAAAAACTGTAAAATTACTGCGCTTCCCCCGCACAACGGTCAGCGTCCAGTCAAATCACGCACAAAGTGACTCTCTCTCAATGACGTCACAAGCATTAAGTTGCTGAAAAATAAGACATCAAGATACAATGAGATGATCATGGCTACCCATAGGAAATTCAACAACAGCCTAGAATGCTACTCTACTCATCGGTGCTGATCAAGGTACTCGACAAAATATTAAACGAGAAATACAAGGCACCAGTGAAGGAAAACTCGTCTTTGAGTCTATACCCGAAAATATCTTCGACTATAGCCTGAGGGGCTACTACCAACGGGAGCGCTGGGGGCGCACCCAGCGATATCATTGAGCAAAACAAGCAGCTATGGGAAAGATGCAAGGATTTTTTTTTACTTGAGCCTATACTCGAAACATTTTCGACTATAGCCTCGGGGGCTACTCCCATCGGGAGCGCTGGTCATGCACCCGGCAAAATTTCAGATTCCAAGAATAATAAAGAAGGCAAAAGAAAATTTGTATAGTGATGTTACTCCCATCGGGAGGGAATTCATATTAGTCAAAGATTGACAACCCGAAGATTTTTAGTATTGAAACAGTCAAACAAGGCTGAAACAATTGCAAGATATGATTCTCGAGTTGCGTCATCGCAACAAAACTCGAATGCCATGATTGAAAAAGATCGTGAAGGTAAGACCCCAGGATCCGTCCTGTGTGGCCTAGTATACGCACCTGGATGCGCTCTGCTAGTAACTTTCCGTGTCTACAACGCGAAGAAAATCCTGGTGGACGCACTAGGTACCCTGAGAACTACTGGAACTCTTTCTTTGTAAGTCCTAAATGCGGCAAAAGAATGGGTTAGACCAGGTCCCAGACTCAAGTCCAAGGGGATTGAGTTTGAAGTAGGTAACAAGTATCTGCTCTGGCAGTTAACTGGCCTCTTGATCCGTCAGAGTTGATGTGGCACGGTGTTGATGTGAATCACCATCCAGTTGGGAACCCCAAGAGGAAGGTATGATGAGCACAGTAGCAAAGTTTCCCTCAGTAAGAAACCAAGGTTTGTTAGTCCAGGAAAAAGCCAAACTCAAGAAGGTGATGCTTGCTAGCATCGCGACAGCTCCGGACAATTTATAGGGCGCCTCGTCCAGTGCTTTGCTTCGCGCCAGCAGCAACACGGAACCTGCACACAACACAACCAAGAACTTTGCTCCCAACTTACGATGAGGTTGTCAATCTCACCGGTTTGCTGTAAACAAAGGAATGAGCGTATCGAGTGGAAAGCAATAGTAGCATGCAAGAAAGTAAACAGTGCGAGTAAAGTAAACAGGTGATAGCAATATAAAAGAAATTGGACCAGGGTCCACAGTTCACTAGTGGTGTCTCTCCATAAAATAAATAACAACATGCTAGGTAAACAAATTACAGTTGGGCAATTGATAGAATAAAGATAACGTGCATATGTCGAGAGGATCACTATGAGATTTACTACGGGCATTACAACAAGATACATAGACCGCCATCCAACTGCATCTATGACTAATAATCCACCCACGGGGAATCATCCGAGGACCCCGTGAATATTAAGTTGCGAACAACAGATAATTGCATTAAGCAAAGTGTGTAATGTAAATAAAGGATATGCCCTTGGACATAAGAATGTTGTTTTCTCCCTAGTGGCAACATCACATCTACAACCTTAGAGGTTTCTATCACTCCCCCAGATTAAATAGAGGCATGAACCCAACTATCGAGCATAAATACCCCCTCTTGGAGTCACTAGTATCTACTCGGCCAAGATAGCTACTAACAACGGAGAGCATGCAAGATCATAAACAACATAGAGATAACATAAGATAATATTCAGCACATCAACTCAATCATAACACCAATATTCATCGGATCCCAACAAACACAACATGTAGTATTACATAACGGTGATCTCGATCATGTAGGGCAGCTCACGAGATCTAAACATGAAGCACATGGTGGAGAAGACAACCAACTAGCTACTGCTATAGACCCATAGTCCAAGGTAGACTACTCACTCATCGCGCCGGAGGCAAGCATGGCGATGAAGAAGACCTCCGGTGGCGATTCCCCTCTCCGGCAGGGTGCCGGGAAGAGCTTCTGGACCCTCCCGATCTCGGGTCGATGACGGTGGCAGATCGCGATGTGTTTCTGGAAAATTGATCGGGTACTTAGGTTTTTCCCATCGGGGGGTCTTTATAGGTGAAGGGGCAGCGTCAGAAGTGGACCAGGGGGCCCTCACCATAGGACGGCGCAGCCAGGCCCTAGGCGGCGCCCCCTGGTGGTGCGGCCACCCTCTGGCTCGGATCCGTCTCCTCTTCGGTCCTCTGGAAGCTTCGTTTAATATTGGGACGTTCGGCTTTTGTTTCGTCCAATTCCGAGAATATTTCCTGTGTAACTTTTCTGAAACACAAAAATAGCAGAAAATAGGGAACTAGCACTGTGGCATCTTGTTAATAGGTTAGTTCCGGAAAATGCATAAAAACGCCACGAAGTGTAACGAAAAACTAAGAAAATGGTATAAAAACAAGCATGGAGCATCAAAATTTATAGATACATTTGAGACGTATCAAGCATCCCCGAGCTTAACTCCTGCTCGTCCTCGAGTAGGTAAGTGATAACAAAGAATACTTTTTGAGGTGACATGCACCTACACAATATTGATCATCTATGTAAGCATTGTGTGCTGGGAGCAAAAAAACTTAAAACATGGGCATGAAAGATATAATCTTGATAGAAGAAACTTAGCAACCATGTTATAACATGAAGAAGAACACAAACGAAAGATCAGGAAAATGAAACAATGAAAGTCAAACGTGTGTTCAAATCATAAGGAAAAACATAGCAAATGGTTTTGAGCTTGTCCTTCATTGAATAGCAAAACATAAATGTATAGGACACCTTCAAGTTTAAGAGGGCGACTTGATACAAATAATTTAATAACAAGTGAAACCAACATCATGAATCAATCAATGAAAACTTTGGGACAATGCACATTATACTAAGAATGACAACTATGCTCTCTTAGACGGTGCATAAAGGTAGAAGGTGGTGACTCAACATAAAAGTAAAAGAAAGGCCCTTCACAGAGGGAAGCATTGATTGTGAGTTTTATAAACCTTCAAAAATTATGGTACTTACTAGCTTTGAGCTCTCATTGCCCCCATCATAGGCATCTTGAATGGTTAGAGTTAATGCGAGTACAATTATGAAGCATATGCTTGACAAATCATAAGTTGAAAACCTCGTGTCCCATGAAGTACGAATACCCAAACCTCATGCAACTCGACTTAGAGTCCCAAGCAAGCTCTTGTCATTGTAAATATATGTGTATCATCGAGAACCGCCAACGGGGTACCTCCTGCCCGATGACATGGAACAAGCCCACATCAAAATGACAAGACAAACAGACAATGAACACCTCGACATCTCTTTTATTTACCATTGGTATAGCTTTTTATTTTGAGATGCATCATCGAATGTCCACTATAGGCATGCTGTAAATTTCCACCATTAATTATGCATGGCTTAGATTAGCGGCCCAGGCGTTTCTCTAACACACATAAGAACTCCATGATCCCGCAAGATTCCCAACTTGTTTCACATCACGAGTATCCATAAACAAAAGATCACAATATCAACTCAAATAAGAAGTGCAATGTTGAAAGCTTACCCCATGACGGCATGGTTTGGCTAATTTCCAACTTTCAACTTGCAAGCATAACAACTCAACATAAGAGAGCCACAATGTCAAATTTTTAAGAACGAGAAAAGTAAAGTGTGCCATCAGGTTCGTGAGAGCTTTACTGACCAATTTTCGCATAACACCAAAAAGAGTTTAATTTGAAGGATAGATAAAAGCGAGTCAAATATACTTTGGAATAGCAAATTGCTAATAGGTATGTATGGTGGACACATTGGAACAACTTGGTTTTTAGGAGTTGGATGCACGAGTAGAGATCATACTCAGTACAAAATGAGGGCTAGCAAAAGACTGGGAGCGACCAACTAAGAGAGCAATAACGGCCATAATCATGCAAAGCTACAAAGCAACATTAAAAGAAGCATAAGATGGCATCAAAAGTCAAAAACTAAATGATCATATAGGCTTATGGCGACTTTGTATGAGTCTAACATGTGTGAGCATGCGCCAAGTCAACCCAAATAAAGCATCAAGGAGAAAACCAAATTAATGCTTCCAAATAATAAGAAACAACGCATGATTTTTCAAAGGCTCATTAAGCAATCTCAGTCATTTGAGACAAGTCATGCCACAGCAAAACCACTAAGAATACTATCAAAAAGACATCAAGCACGACATGCAAAAGCCTAGGCCGCAGTCTACACAAGCTCCTTTTTGTACCACTTTTTTGCATGAAACTTTTTCTCTTTTCCAACACCATTCGAACCTTTTAGAAATAACTCTTTTGATGAATACCAACATGGACCAGAGGTCATAATACACCTTGATGCAAAGATAAAACAATATCTGAACAAAAATCAAGGCGAAAAATGAAAGCTAAACGCAGTAGCAGAAAAAGAGAACACTCGTTGAACGATAAGAGTGAAAAATAGAGTGTTCTTGGCAAATGAAAAGCAAGGCAACTTCTCCAAATGGAATTTGTTGGGGTCCAACCATTTATTGCAGCAAACTAAACTAAACTAAACTGAAAACTAAAGCGACTGACGCTCCAAGAAAAACGCATAGTGCATGAAGCAATAAAAATATAGTGTGTTGAAAGGTGACCTGATTTTGCCGATGAAGAAGGGGTGCCTCGGGGGCATCCCCAAGCTTTGACACTTGTACCTCTTGGATATTTCTTGGGGTGTGTGGGCATCCCCAAGCTTGAGTTTTTGTCCATTCTTCAACTCATCTCATCATTCTCTAATCCCTACACTTGAAAACTTCCTTCATACAAAACTCAACACAATTCTATTAGCAACATTAGTGTAAGCATAACAATGAATCAACCCCTTTTTGCTTCAGGTTTCAACTCAAAACCACCACATATGAAGCATATATTACTGTAGCAACTTCCCCAAAAGTTCCATGATCAAAAGAACTCAAAAAGAAAGCGATCGAGAGGCAAACACAAATAGTGGCAGAAATCTGTCAAAACAGAATAGCCGACAAAGGTCGAATTTTTAGAGGGTTTTCTGTTGCTCAAATCAAAAAAGTGTTAAACTAATGA
The DNA here is from genome assembly GCA_007115705.1 of Dactylis glomerata. Taxonomy (NCBI): domain Eukaryota; kingdom Viridiplantae; phylum Streptophyta; class Magnoliopsida; order Poales; family Poaceae; genus Dactylis; species Dactylis glomerata. Next base: position 3,536,258 of record QXEO01000104.1, read on the forward strand.
AAGTTTGGATATAAACTGGGGCATATTCACAAGAAATCGCAGGTCCGAAAGATATTCTGAGAATTTTCATGAATTTTTACGGTGCAGCACCAAAATCTGTTTCAGGACAACAACATCCCCAAATCTTACCTCACTCAAATTAGAGGCTTCTCTTGGCACAACAACGAAATAAAAATGATAAGGAGCAGTTATTACAGTAGTAATAACTTCCAAGACTCAAATAAAAGAAAAAGAACTGAAAGTAAAACAATGGGTTATCTCCCAAGAATGCTTTTCTTTAACGCCTTTGAGCTAGGCGCAGAAAGTGCGAATCAAGTAATATCAAGTGATGAAGCATCATGCTCATAATTTGCTCTAAGAATAGAGTCAAAAAGTAGTTTCTTCCTCTTTCTAGGGAAGTGTTCCATACCTTTCTTGAGTGGAAATTGATATTTGATGGTTCCTTCCCTCATATCAATGATGACACCTACAGTTCAAAGAAAAGGTCTTCATCTTTCTAGCCATCTCATCTTCTCTTTCCCACCTGGCATGCAATTCTGCTAGCATCCTAACATTTTCATCAATTCTAACTTGGATAGCATTAGCAGTGGCAAAAGTATTGTTCTTCTTCACATCATTAGGCAACACTTTTAATTTTAGAAGTTCAACATCATGAGCAAGGCTATCAACTTTAGAAGCAAGAATATCAATTTTGCCTAACTTTTCCTCAATAGACCTGTTAAAAGCAGTTAGCTTACCAATGAAGTCCTTGACCATGACTTCTAGCTCAGAGGGCGCAGCCCTAGTGTTGTTGGAGGAATTACCATAAGAGTTACCATAACCATTACCATTGGTAGAAGGATACGGCCTATAATTGTTACTAGCAAAATTGTTCCTATAAGCATTGTTGTTAAAATTATTATTTCTAATGAAGTTTACATCAACATGCTCTTCTTGAGCAACCAAAGAGGCCAAAGGAACATTATTAGGATCAACATAAGTTCTATCATTAGAAAGCATAAGCATTATAGCATCAATCTTATCACTCAAGGAAGAGGTTTCCTCAACAGAATTTACCTTCTTACCTTGTGGAGCTCTCTCGGTGTGCCATCTATTATATAATTAAAACAACTAACAACCAATGGTTAGGATTGAGCAGGCACAAATCAACATAAAAGAGTGGCTCAGATTTAATGAGAAAAGGAGACACATGATTTGAAGAGACGTACATAGCTATAGAGAGGCCAAACGTGAAACGTGATTGGAAGTCACACGGCTTATTGATTTCCACTGATTGATTTCTTGCCGTGAAGCACATGAACTCACAAAACGAAAACATAATCCAATACGACTTTGCAATCCTTAAATAGACACGTATACCAGGGAGAAGCACACACGCGCAACTCCAATGGCTGATCCGGCGAATCAAGCTACAACATCAACTCAGCTACATCGCTCAGACGTCCGCAAGCCGGCGAATCAGTAATTGTTAATGCCCACAATGATACATGCATCTGCGCCTGTGCACCATCGCCCGCCCGCCCGAGCTAGCAATCATCCATGCATCGCCGCCGTATCCTATGATTCTTGCTACCTCATCGTGGTTGGATCTCGATGATTTAGCTCTCTGGCTCTGGCTACGTTGTGTGGATCAAAGCCGAGCAGCATCAATCACAGTGGTTGTGGATCTGGATAGCGTTAAGGCTGATCGATGAGCTGGATGCAACAACGTCGGTCTCCATGTTGGGGTTCGCGTGAAAAAATGTCGATCTCGCTCCCACTGAGCTAAACACCCGGACAACATAAAGCCGTTGATCGATGAACTCGAAGCAACAACATCGATCTCGGTCCCACGAAGCTAGGTCAAGGGGACGACGACGTTCTCGCTCCAATGAATCTCACGAACACCCAAGGTGCCCGGAATCTACCACAAGTCTTCAACGAGTCTGTATGGCCAATTAGCGTGATATCTATCTGGCGTGAAACTATGATGTGTGAAGACCACGAGGCAGGTTTGGATCGATGGCGAGGCAAACACAGGTGGGACTTCTAACGGTAGTAGAGAATTCGTGCAACTGCAGTTTTCATTAGCTGAGCTTGAATATTTTGGGTCACCCCATGGACTCAAGTTTATTGTTCAATTCCATCTAAACAAATTGTTTGAACTGGCAGCTCAATGCACGAAGTCGATTCTGACTGAAATGTTTATGTGGAGGATATTGATTAAGTTGCCGGCGTGCATCAAACTTCAGTCGTCATGGTCACCCATGCTAGCAGCTTAGTGGTTCCAATGAGTGGAGCAATGAAAAGTTTTTGGCTTTGACATTTGCTGACATATAGACGAAACGGCGCCAGGACCTGACGTTGGCGAGCAAAGCTGAGGAGGCATATAAAGCGTGCTACATCGATCGAGTTCATGGGATTAGAAGGAGTAGTAGTTAATATGGCTAGCATATGCTTGCAGGAACTTTCAAAAAGTCTCTGCCTGTGACCAAAACACGGCATAAGTGAGATTAATTGGCAAAGGCGCTGTAAGCAAGCCATACACATACTAAGTTAGAAATCGGACAAAGATGAAGTTCTAAATTAAGTATGATGAGGCCATTTCACCAAGGTCTACCAGTACAAGACGTCGTGTCATGACGATGGTCCAGAATCATCAAGATGAAAAATACATGAAAAGAGGAACAAGAACAACAAAAGATAAATTAACCAGCCGTTAAAATCATGTCTATGCAATTTTTTTCAAAAAATATCAAATATTTTAGCAAAGTTTATTTGAGAATTAGTACATAGAGAATTAAATAATCATGTAAACATGATGTAAAAAGTTAAAACATACTATTTCATTTGTAAAGAAGAAGATTCATGCATTAATTCAAGATCATAAGCGGAGCTCATGAGGCTAGAAGTACTTGGTGAGGGTGGTTAATTGGATATTATTCTCAAGTCTATCGTTTGCCATGACATGGGACAAAGGAGAGGCTGCATGAATTGGTGGTCATTGATAAACTTTCTGGATGCAAATATATGAGTGGTAAAGTCGAGATTAGATGGAAATCTATGTTATTTTAGAGCAACCACGTATTTGTAAAACATTTTTCAAAGGACTTGGAGTCATTTTATTGAACAAATAGAAGTAATAATACTCACAATAAGGATGCCTATGGAGAAAGAGTATGAAAGCCTCATAGAGAAATTTCCAATTGCGGTTGAGTGTTGTACTGTCAAAAAATTATTGACAACAAGGTACACTCGGAGATAAGGAGTGAGAGAGAAAACCAACATACATATCAGTAGCAAATTTGATTTACAATGGTGTGTCATAGCTTTTCGATTGTTTGATGTAATATACTTAATAAGGGTTTACCAGCAACCTACAAGCTCAATGGGTCTTTTAAGTCCAAATTAAACTGGATAAATGTTCATGTCGAGATAAATAAAATATCAATCTCAGACACCAATATCTCACATCGAACATACTAATAAAATGTTAGAAAATCATGAATGTAATAATGCATAAAAACTCTAGCATTGTAAGGAAGCTAGCCGCGCAAATGCGCGGGCCACCCTGCTAGTTGATATTACTTGATTCGCAATTTTCTGCGCCTAGCTCAAAGGCGTTAAAGAAAAGCACTCTTGGGAGATAACCCATTGTTTACTTTTCAGTACTTTTTCTTTTATTTGAGTCTTGGAAGTCATTACTACTGTAATGACCGCTCCTTATCTTGTTTATTTCGTTTTTGTGCCAAGAGAAGCCTCTAATTTGAGTGAGGTAAAGATTTGGGGTTATTGCTGTCCTGAAACTGTTTTCGGTGCTACACCGTAAAAATTCGTGAAAATTCTCTGTTTATCTTTTGGACCTGCTATTTCTTGTGCATATGCCCCAGGTTATATCCAAACTTTTCTTAGTTGAACACTTTTTGATTTGAGCAACGAAAAATCCCTCAAAAATTCGTCCATTATCAGCTGTCCAGTTTTGACAGATTTCTGCCAATATTTGTTTTTGCCACTTTATCGCTTTCTTTTGAGTTCTTTTTGATCATGGAACTCTTGTGGAAGTTGCTACAGTAGTATATACTTTATATGTGGTGGTTTTAGGTTGAAACCTGAAGCTAAAAGAGGTTGAATATATTTTATGCTTGCACTAATGTTGCTAATAGAATTGTGTTTAGTTTTGTATGAAGGAAGTTTTCAAGTGTAGGGATTGGAGAATGATGAGATGAGTTGAAGAATGGACAAAAGCTCAAGCTTGGGGATGCCCATGCATCACCCCAATAAATATCCAAGAAGTACAAGCGTCAAAGCTTGGGGATGCCCCCGAGGCACCCCTTCTTCATCGGCAAAAATCAGGTCACCTTTCAAGACACTATATTTTTATTGCTTCATGCACTATGTGTTTTTCTTGGAGCGTCAGTTGTTTTAGTTTTCTTAGTTTGTTTAGTTTGTTTGTTTGCTGCAATAAATGGTTGGACCCCAACAAATTTCCTTTGGAGGAGATGTACTCGTTTTCATTTGCAAAGAACGCTCTAGTTTTCACTCTTATTAATCGAGCATTCTACTTTTTCTGCTACTGCTTTTGGTTTTCGTTTTCGCCTTGATTTGCGTTCAGATCTTGTCATATCTTTTCATCAAGGTGTATTTTTTCCTCTGATCTTCATTGGTTTTCATCAAAAGAGGTGTTTATAAAAATTTCAAATGGTGTTGGAAAAGAGAAAAAGCTTTGTGCAAAATAGTGGTACAAGAAGGAGCTTGTGTAGACTGCGGCTTAGGTTTTTTCATGTCATGCTTGATGTCTTTTTGATAGTATGCTTAGTGGTTTTGCTGTAGCATGACTTGTCTCAAATAACTGAGATTGCTTAATGAGCCTTTGAAAAAATCATGCGTTGTTTTTATTGTATGGAAGCATTATTTTGGTTTTCTCCTTGATGCTTTATTTGGGTTGACTTGGCGCATGCTCACACATGTTAGACTCTTCCAAAGTCGCCATTAGCCTTCATGATCATTTAGTTTTTGACTTTTGATGCCATCGTATGCTTCTTTTAATGTCGCTTTGTCGCTTTGCATAATTATGGCCATTACTGCTCTCTTATTTGGTCGCTCCCTGTCTTTTGCTAGCCCTCACCTTGTACTGAGTATGAGCTCTACTCGTGCATCCAACTCCTAAAAGCCAAAGTTTTCCAAAGTGTCCACCATACATACCTACTAGCAATTTGCTATTCCAAGTAAATTTGACTTGCTTTTATTTTCTCTTCAAATTAAACTCTTACCAGTGTTATGCGAAACTCTGTTAGTAAAGCTCTCACGAACCGGAAGGCACACTTTACTTTTTCCTGTTCTTAAAATTTTGACATTGTGGTCTTTTATGTTGAGTTGTTATGCTTGCAAGTTGTAAGTTGGATTCTAGCCCAGCCATGCTGTCATGGGGCAAGCTTTCAACATTGCACTTCTTTTTGAGTTGATATCGTGATCTTTTGTTTATGGATGCCCGCTGTGTGAAATGAATTGGGAATCTTGTAGGGATCATGGAGTTTTTATATGTGTTAGGGAAACGCCGGGCCGCCAATCTAAGCCATGCATAATTCATGGTGGAAATTTGCAGCATACCCATGGTGAACATTCGACGACGCATCTCACAATAAAAAGCTAAACAATATAGCAAATAAAAGAGATGTCGAGGTGTTCATTGTCTGCTTGTCCTGTCATTTTGGTGTGGGCTTGTTCCATGTCATCGGGCACGGAGGTACCCCATTGGCGGTTCTCAATGATATGCATATACTTACAATGACAAGAGCCTTGCTTGGGACTCTAAGTAAACTAGCATGGTTTGGGTACTCGTATTCACGGGACACGAGGTTTTCAACTTATGATTTGTCAAGCATATGCATCATAATTGTTCTCGCATTAACTTTAACCATTCAAGATGCTTATGATGGGGGCAATGAGAGCTCAAAGCCGGTAAGTACCATAATTTTTGAAGGTTATAAAACTTGCAATCACTGCTTCCCTCTGCGAAGGGCCTTTCTTTTACTTTTATGTTGAGTCACCACCTTCTTTCTTTATGCACCATTAAGAGAGCATAGTTGTCATTCTTAGTGTGATATGCATTGTCCCAAGGTTCATTGATTGACTCATATTGTTGGTTTCACTTGTTCTTAAATTATTTGTATCTAGTCGCCCTCTTAAACTTTGAGGTGTCCTATGCATTTATGTTTTGCTCTCTTTGAAGGACAAGCTGAAAACCTTTTGTATGTTTTTCCTTATGATTTGAACACACGTTTGACTTTCATTGTTTCATTATCATGATCTTTTGTTTGTGTTCATTTGCATGTTTACAACATGGTTGCTAAGTTCTTATTGTCATGATTATATCTTTCATGCCCATGTTTTAAGTTCTATTGATCCCAGCTCACCAATGCTTACATATATGATCAAGATTGTGTAGGTGCATGTGACCTCAAAAATTATTCTTTTGTTATCACTTACCTACTCGAGGACGAGCAGGAGTTAAGCTTGGGGATGCTTGATACGTCTCAAACGTATCTATAATTTTTGATGCTCCATGCTTGTTTTTACGCCATTTGCCTATTGTTTCGTTACACTTAGTGGCACTTTTATACATTTTCCGGAACTAACCTATTAACGAAGTGCCACAGTGCCAGTTTCCTGTTTTCTGCTGTTTTTGTGTTTCAGAGTGATACACAGGAAATATTCTCGGAATTGGACGAAACAAGTTCCTGAAGTCATATTTTACGGGGAAGCTCCCAAACATCCGAAGACCTGACGGAGGGGGGCCATGTGGCCCCCACACACAGGGGCGGCGCGGCCACCCCCCTGGCCGCGCCGGGCCCAAGTGAGGGGCCGTGGTCCCTCCTCTGACATCGCCCTTTCGCCTATAAGTACCCCCCGACGAGAAAAACCTAAGGGCCCGATCAGTTTTCCAGAATACATCGCGATCCGCCGCCGCCGTCGACCCGAAGATCGGGAGGGTCCAGAAGCTCTTCCCGGCACCCTGCCGGAGAGGGGAATCGCCACCGGAGGTCTTCTTCATCGCCATGCTTGCCTCCGGAGCGATGAGTGAGTAGTCTACCTTGGACTATGGGTCCATAGCAGTAGCTAGATGGTTGTCTTCTCCACCATGTGCTTCATGTTTAGATCTCATGAGCTGCCCTACATGATTGAGATCACCGTTATGTAATTCTATGATGTTGGTTTGTTGGGATCCGATGAATATTGGTGTTTATGATTAAGTTGCTGTACTGAATTATATCTTTTGTTATCTCTATGTTGTTTATGATCTTGCATGCTCTCCGTTGTTAGTAGCTATCTTGGCCAAGTAGTTGCTAGTGACTCCAAGAGGGGGTATTTATGCTCGATAGTGGGTTCATGTCTCTATTTCACCTGGGGGAGTGACAGAAACCTCTAAGGTGGTAGATGTGCTGTTGCTACTAGGGAGAAAACAACATTCATATGCTCAAGGGCATATGCTTTGTTTACATTACACACTTTGCTTAATGCAATTATCTGTTGTTCGCAACTTAATACTTTTGGGGTGTTCGGATGATATCCCCGAGGGTGGATTATTAGTCATAGATGCAGTTGGATGGCGGTCTATGTAATTTGTTGTAATGCCCAGAGTAAATCTCATAGTGATCTTCTTGACATATCACGTTATCTTTATTCTATCAATTGCCCAACTGTAATTTGTTTACCCAGCATGTTATTTATCTATGGAGAGACACCACTAGTGAACTGTGGACCCCGGTCCTATTTTAATCATATTTGCAATCACCTGTTTACTTTTCCCGTACTGTTTACTTTACTCGCATATTACTACTGTTTTCCACTCGATACACTCATAACCTTTGTTTCAAGCAAACCGGTGAGATTGACAACCTCATCGCAAGTTGGGAACAAAGTATTTGTTTGTGTGTGTGCAGGTTCCACAACACCTTCAGTCGTCATCGTCTCCCTTCTCCTGTTCGATAAACCTTGGTTTCTTAACTGAGGGAAAACTTGCTGCTGCACTCATCATAACTTCCTCTTGGGGTTCCCAACGGGCTGGTCATTCACCACGCACAAGGACTGTCTGTTGCCACGTTCACCTGAAGCATCAGGCATCGCAGTAATTTCATAGTTTTCTTCCCGTTAGTGGGCTTACCGCTTCCGCTTCATGCACCACGTCTCAGCCCACGTTCCTTTCACAGGAAGCTTTATAAGGGGGAGACTTCGTTTTTACTATTTACCATCTCTTTGTTCATCCACCGCCACCATTGCTGCCTCTTCCTTGCGCTCCTGAGCTTCCTCGCAGCCCCAAGCGCACCTCCTCCGAATGCCCATAAAGAGAGTTGCGCACAAGGAATAGATGGCGAAGAAGAAGAGCGGGAACATGGCGACCAGCTGGGTGCCCTTGAATTCGAAGAATCCGATCTGACTAAAGCTCAGAGGGAGGAGTTCCTCGTCGGAGGGGAGCAAATCGTCTTCCCCAGCACCGAACACATCCCCAAGCCCCTGAGTGGTTACCGGGTGATGTTCCTTGCCTTCCTTTTCCGTGGACTTTCTCTTCCTGCCCATGAATTTCTTTGTGGACTCATCTTTGTTTATGGCGTGCAGCTTCACCAGCTCACGCCAAACTCTGTTTTACACATTGCCTGCTTTATTACCCTTTGTGAGTCCTTCCTGGGGATCGAACCCCATTGGATTCTCTGGAAATTTCTTTTTCGCCTCCGCCCCAGTGTGTCTTTATCTAAGAACCCTGAGCTAGGCGGGGCTGTCGTGTCTGTGCGCGCCGAGGCATATTATCTTGAATTTAACATGGCTGCCTCAGTTCAAGGTTGGAGGAAGAAATGGTTCTACATCAAGGATCAAAAAATTACTTCCTCTGACAAATTTGACATTGCCCCTTTTGATGCAAACAAAAATCTAACAAAGCTGACATCGTGGGACTCTCCTCCCAGGGAAGCTGAGATTGAGGATATCAAGCCCTTGTTGACTCGCATTCAGAGTCTGAAGGTGCAACTGGAGGCGCACTAACAGGGACGCAACTCATGGCGTTCTTCCTGCAGAGGCGGATTCAGCCTCTCCAAGCTCATGTCTCCAAGCTGTGGTCGTATTCTGGCTCAGAAGATCCTTCTCGAGTGTCCAAAGAGGACCTAGAGAAAAAGGGTCTTGACAAACGAGTGAGAGCTTTGACTACTCTCACAAAGGAGAAAGAGATCCCAGCTTTGACAGCTGATTTCTTTGACTCCACTCATCCTTTACCCAAGGTTTGTGCTTTGTAACTTATCAATGTCAACTTTTTTACTCTTCGTCTTTTTGTATTTTGCTGCTTATTTGCTAATATTTTGTGATTGATTCTTTTGTAGGGCCAACAATTTTTGATTTCTCGTCCTCCTCTTCCAGAGGAAGGGCAGATTTAGGCTGATCCTGCTTCTGCTACTTCTGAAGCCCCCGAGGCTGACGATGGCCAGGAAGGAGATGATGCCGAAGTTTGTCGAGAAGAAAATGGCTCCACTTCATCGCCTCCTCCTGCAAATTCTGGAGAGCCAAGCCTAGACAAGAAAAGGAAGCATCTCAACGAATTGCTTTCCTAGAGTACCTCATCTCCGAAGGATGCGCCGGGGGAGCCCTCTTCTGCCAAGGCTTCTGCTCTTGAAATATTTGACGCACTAGACTCGTGAGTTTTGCTACCTCTTTATATCCATACTTTTTCTATCCTTAACTTTTTTTTTGCTGATTCCAACTTTTTCCTTCTTAGGGACGATGATGAGCCAAAGAAGGATGCTGCAGCTGCTCCTCTTCTCGATGATTTGACCATTTCTAAGGATCCCTCTCAGGAGGAAACTATGGTGGTTAAGCCATTAACAGTTCCTCCTGCAAAAAGTACTCCTACTTATGTTTCCAAGCGTATGAATAAGACGGCGGCGGTGGGTACTTCTCTTGAAGCCCATCGACCAGCAGCTTCTTCTGATGATGTGAGTATTGCTTCTTGTAGTCGATATTTTCATTGCTTGATCTTTTCTCTTGTACTTTTGTTCTGCAGAGTTTGATGCAAAAATTTCTCTCCCTTGGCGCTGAGTGTGTCGGGTTCCGGGAGACTGCTCGGGCCTCTCAGGTATGCCGGTTTTGTGTTGTAGCTTCTTCTTGTTTGTGTGTCTTCCCGTGGTTTCTTACTCCCTTTCCTTTTCCTATTTTGGATTGTATACTTCTTTGACCGCGGCCAATGCTTGCATAGCAGCTCTGGAACCCGAACTTAATGCTTCTAGAGAAGCTTGGGAAGGTGCCAATGCTGCCAAGGGTGCTGCTGAGAAGGCTACTAAGTCAGCAGAAACAAAGGCTAAGAAAGCTAAAAAAGCACTTGCCGATGCTGATCAGAAGCGGGTCCAACAAGAGCAAGCTATAGCCAAACGTCTCGATAGGATTTTGGTTCTTGTTAGCAGTAAGTGTCACATTGTTCTGTTTTGTCTACTTCCTCATACTTCTATTTGCTGATATTTGTTCGCTTTCTCTTGCTTTTTCCTTCTGTGGTGCAGCAGAAAAAATGGGAGTGTCTTGGAAACTTCGTCAACTAGATGCTGCAGACTCCTTGCTGGTTGCGGTAGATTTTCTAGAGTCAAACTAGAAACTAGTACAGGATGTTCTTCAGCTGACTCGCCGCATACTGATGCGCATTTTTGTCAGGTTATGGCCGAAGAAGAAGGAGGAGATGCCAGTCGACAACCTCCAGAAGCTTGCCGCCACCTTCGACACCCTTGAAGATCCTGTGCTTATGATGAAGCGCACATCGGTGAAACAGGGTGTTGAGGGGGCAATTTCCCTTGCTCAGGCGCATGGCGAATAGGTGGACTAGGAGAAGATTAGCTCTTCCCATCCTCGTCCCCTTTCGGAGATGCTTGGATTTTTCAAGAAAGCGAAGGAGTACGCGCCAGGCATTATGTCCCGTATTACTCATTCGGTAGCTTCTTCGAGTCCTGTGCCAAGTTCCTCGACTCCTCCACCTGGTGCCATTGCTACCGAGTCTTCTGCGCCCTCTACCGCCACGGAGCCTGCTGCTGAGGTGGCATAGATTTTAGCCTTCTCTTTGTAATTTTTCCTTTCGAGTTGATGTAGTAGACCTTCCCGTCTTTTGCCGATAATCTATCGGAAAACTCTGTATTTCCTGTAAATATTTTTGCCTTATGAAGTGTTGTGCTTGGTCACTCGATGTGTTTCTGAGTTGTTTGTCCTTTCATTCTTTTGCCTTCCAGCCTGTGTATGCTGGTGGATTGCCGAATCGTGATCGCGACTCGTCACCCGCCAACATGTCCAAATTTGGTGTTCTGTCTCCTCCTTGTTCTCCTTGTCGATGTACTGAGCACTAGTCAAGGATTTCGGACCTTGAAGGTCGCTTGGCATTGCTGAAGCGTTAAGCAAAGTCTTCCTTGGACCAGGCTAGGAAGTCATATAGTTTGATGAGGCAGGTATCTGCTCTTGAAGATAAAGTGTCTGGTTTGGTGGCCCAGGTTGTGCATCTTAAGGAATGTGATTCTTATCTTGTTGAGATTATCAACTCAGCGTGCGAGCAGCTGAAATGTGAGTTTTTCTTCAGACCCTTTTGTGTTTCCTGCTGATTTTCTTGACTTCATACTCTGATGAGTTTGTGTCTTCCAGGTACATGCTTGCATCCCGCTGATGAGGATCATCAGGTTTCCGAGTGAATTGCGGCTCTAGAAAGGGCGTCGAGGGATACCAATACTTTGTGGGTTGATCCACGGGGTTGCAGCGCCATTGTTCTTCTGCAGGATTGTGCTCAGCATATTGGGGAAGCGGTCGATGGTTGTCAAAGATCATTGACAACCATGTACTCCGTTATGCTTCCTCGCAATCCTCCGCCGGAAAGTTTTAAGCAGCTGCTCGATGCTTTTAGATCTAGCCAACGAATTCATTGTTTGATAGAGCTAAACTTAGTAGCTGGTGCTAACTTTGCTCTTGGATGGATGCGCAAGTGGCATCCAAGGCTCAACTATAGTTCCATGTCTCTAAGTTTGCCTCCAGGGTGCGCAAAGCTGCAGGTCCACATGGATGCCACGCTTCAGCCGGCGAGGAGAATCATAGGTAGGTTGCTTCAAGAGGATGCTAGATTTTTCCGCGAGCATCACTATTTAAACCCTCTTATGGTAGATGATTCAGATCAACCAATGTTGTAATGTTCTATTGTTGTATATACGTTTTTTGTTTATGAGACGCGAGAGTTTTCGTGTTCTAGGGTTGTTTGCCAGAAATTTTTGTTCTCAAGGCGTTTTATATTTGTTAGTGTGTTTGCCGCAATTCTGTAGTGTAGAGCTTTGAGATTTATTTCTCTAAGACTTGTAAACTCGAAGAGGAGGAACTTTGTCTTTATTATGCTTGAATATAAGATACATGGGATGTCCCAAGAGACCCGGCCAATGACCTGTGTTCTGGGTCTAGAGGGCATTGCCCTAGGATAACTCGTGGCTTAATAGCCTTATTTTTTCTACTCTACTCTTGTACGCTTACTGTCTATGTTGCCGAGGTCTTTTCCTCTTCTCATGTAGCTTCTTTTGGGTCTGACGACTGTACCCGTGGTTTTTTTGCTTCTGGCTCCGCTGGATGTCCTTCGAGTTGTTTTATGATGCCTGCAGTCGCGCTTCCTGTTTTACCCTTGGGTTCCCCATAGTTGGCTATCTTGCCAAAGTTTTGTGCCATTTTGTGGAATTCCTTGTCGCATAGATCTGAGAGTTCGAAGCTTCCTTTCACTGTGATAATCTCGTTTGGTCCTGGCATCTTGAGTACCAGGTACGTATAGTGAGGTACTGCCATGAATCACGAGAACGCGGGTCACCCGAGGATCGCTTGATATTGAGAGGGCCAGTCCATGACTTTGAAGTCGAGCTTTTCTCTTCTATAGTTTTGGCGATTACCGAAGCAAACATTGAGTGCTATTCGACCCAATGGATAGTTGGCAGTCCCTGGTACGATCCCGTGGAAAGATCAATTTGTTGGTTTTAGGAACTCCAATGATATGTGCATTGCCTAGAGTGTCTTTGCGTATATCAGGTTTATTCCGCTCCCTGCATCCATGAATACTCTATCAACGTCGTATGTCCCGATTTGTGCTTTGAGTACCAAAGGCGCATTTCCCGGCTGAGGTACTGTTATAGGGTGATCTTCCCTGCTGAATTCTATGGGTTGTTCGGACCAGTGTAGATATTCCGTGCTTGCTGGAGGCGATGTTACTGCTAGGTTCACTTGTCAAGTTATACTCTTTTGCTCTTTTGTTCGACTTTGGGACTCGTTGTATCATTGCCGTGATGTGCCCTTTGGACGGGATATATCCTCCATCATTGTCATTTCCTTGGCTTGGCTGGTTTTGACCTTGCAAAGCTCCATTGTTTGCCTGTTGAGTCGTTGTGGGTGCATTGTTTGTGTTTCCTTCATACCCTTGCCTCTTTGCTTCGGCTTGTTTGTTGACTGTCGCCTCCTGAAGTTTCAAGAATGTTTTGCAATCTTTCATTGCGTGTCTAGACACCCTTTTCCCATCAACGAACGCGAAGTGTATATGGCATGGTCCGTTTAGCATATCATCTGGTGATGGATTGTATTCTTGAGGTTCCCTTGACTGGAAACTTTTGTTATTGCTAAAGTCTTCTCTTTCGTCGCTACGATGTCCTGAGTTTTTGCGGTCATCTCCTTGATAGTTATTGTCTTTATATCCCGCGGCTACTTGATTGTGAGAACCGTAGTTGTCGTAGTTGCGGGATCTTCTCCTTTGGCCACTGTATCTATTTCCCCTGTCGTCTTCTAGTGATCATGTCTGCTTGTTGTTGCATGTGTCTTCGCCATCTGCAAATCTGTTTGCTATATCCATTAGATCTGAAACTGTTTTTGGCTTGATTCTACCCATCTCTTCGACTAAGTCTCCTCGTCGCAACCTGAGTGTGAAGACATCGATTGCTCTTTCATCTGAAACTTCGACTGCGGAGTTCTTGATAATGCTCCAGCTTTGAATATACGACCTAAGCGTCTCATTGCATTGCTGTATACAGGCTTTGACTTCTTCTATCGATGTTGGCCGCTTGTATCTTGACTTGAAGTTACTCGTAAATTGCTTTGTGAGTTCCTCCCAGCTTCCGATTGTTCCTCTTTCTAATTTACTCAACCATGACCTGGCTGCGCCGGTGAGGTGTAATTACAAACTTTGCATTGCTGTTTCCTTCGTTCCTCCTAGTATTTTTACTGTCTGCAAGTAATCTGACAGCCATGATTGTGGCTACTGGGATCCATCATACTTTTGCTGGTCGTGGGGCAGTTTGAAACCCTTGGGTACTGGTGTGGTGCGAACTCTATGAGTAAAGCATGATGCCCCCTTTTCTTTTTTGTCATCTTCGTAGTCATATGCCTTGGTGGGAGTCCTGGACCTTCGAGTTCCTCCATGTTTCGGGCTTTTGTGGTGTCTTGGTGATGGTGATCTAGATTGTCAGCTACCACTCCGGTGCCGAGGACTACTGTGATGGCATGGTGACCTAGGCTTATGCGTTCCTTTATTGCGATATGCCTCCTCTTTTTTTACTGTCAACTTGTTGCGTACCATTCTTAATCCTTGCAGTGCTGCCCGGTGCATATGTTCCCTTGGGTCTCCTGGACTTGGTCGTGTTGTGTACAGATATGTTTGTGCTGCTACAAGCGCTGCTTCTGGTGTCTTTGGTATGATATTGCCTTGCTCGTCGACCGATAGGAAGGACGAGTCAAGGTTTTTGGAGAGGCTTCGCATTTCTGAGTATTCGAAGTTTTCAACCATTGATCCATGCATGCGGTGCCTTTTGTTGTTCGTGTATGATGCGTCTCTACGAGCTTTATGAAGAGTTGTGCTTGCTGCAATGGCTGAATGTTTCCTTTTTGTATTTCGCTTCTTTCTCTTCCTAGTTGCTTTGATTGCTGTCTTAAGGCATAATGATACCCTAAAATCATGTTCTTGCTTGCATCTGTTGGTATGGGCACACTGTGTTCTACGGCTGTTTTGATTATCTTCCACTCCTCGACTGATAGTCGAACTTTTTCCCTGCTCGCCAGAGAATCTGTGGTTTCTCCTTCTACTAAGTGATGTGCTCCTCTGTTTACATTTGCTGGGTTGAGTACTGGGTTGTTGTTTTCGTCGAATTCTTTTGAGTTGTCTCCTACAATTGCGAGTACTTGATACCGGTTGTCGAACTTGCTATCGAAGCTTGAGAAGATAGTTTCGTCATTCTCATGAAGCTCTAGTCCTGTCTTCTAGGTGTCTGTTGATTTGTCTAAAGCGTCATCATGGCAGGCCATGAGGTCTTCGAGTTGATCCCCTAGGTCGAGATTCTCCATGGTTTCGTCGAGTTCTTCATTTTTTCTCCTGCGATTTCTGTTGTTGCAAAGCTGACCGGCGAGTTTGCCTCGCTGGAAGAGCCCACCGATGATTCGGACATTGCAATTGTCTTGGTTTCGCTTGCCGGCGGATCCGGTTTCACCAGATCTGAAAGGTGTATTGATCCCAAAGATCCGACGCAAAAGTTTAGACTTCCGATCGTTAGGTTCATCTCTTGATCCAGGCTCTCGAATACTGGAGTAAAGTTTGGTGGATGAGGCTGAAAATCGATGGTTCCGATGGATATCTGGTTTCTGTCGACTTCTGGACCATTGTCGGCTAAGAGCAAAAAAGCCGTCGAATTCATGATTCCAACACCTAGAATCCTCACGGGCAGCATCAATTGACGAGGGTTAACTCAACAAATGTCCAAGATGAAGGACTTAGGATCGAGGGAATAGGGCGTCGGATGAACTCGAAGGTAAAGATCAGTAAAACAAGGCGTGTATCGAGTATAAACGTGGTGGTCAACTTGGCTTACTCTCAATCTGTCCCTGACCGGCCTCTCCTGGCCCCTCTATATAGGTGGCCAGGTCTCAAGGAACCGGTCGGGTCCGACACATATTACAATGTCTGTATACGACATGGACTAGTACTTTGACTATGATTATCCTTGGGCCTAGCTTAATGGGCCTCAGGGGTACACAAGTAACGGGCTCTATTAGCTATACCCTTGTCACCTAGTGATGCCATGACAAAAGATGTTGTTCTTTTGTAAGCATGTACAACTATATTTGATTGCATGTCTACTTTCAACTAAGTTAGGATCAATTGTCCGAAACATCTTGTGCCTATGCTTTAAGACACTGAAAGTTTCACTAAAAACTATTCTGGTGAAAATTGGAAATCTACTATTATTGTTTTAAGTTTTATTTTTTTGTTCCAGTTGTTGATTTTCATCACTTGTTTCTTTGAGAATATTTATTCACATGTGTGGTTGCGAGTGATGTTTCAATTGCTAAATCTTATTGGTATTCTTCTGCTCGCATCGTGTCAAACTATAAATTTGAGTTAATACTTCCCAACAAAGATTTTAGCGATCCCCTACACTTGTGGGTATTAAGATATTTTCTAGCGCCCGATGGCAGCAATTCTATTCCTTAATATGCCACTCATTGGGACTCCAAGTACAGAGTGACGTATCAAGAGAAGTTTTGACAATAAGGGTGACTCCAGGGTTTATATCGAACTCTTGGGGAAGATGATGTTTCCCCTTTCTAGACTCTTCAAGTAACCTGCAATAGTAAACAATAGTTTTGCATCCCTAAATAACTGGAGTGGTTGTCAAGCGCTCACAACTTGCAAGTTTAACAAAACAAAAAAGAATTAGTAAACAATATTTTTATTTTTTTTGGGTTTAAAGAACTAAAAGTAAACAACAAGTAAACTAAAGTAAGGTTTTCTTATGGCTAAAAGTGGGCCGAGGATGGCGATTTCACTTGATCTCTCAAAACATGGTGGCAGTGATAGCATAAACGACAAAATAAGGGCACGCAAACAAACAAGAAGTCATTGATAAGCATGGATATGGGCATCATATTCTAGAATAGAGTTGATGCAAGCACAACTCACTAATACTCCTTTAACAAGGGACAACTCATCAAGCCAAATTCAAGAACTAATAGAGTATGACTTAAGATCTATAACATGATGCTGAACAGAAATATGCAACCTTTCTAACAAGACCATCCTTTTCTGTCACTGGACAACATAAAGCATAAGTATCCGATTCTTCCTAGTGAGGCAATCATAGAAAGGTAAAAAACATGGCAACACTAGAATTTCTGTCAGTTTCCTATGCATACCACTAGATTTCTCCGCCTAATGCACACATTCCCCACACGCGCCCTAGCATACTAGTTTGATCAGAACCAAGCATACAAGAACGAGGTAACATATACATCTATCAATACACCAAGAATAAGTATCACTTTACATCTCATAAATCATCTCAACACAATATCCATCATAGGGGTAATATAAATATGGTCACAATCATCATAGGCAGCTCATGTGACTCGACTCAGTGAATCACAAGAGAGATATTGATATAAGTTACTTCAACAATCTCATAGTCCAAGTATAAACTACTCCAACTTCATCATGGTGATGAAGGAGATGATGTCAATGGAGGCGAAGAGGCAACTAGGAGCGGCTCTGGCAGTGTCTCTACTCCTATCATTATAGTCTTCAGATCTGTATTGTGTATTGTTTGTTTCTCTGCCGCCTCATCACGAAATAGCCAATGGGGGAATATATATATAGCCAGTTTTAGGTTGAGACGATTCCGTTGAGCCAAAGTTTGCAGCAGTTGGACCCATGGGGGAGGAGATGGGCACCACCATGTAGGCCTGAAGCCAGGCCGCATGGTGGGTCCTCGTTTCCCCCTCATGGTGTTCCCTGTTGAATTCTTCTTCTCACGATCTTCTATTTTATGAAAGAATTATGTGGCAAAAAGATTGGGCCAATAGCTCCTATACGACATATTTCAACCTAATAGGGCAAAAAGCGCCATCGTTGGATGAAATAGCTCCTGTCCGACCAATCTTACGGCACGAATAGCCTACATGCAAAACATGCCTTAAGCGCAAGAGCCAGAGTTATCTACTTGGATTATGTGAGCCAAGCAGGACCCACAAACAATAGGTCAACTGATGGCGGGACCCACAACTCATCCACCTCACCACCGGACCTTCACCGTAGCCACCTAGGTCGTACCCAATCAAAGTAGGACCCAATCAATGCGGGTCCCATGAAACATGGGACCCAAAAAGAGTGGGACCCACATCACGGCAGGGCCCACACTACAATGGCCCCTAAAATGTCAGCCCCACGTTGGGACCCACAATTCAGTGGATCCCTTCTTTTTTAACCTCGAAGTGGGATCCACTATAAGAGGGCCTGTGCCAACTCAAAACTGGACCCACGACGCGACCACCTTAGAGCAGGACCCACTACTTATCCAACTCAGCTTTGGATAAGGCGGGAGGCCGAGCAACCCCCCCCCCCCCCCACACACACACACACTCCATTACCTCCCCTACTGTACCTGTTTCTTCTTCTTCTCCGGCAATGAATTGCGGCCGATGTGAAGATTTCCCAGATCCCCTGAGTGCCCACGCATCGCGCTTCTGAAGCAGTATGGCACGACAGAGGAGAGGAGAATGGCAGCTATGGGGCGCGAATGTTAGATCTGATTTCTCTCTCACCCTCTCTCTCTAATTTCATCCAATTTTGTGTTCTCCTAATATGAGGAAATGCATATCAAAAATAAAGAATCTGAGGAAATGCATATAAAAAATAAAGAATCTGAGGAAATGCCGAATGGGGGGTGCGTTGGAGAAATTATGGGCGATTTCATTCAAATATTGTTATATATTACAAACTTTAATGAAATAAATTTAAAGTTGAATTCCTAATAACTTAAAACTACTCAACAGTAACGCTAAGAGTGATTTCGTCCAAATATTGTTATATATTACAAATTTGAATGAAATAAAACTAAACTTGAATTCCAGATAACATAAATCTATGCGACAGCCTCGCCGTCATCATTGTCGTTGTTGCTAGCACCGGACGGGCCAGCATCGACGTCGTGAGCCATCTTCGTCTTGTCCTGCCGTTCCCGATGTGCGACCCTTTTAGCATGGCACCGCTCCATCCTGCTGCGGACCATCTGCCTGTGGAGCAACTGTAGCGCCCTTCCTTTTACTAAAGACAGAACTCCTGTGTATCTATGCCATTCCCTGGATCAGTAAATAGCACCACAGTACAAAATAAGTAATCATTGCGATAGCATCAATATTACAATGTAAATCCAGTTACATAGGTCTTCTACCTTATGAGTACACAACATAAAGCATAGTTGCAGTGAGCCTCCATTCTTCATCAAGTGCCACAAGCAGACATGTTGGAATGTAGTCTCGAGATCCTACTCCTGGTTCCTTACTTGAAATAAAACCTGCACGTTTGAATATGCAGCCCCAGAGGGGTCAGTACAATGATGTACTGGAAAATGACACATACTTGGTGGCATTTTGTGGAAAGACTATACTACATGACATTTGGCTGGTGGATCTCAAAGGCTGATTTGCATAAAGCCAAATTTTATCCTAAAAATCCATTTTAATACTTTCTTTCAACAAATTTTATTTTTCAAGGGTCAAGACAACCCCCATACATTACATACTGGCCGGTATGTAGTTCTGGGCGTAACTCAACAAAGTTTGGAACCTCAGGCACCACTACCCCTCGGAGTATATGGTCCTTAGTTCCTACCTAGAGGTTTCTAGACAAATTTTAATAATTCAGAATCGGTGATGAGATTCTTCCGTACATTCCATGTCTAGAGACTCAATTGTCCATAACCGAGGACACGGCTAATCGATTAGTTTAAACACCTTGCAAGGGTTGTGCACTTTCACCTTACGATTCATTTTATGCCCATACATAAAATGAAACGAGACCTTTTAGAAGGAGAGGGCAACTAACTTGGCAAGCTCCGTTCCCAACCTACAATTCAACTACCACCACTTCTTGCCGACAAGTTGCACTCCCACATCTAATCAGTCAAGACAGAGCCCATAATGTCATAAGGCTGCACTGGAAGCACTCTAAGCATGGAAGACATAGCCATCTCTTTGTTCCTGGGTGGCAAACCACAAGTGAATGCCTAGGCAGCAACTACACAATGCGTAGCCCCAGGTCACGCCCAGGCAGCAACTACACATTATGCAGCCCCAGGTCGCCACTCAACATCGCCTCCATCATCAAACCAATCCACCCAGGTGTTTCATTTTAGTTGAAGTTCTTAATTTGTCCACAAAACACTTTTAACAAGTGATTAAAGCATGGTATCAATATTTTTCAAAGTATTTAGCATCCTAACAGGTGGAGTTTGAGGGATAGCTACTTACTACTAGGATCTAAGCATTTGATAAAGCAGTTGAAATAATTCACCTATCATGCATACTACAAGAGGTGAATACACTAATGCATAAGTAAAATGGGTAAGGGACATGTTTGTCACTTGCCTTTTTGAAGATCACGACGTTTCACTTCTCTCAACTAAGCACGTAGCTCTTCGCACAAACTATAACACAGAAATAACATAACATAAACATACCATACAAACACAATCAAACAAATCAAACAATTGAAAAGTATTTGTTTAACCATTTAGTTTTATGGAGATGTTATGATAGAAGGATTTGGCAAAGGAATTATGAATTGTGAGATATGAATCGGAGAGCTTAGTTGGGGAAGATCAATATGATTTGAGAGAGAATTAGACTAGGCAAAATATAATTGATGAAGTTTTTATGCTTTATTAAAGCATAAATGAAACTTGGAATAAATCATGTGAACTACATCACATGAGTGTCAAATAGCGCACAACCATACTATTGAGTAAATGTGACAACAATTACTCTTAAATAGTATTCATAACACTTAGACATTGGGTAAATATTCATGAAGTATTGAGTTACTCAATCAACTCATTTGCAAATTGAATAGTTCAATACATAGAGACAAGATTAAGTAGGCATTGGATTGGGTATGAATGATTGATATTTGAGGATATGGCTCAAATGGTTCATTGTTCAACATGGTGTATAACACATACTACGGTATGGGTTATAATAGCTCCACGTTAAAAAAATCTAGGTTTGATATGAATTCATATTCTACTCAAGTAGCATAATTGCAATTTGAATATATATGAATTAGACAATATATAATGAGTGAGGTCTTTATGCTTTATCAAAGCATATTGAATCTTGGAATATCTCATGTGGGTAAATCACATAAGAGACAAAATAGTGCACTAGCAATACTATTGAATAAGTGTGACAACAATTATTCTTAAATAGTATATATTTGTGACGACCTCAAATTTGATAACAAATTCGAAGTGCCCGTTATGTAATCCATCACAATCCCAGAATCAATGTTGTGATTTACATAACGTAGTTGATATCACAGTCATAGACATTAATAGTAAATAAAAGGGATTACATAGGTGGTCGCACAGACCAAACCTTACATTACATCAATAAGCAGCGGAATAACCCTTTGGGTCCATATTGTCAAGCTTCAACCGCACAGGCAGAGCCGACAGTAGGAAACGAGCCTAATTCGCAAAGTCGTCAACGATTCCTTCCTTCTTGATTTCTCTCCTTCAAGTCTGGCCAAGTTAATAGCCAGGGACAGAGCCGTGAGTACATTGCATGCACTCGCAAACCATCTTATAAATAAAAGAATAGAGAATGCATAGTTCATATAGTGGTCTAAGCTCTAGGTTCATTTGCATAAAGCAGAATTTCCTTTCAAAGATCCTTTTATCTAGAATGGTAAGAAAACATTTAGCTCTTTATAAATCTCTAGATGGAATCCCCCAAATGTCAATTCTGTTGTTCACCAAGTCACCTTCATGGCCATCACAATTCATTGTCAAGTCACCTTTCTCAAGCATTTTCAAAGTAAAACTTGATAACGGCCAAGCAGCTCCAAACCAACCGTCCATGACCGCGGACGCGGCTATTCGAATAGTTTTACACTCTGCAGAGGTTGTACACTTTACCCACACCATCCGACTACTCATCGTGTGGGCAACTTCCCCGCATAACAACATATGCCACGACAAGCAGTCGACCATTAATGTTTCACCTGCCCGCCTTAGCATAAACACTACCGCCTAGAGATGTACCCCTCAACACCGGAGTCCAAGAAGCTGTCCAGAGTGTGCAAAGTTCCCAGCCGCTTGACCCACCGGAATGCCACTAACCGAGGTAGGGTCCTACACCCGGCAGTCCATTTTCAATGAGGGCTCTTCGGCTTGTACCCCAACCACCTAAAAAGGAGGACAAGGCGAACCTAGGCCGTAGCCATAGGGTGCCCTGGAAGAGGAGTCCCTGGTCGGACTTCCATTTACATTTTATAGGGTCTACACTAAGGAGAAACAAGTACTCCACTAAGCCCTGTCCCATACCAGGATAATGTGGTCGCACTGTATGATTGGTCCAGTGGTACTTCACTCATTTATCATTTTTGTCAAACCTTCATGTCACCTTCACCATGTCACCATTTTGTAAATAGTTTTCAAAGTCTCCCTTGGGAAGGTTGCCCATCTCCAAGGTTTTCATTTCAAAATCATCCTTGGGCAAGGTTGCCCCTTTCCAAGGTTTTCATTTCAAAATCTTCATGATCTCCATTGGGGTTCCCACCTAGTCATTTTCCATGAATGCCTTCAGCTCAAGCATAATCCTCATGAGGGCACAAGGATCTAGGTAGGTATATTGGATAGGCTTAGCTTGATGCTCTACTTAGCATCCACTAAGGAAAGGGTTTCTCAAAGGTAGGCTAAGTTTGATGCCCTTGATGTCATCCACAAAAAGGGTTGGATGCACTTGTCAAGAAAGACATCACTACTTATTTGCAACTTGGTAACAATCATTTTAGCATGTATTTTTATTTAAAAGCAAGTAAACATGCATTATAAAACTGGGTAATGGTATGATCAAAAGATGGCTTGCCTGGCTTGGCAATGTCATAGGCTTCTTCATCTTCATCTCGGGTTGGGTAGTCTCCATCACCATTGCTTGGTTGACTTCGGGATCCATTCTCCTTACTCTCGTTGTCGTCTAATCGTTGGAAAGCAAATAAGCATACAATCACCACACAATTCACAAACAACATCTATTTACTCAAATACACATACTTGGGTAAGGGAAGTGATCTAGGAAGTCTATGGAGAGTGGTTTCGATGATAATTGAGTTCCGATGGATGAGATGATTGAGTTGTTGTACCTAAGTAGGGTTTATTTATTTTGGATTATAAAAATATCTCCTGCAAGTTCTTATTGACCAAAGTTCATATACTACTAGTATATATTCAAGATTATGGTTCAACTAAAGAGGCTCCATAGGATTTGGAGTATGTTTCTTTTATTGAAGCCATTTCTAGTTTGCAAAGATTTAGTGATCAAGTTTGAATCTTACAAGTAGAGTTTATGGATCCTAGTTGAATGGGATCAAAGATCAATATTTAGAAATGTGGTTGATTCGAATTGGTTTCATATCATTTCCATATTTTGAGATAGGTGTGCAAGTTTGAGTTTCTAATTACTACTATGTAGTATTAATTCTCCAAATACCTTCTACCAGATCACATGGACTAAGATCAACCTACAGATAGATAATTGGAAAGGTGGTATAACAATATATAAGAGCTCCATCAAAATTCCAATTATAGGTTTGAGTTTAATAAAATCCTATATGGCAAATGCCTATTTAACCATATGGGTAAATAGCATTTGATTTAAAAGGTTCAAAAATGAGATCTAATGGTATAGACAGATGGGTATCACTAATTGTGAATTTTCAAAGTTGGATTTATATTTTTAGGAATTTTATTCGAATTGATATGAATTTTCTAAGGTGAAAAAGCTCCTGTTTTGTTATTTTTACTGCAACCAATCTGTAAATCTAATTGTGTTGAAACCACTTTTATTGGATAGCTTATGTTCTAAGGTTTCCAGAACATTTTTATTTGCTAGATTTGGATCGGTAGATCTCCGGGAAAACTAAATATACTCAAGCATCTGAAAACAATTTCGGAAATTCGCAAAATCGGAAAATATCGATTTAGCCCCTTTTTTTTCTATCCGGGCCGGACACGCAGATCTTACTGGGCCGGCCCACTAGGCTAAGCTGGCCGGGTGAGCAGGGAAAAAAAAATAGGGAGCCGGCCTGCCAAGGGGCCCCACCGGTCAGAACTTAAACACGAACAGGTATCGGGCTTCTTCTTCCTCGTGCTACAGGAACGTAAACGAGAGCGAGTTACTGGGAGCAGGGCGGCGACGGGGATCTCACCTGCGGCGATGGGGAGCGGCGGCGAGGTTGTCTAGGCGGCGGAGGAGCTTCTCCTCTTCCACCTTGTCCAGCCGGAAGCTCGAGGGAGCTGCTGGAACACTGGGAACGGCTGCACGCTCCGGAGCTCGGCCTACTCCGGCGAGCTCAAACCGGCGAGCAACTAGCGAGGAGATTATGTCTAGGAGGTTCCTGGGGATGGTGGGGTTCTTTTCAGGGAAGAATGACGGCCTTTTATAGTCGGGAGAGGGAGCACGGGGCGAGTGGATCTGGGGAGAGAGCGCGGCCGGTGTCGGCTAACGGAGGGACGCGGCGGTCGGTGCTTTCGGCGGAGGGCTGCAGGGTGCTGTGGGGTGCTGCTGGCGCACTCACGGGCTGCGGGGTGGTCTGGTTCAGAGGGGGCAAGTGAGGGGTCCGGGCGGTGGTTCTCCTCTGTTCTTCCATGTCTCGCGGCTTGGGTCGCGGCTGGGGAGGCTGGGGCTCGACAGAGGGAGTGTCCACGGCATGGCTACAGGGCCTGGGCGAACGTGAACAGCGATGCTCACAGTAGAACCGATTTTCTAGATTTTTGCCCACCACGTGTTCGATCAAATGCCCGCAAGAAATTTAAATTCAAATTTTTGAAAACGGCCACCGTGGGTCTTCATCATATTGGACAAGGGTTCCAGGGATATTTTTGTTTCGAAGAAATAACAAGTTTTGCAAAAATTTATATTTCAAACTTGGGCATTGTCACTGTTTCAGATTCAAAGTTTGGCTGATGTTTGAGTTAGGTTCTGATTTGAATTTTGGTTTGAAACTTCTTGGTCAAGTTAGTATGCAGCCTGGTCAAGCTCAACTAACTGACCACACCCTTACTTGAGTTACAGATTTCTTAATATAAGTGTCCAAAGTAGGGTAGTGGTTAACTTTTTCTAGATCATCTTTTCTTCTCTTTTTCTTTATTTCTCTTGCTTCTGGTTCCTTTGATCTTTGTGGTTCTTCTCTAATGCTTCTATTGGTTAAGTTTGAATTAACTAATCATTGCACCATAAATTAAAACCCACATGAAATCATAAAAGACCTATATTAAAACTCTATGCATACATGAAATATGAAGTGCAGAAGGTTTAAATCTTGGTCCAAAGGTGTTAGTTTTCTTGTAGATGTCATGGAGTTGGGAAATGACCTCTTATTTGAATTCAAACTTTGGTAGAATATTAAATAGAGTTCCAAGTTGATTTTTGTTTCACACTTTATAGTATTTGATTCTTTTCTATTTGTTTGTGATTGCTTGACTTAATTTTGGTTTGGCCAATGACCCAAATGGGTTTAGCACGCAACCATGCACAAACTTTAATAGTTAGAAAACTCTTTCTATTTCACAAAAACATTTTACATGTATAATTATTTGTTTTAAAAACCCTTCCCATTCTCTTTTTATTTGAAGCATGGGAGCAAATGCTCAAATTCAGAAGTTTCGAAAAGGCAAGAAATTAATCTTATATGCACAATAAAAGTTTTTGTTGGCTCCAAAATTTGGGATTTTAATAAATCCATTTATTTCTATTTCCCAAAAATTTGGGTTGTTACACTCTTCCCCCCTTAAAAAGAATCTCGTCCCGAGATTCACAAGTTAAGATTGAGATAGATTGGGAGATGAGATTAACAGATAAGAGATGTAGGGTATATTGATTCCTATAAAGATTGGGTACACCCAAAATGTGATAAGGCCATATGGGCCAAAAACACATCTTCACCAATCACACAGCAATGTCAACACACAATCACACTTTCAAAAACAAAAATCTTCTCGGTTTAAACCATAGGATTTCATTAACAAGGGTCTTGCAGATTACACTTCTCGCTCTTGATTCTCAAAGAAATAAACAAGCTGACTAGTCCCAACTAAGGTGACTAAGGCTTCTTCTCGGCTTGGATCCTCCCACTTGATTCAACTTGTTCTTACTAACTTTATGGCTACGAGCAACTTCGGGGTATTCCATGGCTGATTCATGATGGTTGATTTTCTTCTCTTCGTGCCTTCAGGTTGTAAGAGTTGCTTCGGGGTATTCCGGAAAGGTTTCTTCCTTCTCATGCAGATGTTGAGGTTATCTTCAATAGTACTGGGTTTTTCGATTACGGTTCGTAGATGACAGGGAAAGTTTTCAAAATGTTTCTCACATGGGGTTGGTATTTTTCAGAGTTTATGTTGGGCCAGAAAGACCAAAAACATTTTTGAGCAAACAAGTTTTCAAAGGGGTTGCTACAGGTTGCCGGATGGCATATGAGCAACACACCTCAAAACAAATCAATCATTCAAACACACAAGGCACTAAGCACCTTTAATAATCGTGAGGTAAGGGCAGCTCAATGAAATCAACTGAGCATTTCCTACAAATCCTATGGGTCAAAAGGTTTGCTGGGTCTTCATTATTTTTGATCAATCTTTCTTTGCTCTTGAAGTCTTTGTCTCACAGGGTTGACTCTGGTTGGAAGATTTCGAGATCAGATGAAGAGTCTCTCTTTCGATGGTAGCGGTTGTAGTTGACATCCCAGGTTGAAGTCTTGAAAAATATTGAGTCCCTCATCTTTTCATCCAAAAGTCCTTCGGTCTTAGGTCGGTATATCATCCATAGTATATATTTGAAGTAGATGAGGAATAGAGTAAATCAAATCTTTGAAAAGACTTTGTAATCAAAGAGGTAAATAAATTCTTTGTCAAAATCTCTTGAGAGTATAAGTTGAGAGTGTAAGATATTTGAAGTGAATAAGATGAGAGTATAAGTTGGCTTTGGATACCAAAGCAAATAAATTTCTTTTGTAGAAATAAGGTTTTGTCAACATATCACTTTCTTAGCTAACGACCATGCTAACTAAGGTCTCCTAAGGTCATGATAGTCCTGATACCAAACTTGTGATATCAGAGATATCATTTTCTAACGACCATACTAACTAGGGTTTCCTAGAGTCAGCCTAGGCTCTGATACCAACTTGTGACGACCTCAAATTTGATAACAAATTCGAAGTGCCCGTTATGTAATCCATCACAATCCCAGAATCAATGTTGTGATTTACATAACGTAGTTGATATCACAGTCATAGACATTAATAGTAAATAAAAGGGATTACATAGGTGGTCGCACAGACCAAACCTTACATTACATCAATAAGCAGCGGAATAACCCTTTGGGTCCATATTGTCAAGCTTCAACCGCACAGGCAGAGCCGACAGTAGGAAACGAGCCTAATTTGCAAAGTCGTCAACGATTCCTTCCTTCTTGATTTCTCTCCTTCAAGTCTGGCCAAGTTAATAGCCAGGGACAGAGCCGTGAGTACATTGCATGCACTCGCAAACCATCTTATAAATAAAAGAATAGAGAATGCATAGTTCATATAGTGGTCTAAGCTCTAGGTTCATTTGCGTAAAGCAGAATTTCCTTTCAAAGATCCTTTTATCTAGAATGGTAAGAAAACATTTAGCTCTTTATAAATCTCTAGATGGAATCCCCCAAATGTCAATTCTGTTGTTCACCAAGTCACCTTCATGGCCATCACAATTCATTGTCAAGTCACCTTTCTCAAGCATTTTCAAAGTAAAACTTGATAACGGCCAAGCAGCTCCAAACCAACCGTCCATGACCGCGGACGCGGCTATTCGAATAGTTTTACACTCTGCAGAGGTTGTACACTTTACCCACACCATCCGACTACTCATCGTGTGGGCAACTTCCCCGCATAACAACATATGCCACGACAAGCAGTCGACCATTAATGTTTCACCTGCCCGCCTTAGCATAAACACTACCGCCTAGAGATGTACCCCTCAACACCGGAGTCCAAGAAGCTGTCCAGAGTGTGCAAAGTTCCCAGCCGCTTGACCCACCGGAATGCCACTAACCGAGGTAGGGTCCTACACCCGGCAGTCCATTTTCAATGAGGGCTCTTCGGCTTGTACCCCAACCACCTAAAAAGGAGGACAAGGCGAACCTAGGCCGTAGCCATAGGGTGCCCTGGAAGAGGAGTCCCTGGTCGGACTTCCATTTACATTTTATAGGGTCTACACTAAGGAGAAACAAGTACTCCACTAAGCCCTGTCCCATACCAGGATAATGTGGTCGCACTGTATGATTGGTCCAGTGGTACTTCACTCATTTATCATTTTTGTCAAACCTTCATGTCACCTTCACCATGTCACCATTTTGTAAATAGTTTTCAAAGTCTCCCTTGGGAAGGTTGCCCATCTCCAAGGTTTTCATTTCAAAATCATCCTTGGGCAAGGTTGCCCCTTTCCAAGGTTTTCATTTCAAAATCTTCATGATCTCCATTGGGGTTCCCACCTAGTCATTTTCCATGAATGCCTTCAGCTCAAGCATAATCCTCATGAGGGCACAAGGATCTAGGTAGGTATATTGGATAGGCTTAGCTTGATGCTCTACTTAGCATCCACTAAGGAAAGGGTTTCTCAAAGGTAGGCTAAGTTTGATGCCCTTGATGTCATCCACAAAAAGGGTTGGATGCACTTGTCAAGAAAGACATCACTACTTATTTGCAACTTGGTAACAATCATTTTAGCATGTATTTTTATTTAAAAGCAAGTAAACATGCATTATAAAACTGGGTAATGGTATGATCAAAAGATGGCTTGCCTGGCTTGGCAATGTCATAGGCTTCTTCATCTTCATCTCGGGTTGGGTAGTCTCCATCACCATTGCTTGGTTGACTTCGGGATCCATTCTCCTTACTCTCGTTGTCGTCTAATCGTTGGAAAGCAAATAAGCATACAATCACCACACAATTCACAAACAACATCTATTTACTCAAATACACATACTTGGGTAAGGGAAGTGATCTAGGAAGTCTATGGAGAGTGGTTTCGATGATAATTGAGTTCCGATGGATGAGATGATTGAGTTGTTGTACCTAAGTAGGGTTTATTTATTTTGGATTATAAAAATATCTCCTGCAAGTTCTTATTGACCAAAGTTCATATACTACTAGTATATATTCAAGATTATGGTTCAACTAAAGAGGCTCCATAGGATTTGGAGTATGTTTCTTTTATTGAAGCCATTTCTAGTTTGCAAAGATTTAGTGATCAAGTTTGAATCTTACAAGTAGAGTTTATGGATCCTAGTTGAATGGGATCAAAGATCAATATTTAGAAATGTGGTTGATTCGAATTGGTTTCATATCATTTCCATATTTTGAGATAGGTGTGCAAGTTTGAGTTTCTAATTACTACTATGTAGTATTAATTCTCCAAATACCTTCTACCAGATCACATGGACTAAGATCAACCTACAGATAGATAATTGGAAAGGTGGTATAACAATATATAAGAGCTCCATCAAAATTCCAATTATAGGTTTGAGTTTAATAAAATCCTATATGGCAAATGCCTATTTAACCATATGGGTAAATAGCATTTGATTTAAAAGGTTCAAAAATGAGATCTAATGGTATAGACAGATGGGTATCACTAATTGTGAATTTTCAAAGTTGGATTTATATTTTTAGGAATTTTATTCGAATTGATATGAATTTTCTAAGGTGAAAAAGCTCCTGTTTTGTTATTTTTACTGCAACCAATCTGTAAATCTAATTGTGTTGAAACCACTTTTATTGGATAGCTTATGTTCTAAGGTTTCCAGAACATTTTTATTTGCTAGATTTGGATCGGTAGATCTCCGGGAAAACTAAATATACTCAAGCATCTGAAAACAATTTCGGAAATTCGCAAAATCGGAAAATATCGATTTAGCCCCTTTTTTTTCTATCCGGGCCGGACACGCAGATCTTACTGGGCCGGCCCACTAGGCTAAGCTGGCCGGGTGAGCAGGGAAAAAAAAATAGGGAGCCGGCCTGCCAAGGGGCCCCACCGGTCAGAACTTAAACACGAACAGGTATCGGGCTTCTTCTTCCTCGTGCTACAGGAACGTAAACGAGAGCGAGTTACTGGGAGCAGGGCGGCGACGGGGATCTCACCTGCGGCGATGGGGAGCGGCGGCGAGGTTGTCTAGGCGGCGGAGGAGCTTCTCCTCTTCCACCTTGTCCAGCCGGAAGCTCGAGGGAGCTGCTGGAACACTGGGAACGGCTGCACGCTCCGGAGCTCGGCCTACTCCGGCGAGCTCAAACCGGCGAGCAACTAGCGAGGAGATTATGTCTAGGAGGTTCCTGGGGATGGTGGGGTTCTTTTCAGGGAAGAATGACGGCCTTTTATAGTCGGGAGAGGGAGCACGGGGCGAGTGGATCTGGGGAGAGAGCGCGGCCGGTGTCGGCTAACGGAGGGACGCGGCGGTCGGTGCTTTCGGCGGAGGGCTGCAGGGTGCTGTGGGGTGCTGCTGGCGCACTCACGGGCTGCGGGGTGGTCTGGTTCAGAGGGGGCAAGTGAGGGGTCCGGGCGGTGGTTCTCCTCTGTTCTTCCATGTCTCACGGCTTGGGTCGGGGCTGGGGAGGCTGGGGCTCGACAGAGGGAGTGTCCACGGCATGGCTACAGGGCCTGGGCGAACGTGAACAGCGATGCTCACAGTAGAACCGATTTTCTAGATTTTTGCCCACCACGTGTTCGATCAAATGCCCGCAAGAAATTTAAATTCAAATTTTTGAAAACGGCCACCGTGGGTCTTCATCATATTGGACAAGGGTTCCAGGGATATTTTTGTTTCGAAGAAATAACAAGTTTTGCAAAAATTTATATTTCAAACTTGGGCATTGTCACTGTTTCAGATTCAAAGTTTGGCTGATGTTTGAGTTAGGTTCTGATTTGAATTTTGGTTTGAAACTTCTTGGTCAAGTTAGTATGCAGCCTGGTCAAGCTCAACTAACTGACCACACCCTTACTTGAGTTACAGATTTCTTAATATAAGTGTCCAAAGTAGGGTAGTGGTTAACTTTTTCTAGATCATCTTTTCTTCTCTTTTTCTTTATTTCTCTTGCTTCTGGTTCCTTTGATCTTTGTGGTTCTTCTCTAATGCTTCTATTGGTTAAGTTTGAATTAACTAATCATTGCACCATAAATTAAAACCCACATGAAATCATAAAAGACCTATATTAAAACTCTATGCATACATGAAATATGAAGTGCAGAAGGTTTAAATCTTGGTCCAAAGGTGTTAGTTTTCTTGTAGATGTCATGGAGTTGGGAAATGACCTCTTATTTGAATTCAAACTTTGGTAGAATATTAAATAGAGTTCCAAGTTGATTTTTGTTTCACACTTTATAGTATTTGATTCTTTTCTATTTGTTTGTGATTGCTTGACTTAATTTTGGTTTGGCCAATGACCCAAATGGGTTTAGCACGCAACCATGCACAAACTTTAATAGTTAGAAAACTCTTTCTATTTCACAAAAACATTTTACATGTATAATTATTTGTTTTAAAAACCCTTCCCATTCTCTTTTTATTTGAAGCATGGGAGCAAATGCTCAAATTCAGAAGTTTCGAAAAGGCAAGAAATTAATCTTATATGCACAATAAAAGTTTTTGTTGGCTCCAAAATTTGGGATTTTAATAAATCCATTTATTTCTATTTCCCAAAAATTTGGGTTGTTACAATATTACACTTAAGCTTGGGCTAGGATTCATGAAGCATAGAGTTACTCAATTAACTCATTTCTTAATTGAATAGTTCTATACATGAAATTGGGATCAAGTGGACAGAGATTTGAGTAGGGGTAGATAACATTTGAGATTATGGTTTAAGGTTTCTATTAGGTACATGGAGTATTGGATAGATGCTATCATGTTGATTTGATCAACACCACAAGGATAGCAAGAATATATTCTATGATTGAGGGGTATCACACTTTACTCAAACAACACAATTGTAATTTGAATATGTGTGAACTAGACATGATAGGTCTGAGTAGATGTGATCTTGATCAAGATGTGGTTTAGACAACATCGATGACTAGGTATGATCATAGGTTTTTCTAAAGTAGAAGGAATCATTGATTGAAATAGAAATAGAATTAATCTATATAGGAATACTCAAATTCCCATATTAGAATTTGAATAATTGTGATATGGTTCAAGAAATTATGGGAGTGATGCTACTAGATAGCTTGTAGTAATACAAGGCTATAGCAATTTGAATCATCCCAAAATAAGTTATAGAAATCAAATTGTGATCAGATTAGTGATTTGGACAAATTTGAATGCACAAGGTGTGTGCACATATCAAATTTGGATTTTCTTGATCCTATGATGTTCTATAAGATGAGAGGATTCCAGAGACTACAAATTTGTAATTTTTGGATGGGCAGAACAAAAGATATGAATTAAACAGGCTAACAGAAGGTTTGATTCCAATTTGAAAATAGTTTCAAATTGAACCCATAAAATATTAAGTTTTATTGCACTACTGGATTCTAGATGTTCTAAGGATTCCAACGGTATAACATTTGTTATTTTTCGAGTTACAGATCAAAAGTTATGAATTTTGTAAGATTGGGATCAAATCTGATTTCAAATTCTAATTCGAAACTCTGTTTAAATAGGAAGCCGACACGTGGCTGTCTGTGATTCGCCGATACCGGTTCGTTAGGATCACCATCGTGGAGCGTTGGATCTAAAGGAGATTGGACGCGCGAGATTAACAGGTACCTTTCCACTTAAGTGGATCTATCAGATCCACTGGATCTTGTTTGGACGGCCAGGATTAAAAGAGAGAGAGCTCACAGTGAGGCTAGGGTTCCGGCGAGGCTTCCCGGCGAGGATGCCGCCCAGGTGTCGACCTCCGGTGAGCTTCCGGCGGGTTCTGGATGGCGGCGATGCTATGACAGGGACCAGAACGACGAGGCGAGCTCGAGAGCGTGAATCTCCACCTCGATCGCGTCCAGAGGTGACGAGGAAGGGCGGCTAGAGATGCTATGGGCGGTGGTGAGCTTCGGCCAACGAGCCCGTGCTCGATTTGCTGCGCGATTTGAATGAAGGAAAACATCAGGAGGTGTGGAAGGACATGGGGAGAGGCATAGACCAGGAAGGGGGTCTCGGGGTACCTTGGATGGGCCGGAATCGGCGTACTATAGTGGCGAAGACTGCGGACTCCGGCGTGCAATTTCCGCAGCCTGGCGGCTTCTCTAGCTCGGGGAAAGGAGGGGAATCGGAGAGGAGAGGTAGGGCTTTTATAGGCGCAGGGGACAGCTCAAAACGGTCAAGCATTTACTCGAATTGAAGGGAAGGTAACGGCGGGGAGGGACTCGGTCTCTGGCGTGATTTCAGCGAGGGGAGGAAAAAGAAGGCCGGACTGACGGGTGGGGCCTGCTCATCAGCGAGGAAAAAGAATAGAGGGAGAGGATACCGATTTGGGGAAGGTAAGTGGGCCGCGGGCTCGGGTACGGCCCAGGTGGGCTGCTGTCTTCCTTTTCCATTTTTTTTGATCTGATTCCTTTTTCTTTTTCTATTTTCTTTAAATCTTCATAGATTTTGCATATTGCATCCAAACAAGGTCAAACCACTTTCTAAATTTTTGTAAAATTCAACACTACATTTTAAAACAGTAATGGGACAATTTCCATGAACAAAATCATTTTCAAGAAGATCTTTTTAAAATGGCCAACATGCTTTATTGCATAAAGCAATATATTGGAATAGGGTTTGAAAATAATCCTTTTAAAATAAGAGGCTAACACTTATTAAAATATTATTTACAAAATTGTTTTCAAATCACCTTTTGCAATGCAAACCTTTTTAGACAATAGAATCATTTTAGGAGGTATCCTTTGCAAGTAGCTTGCATAGGTTTGAATAAAAGAAAGCAAAATAGTATTTGGATACTTGATCTTTCTCAAAGAAGTTCTTCAAGAGAAATAATAGAAAGTTTAAAATAGTTTTCTAATAAAGCTTTCAAATAGACTCAAAAAGTTTTAAAACTCTGTGAATTTTCAATCAACACAAGCAAAATAAAACGAAAAATTTTCCCCCAAAATTTGATAAAATCTTGGGATGTTACAGACTACCACCCTTAAAAGAAATCTCGTCCCCGAGATTGGAGAGGCTAGAAAGAAAGTAGGTATTAGGTTATCTGGGTTTAGGTATCTGGGTGGCTACCACCCTTAAAAGAAAAATTCCTCTTGGTGGTATCTTGATGTTTTCCTCAGGTACTTGCATTTTGTTCCCAGCTTGCATTCACTGCTGTGTCAGTTTCTCTGAACCGCCCTTCTCAAAAATTTCGATGATCAATACTATGTTTAAAAGTGGGCATACCAAGGGTTCCATCCAATTCTGGTGATAAGCAGATATCATCCATCGCGTTGTCATCAACAAGGTAGTCCACATCTTCATTTACAATAGGTGGGTGTCTACTCACAATTTCGGGCACCAACCTTCCTTGTGGGTATCTACCCTTTTCTTGGTCGGTCCTCACCAAGGCCAGGATTGCATACAGGCTATCACCATACTCCTTGTTGCTTTTTAGCTGATTTTCATTGCAGAATCTCAAAAGATGATCCAGTGCCAAGTACTGCATGCTTGCCCCACGAACATGATGAGACCACACATCCCAGTGAATTAAGATGGCATCTCTCTGCAGTTTGCTCATGCATTTCATAGGGGTAAACAAGGTGGACTCTGTAAGAGGTACTTGCACCTTTAAGGGGCGGAAGGTCGCCTTATAACCAGCATTGTTGAACCTTTTCTTGATACTGGTGCTCATCATGCTATCTGCCACTAGTACCAGATGGTCCTTAAGAATTCCTTTCGCAACCATCTTCATAGTCATTGAAAGACGCTGGACAACTTGATCATATCTCGAAGGTGAATTCCTTTGCAAGAATAAGGGATCTAACGAAGTTCTCATGGGCAGGAAAGTAGTTTCCATGGATTTGGAGAGTTGCCTCATAACATCGTAGGTCGGGATGAGGTAGACTTCGGTGGCGTAAAGCTCTGGAATCAGGAGGTAATCTCATAGGTAGTGGTGGCTGTCTTTGTTGTGACTCTCTGGAGAGGAGTGATCTCTCTTTTAAAGTCTCAGGGAAGTAGCCGAATAGGCCCCGTGGGGAGTCGAAATGAAGGGTCGGGAAGGTAAATCGAACAGGAAGTAGCCAAAACTGAACAGTCTTCGTATTCAAAGCCCACTGAGCAAAACATTTCTGATTCATGTAGCCGTTCAAAAGTCCAAGTTCTCACTGTATTCCTACGTTTTGGCCACTGGCTCACTATAAGGGATGTAATATATTTATCCTCCTAAGGTTATGGTTTAACGACATCGTCTCTCATGTAGGTATGTCACTCTAGATTCACCATTCCTCATACAAGAGCGAACAATATGAGTAGTCATCATGGGGCGCAAATCCATGTCGCACCCAATCATTACTTTGTATTTGGTTTGGTGCATCTCGCATTCTAACTCTTGGTCAACCTCACTAGCTTTTAAACAAAAGTTTTGCTGGAAATTGGAACCAAGTTCCCAAATTCTATTTGAATTTTTAAAACAAAATCTATCGTTCCTAGCTAGAGGTTTTCAACAAAGCTCATGGCAATAATCCTTAAGTTGTAGATCCTTTGGTTTGCCATTTAAGAGGAATTAAAATCCTTTCCATTGCTCTATTTGTTCTTTCCATTGCTCTGTTTGCTCTTTCCATTGTTCTGTTTGTCCTTTCCACCTTTCTTGCATGAGGTGGTTGAATAGTATTACTTCCACATTAGCTACACCTTGGGGTGTCTTCTTATTATTTGCGTGGTATCCTTCAGCTATTTCATCTCATAGTACTCTTTCCTTATCTCCAACTGAGGGTCTTTGTAGTTGTTCTGTTGTTGAGAAAACTTTGGTTTGGGTTTTAGGACAAGTTTAGGTCTTAGCATAGATGAGAAATAGATAGAAGAGATCTAAAGAAGAAAATCTTACCCAAAACAAAACAGATCAAAACAATTTATCCTACAAGCAATGTCTAACAAACATTCATCATAACAATCGAACTAGTTTTCAAACAAACGGGAAGGTACGATCATCCACAAGTCGGTATGACCATAACGTTTATTACACGTCGTTTCTTATTAAAATTTCCTAAATGGAGGTCCAACTAAGACTTCTTGGTACTCTTCTAAGCAGATCCATTGTTCTGGTCCAGCTGCTTCAGTAGATTGGTAATTTGCTCGTCCTTGGTTTTGATGAGGTCTCCTTGAACACTAAGTTTAGATACCAACTTTTCCATGTCACCTTGAAGTTGGTTTATGGTTTCCTTCAATGCAGTAGTATCTTCCTTTTCTTCTCTGAGGTCTTGCTGAGTATTATGAAGTCTCCACTTGAGTCTTTCTCCAAGTTCCTTTATATTGAGTCAAGGGAAATATATGGAGTATCAGTCTCACACTTCTGGCACATTGTGATCTTCTATCCTTTGTTGATGATTTCAGGGTAGGGTCAGCTATAGTATTAGGAAACATTTGGAGAGGAAGTAGGAGAGAATACATGGAGTTCAAAATGCAAACATTTTTCTTTAATAAATAGAAGTAAGATGAGATAGAGAATTTTATCCTAGAGTCTTCCTATTTCTAATTCCAAACCTAGGGTCTCGATCCTACAGGCAACACTATGCTCTGATACCATTCTGTAGCGCCCTGCCTTTTGCTAAAGACAGAACTCCTGTGTATCTGCGCCATTCCCTAGATCAGTAGATAGCACCACAGTACAAAATAAGTAATCATTGTGATAGCATCAATATTACAACGTAAATCCAGTTACATAGGTCTTCTACCTTATGAGTACACAACATAAAGCATAGTTGCAGTGAGCCTCTATTCTTCATCAAGTGCCACAGGCAGACATGTTGGAATGTAGTCTCGAGATCCTACTCCTGGTTCCTTACTCAAAATAAAACCTGCACGTTTGAATATGCAGCCCCAGAGGGGTCAGTACAATGATGTACTGGCAAATGACACATACTTGGTGGCATTTTGTGGAAAGACTATACTACATGACATTTGGCTGGTGGATCTCAAAGGCTGATTTGCATAAAGCCAAATTTTATCCTAAAAATCCATTTTAATACTTTCTTTCAACAAATTTTATTTTTCAAGGGTCAAGACAACCCCCATACATTACATACTGGCCGGTATGTAGTTCTGGGCGTAACTCAACAAAGTTTGGAACCTCAGGAACCACCACCCCTCGGAGTGTATGGTCCTTAGTTCCTACCTAGAGGTTTCTAGACAAATTTTAATAATTCAGAATCGGTGATGAGATTCTTCCGTACATTCCATGTCTAGAGACTCAATTGTCCATAACCGAGGACACAGCTAATCGATTAGTTTAAACACCTTGCAAGGGTTGTGCACTTTCACCTTACGATTCATTTTATGCCCATACATAAAATGAAACGAGATCTTTTAGAAGGAGAGGGCAACTAACTTGGCAAGCTCCGTTCCCAACCTACAATTCAACTACCACCACTTCTTGCTGACAAGTTGCACTCCCACATCTAATCAGTCAAGACAGAGCCCATAATGTCATAAGGCTGCACTGGAAGCACTCTAAACATGGAAGACATAGCCATCTCTTTGTTCCTGGGTGGCAAACCACAAGTGAACGCCTAGGCAGCAACTACACAATGCATAGCCCCATGTCACGCTCAGGCAGCAACTACACATTATGCAGCCCCAGGTTGCCACTCAACATCGCCTCCATCATCAAACAAATCCACCCAGGTGTTTCATTTTAGTTGAAGTTCTTAATTTGTCCACAAAACACTTTTAACAAGTGATTAAAGCATGGCATCAATATTTTTCAAAGTATTTAGCATCCTAACAGGTGGAGTTTGAGGGATAGTTACTTACTACTAGGATCTAAGCATTTGATAAAGCAGTTGAAATAATTCACCTATCATGCATACTACAAGAGGTGAATACACTAATGCATAAGTAAAATGGGTAAGGGACATGTGTGTCACTTGCCTTTTTGAAGATCACGACGTTTCACTTCTCTCAACTAAGCACGTAGCTCTTCGCACAAACTATAACACAGAAATAACATAACATAAACATACCATACAAACACAATCAAACAAATCAAACAATTGAAAAGTATTTGTTTAACCATTTAGTTTTATGGAAATGTTATGATAGAAGGATTTGGCAAAGGAATTATGAATTGTGAGATATGAATCGGAGAGCTTAGTTGGGGAAGATCAATATGATTTGAGAGAGAATTGGACTAGGCAAAATATAATTGATGAAGTTTTTATGCTTTATTAAAGCATAAATGAAACTTGGAATAACTCATGTGAACTACATCACATGAGTGTCAAATAGCGCAAAACCATACTATTGAGTAAATGTGACAACAATTACTCTTAAATAGTATGCATAACACTTAGACATTGGGTAAATATTTGTCGGTGTAATGGATACCGGGGTATCCCGGTCCACCTGCTCCTGGGCCCCGTCATCGGCCCATCTTCAGCCCAGGGGATAATCAGCGACCCAAGTCACGGAGAAGACCCTCACGAGGAGGCGCCTCGTGAGGAGAACGACGACAGAAACGGCTAAGGACCAGAAGACCTCCTCACGAGCCCCTGCTGGTGAGGAGAGGACGCACGACTACGCCAGCTCAGCACGTTGGCGTGCAGAGCAAGAAGCTAGCAGGCAGAAGACCGCGTACCACCCACGCTATCCCCGACAGGGAGGAGACCAACTTTCTCTGTGCCTGCCCAAAGCGGCACAGTGGCAGTTGGCCACCCCCCTAAATATAGCGTGGACGGTGCAGGGCGCCAGAGGAGGACGTCAGCCTCCTCCACCCGCTCCTGTGGACCGGCGCCGCTACCCTACGAAGACCAAGTCTACAGAAGAGCATAGTCTATAGCTGTCCTCCCTCCTTGGCCGTGTGTGGCAACCCCTTCCCCAAGAAGATAAGGGGAAGGAGGACCTTGGCGCTATAAAAGGAAGGGAAGGCCACCCCTTAGAGGGGAGGTCTAATCGAATCTTCATCTTCTTCAAGCTGCTAGTTGGGCACGCAGGTTCTTCAACCTCTGGCCAGCTAGAGCTTTGTAACCAAGGCCTTGTACTCCTCGCGAGGTGTCGCGTTGCAATACAAGAAGGCAGGAAGTAGGGGTTTTACCTCACCACGAGGGCCCTGAACCTGGGTAAGGCTCGGTCTCCCTCTCTGCAGTGCGTTGCGCGTTCGACAATCGAGGCTTCTGTCACCGTGTTTCGTTGCGATCCAAGATCTCACACGTTCAGCCCCCTGCGTTCGAATCCTTGGGTCCGTCGCGTGGTACCCCGTGTTCTTGCGACACAAAATCCATCGACATTTGGCGCGCCAGGTAGGGGGCTGTGGTGTGTTTTTATTCGAGATCTGCTTCGACATAGGTGACGATCGTCATCACCATCTTCGCCCTCGTGCTGTCTACGCAAGTCGTCACCGAGAACGTCTCCAAGTCCTCGAGGGCCTGGAGGCCACGGGAGAGGGTGAGCCAGAGGTCGGCGACCTCGGCTTTGGGGGCTTCGCGGCACTCGCCGGGCCTTTTCGTCGCGCGACATGGCCGCCTCGCTTCAAGCTGGATGCTGGCGCACGTTACGACGGGTCTTCCGATCCCGTGGAATTCCTACAGCACTACGCGGCCGCCGTTCGGTCGGCGGGAGGCGATGGGTGTGTCATGGCTAATTGGTTCATGATGGCCACAAGGGGAGAGCCTCGCCGGTGGCTCTGTCGGCTACCGCCAAGGTCCATCTCGTCCTGGAGGGACCTCTGCGAGCGCTTCCTCGACAGATTCGCTCCCTTGGGACCTGAGCCAGAGGGCGCGAAGGCCTACGCCGTCCTCGATGGCCCCGTCCCCAGGGGCTTGAAGATAGGGCAGGGGGGCTCAAGAGTCGTCACCCCCTTTCCTTCGCTAAGGAAACGGAGTTCTTCATCTGCGCAAGGAGCAAAGTGTAACAGCAGCTTCACTTCCCATTAATCCTTTCTAATCTGTAGAAACTGCCTGGAATCGCGAGTCTTGGTCTCACCAGCCTCGCGAGGTCCGCTGGTTGCGGCTTAACGCGAACGTGAGTTTTCGCTCGACTGCCTTTCGAGAAAGAGCCGGAGCACGGTGTCCGCGCTGGGGCCTTCGCCCGGAAAATAGCAGGCCCGCAAAACCCAGAACGGATCGAGCTCTGACTCGGGAAGGGACCCGCTACAGTCACCTCATACGATCCATGGTGCTCTCTCCTCTCGAGCGACGCTCGACTGAAGGCGCATGAGCGCGTGAAAGTCGCACAATTCGTGTAGATTTCTCTAAGTCTTCTGTTGTCCTTGTCTGCGGCCTTGTGTTTCTTCTCCTGGGATCGCCTTTGCTGCGTTTGGACGCCTGGGGGGCTGCAGGGAGATAGTCCTGTATGCCATTACAGTCACCTCTGGAGCGCCAATGCCCGCTAGCCTTGCACCACGAGCTGCATACTAAGCGTTAGGCTGCTGTCCCGCTCGGAGGCTGGCCCCCGAACGGCGTAGAACATTCCCCAGGCAAAGGCGAGACAAGGAAAAATGTGCAAGGGCGCAAATAAAGACCATTTGGCGAACAACGCCTCAAATGCGATTACAACTTAAACTGGCCCAGCAGGGCAATGTCTGACAGCTGCCAAGTGTGCAGCTAACCCAGGTCTTCTGGAGGAGGTCTAAGAGGAGCTTACTGGGCGGCCGCTGTGCCGCCCTCGTCGCCATCGCCGCCATCGCTGGAGCTTGAGGACGTCCCCTCGCTGGAGTCCGTCGCTTCACCGCTGCCGGACTCTGTGGAGCCGGAGGCCTCGCCGCTGGAGGAGCTCCAGGCAGGTGCTCCGGGGCGGGCGTAGATGGCCTGCAGCCGTCGAAGGGCGAAGTTCAACCGCCCTGCCCTGGTTTCCGCCGCGCGGTCAGGAGTTCCGGGCGGCGGGGGTGGCGGCCTCCGCAGTACTTCTTCCAGGTTGAGGTCGGGGCGGTGGCGCTGGATGTTGGAGAAGATCCTCGTTCCCGCGAGCCCCAGCAGCTCCTGGCACTCAGCGTCGATGAGATCCAGGACCTTTGCCGATGCGCCGTCCAGCTCTTCAGCCAGCTGGCTGAAGAAGCGCAGGATCGACCCGTCGTCCTCCGGGACAGTGGGCAGGGTCAGCCCGTGGATGCCCAGGCGGTGTGCCGCCGCCATGACGCGGGCTGAGAACCCGCGGAACATCTGCACTCGCTGCCTTCGCAGCACGCCCACCTCCTCTTCAGCGTCCCTGAGCTCCTGGAGCTCTCCGGCCATCTCCATGCCTTGCAGAGCCGACGCCGAGTTCTCCTCCTCCAGCCTCTGCACGTCTCGCCGGAGCGAGGCGATGGTGGCATCAGCTTCGGCAAGGGCGCGCTCGGCGCCCCGGCGCACTTCGTGCGCCCCTCTCAGTTCAACCTCCAGGTCGCGGACCTGGCGCTCCAGGGCCTCCCGCTTCTGTTTGTACATCAGGAGGGCGGCGTCGGTCTTGGAGCGGAAGTCTGCGCGGCACGCCTCGGTGGTCTCGTTGCGCCTCCGCTCGAACTCCTGCACCATGCTGACCCGCCGCTGGTTCAGCATGTGGTCCATCTTCGCCTGGAGAGTGGCCTCGCGCTGGTTCAGCGCTTCTTGGCGCCGGGTCAGCTCGTCATTGGACCGGCTGGCCATCGCCTCCCGGCTCTCGAGGGCCTCTCGTTCCCTGTTGAGCCGGTCCTCAAGGGCATGGAGCTCCTCCTCGCGGAGACGGAGTCCCCGCTCGCGTTCGCAGGCCTCTGCTTCTCGGATGGCGAGCCCAGCCTCTTGCAGGCCCAGGCTCTCTGCCCGGGAATCAGCGCTCTCCTCGCGAGCATGGAGGAGGGCCTCTCGGTCCTCGACTTCGTCCAGCCTCTGTTGGGCGTTGGCGAGTAGACTGTCAGCGTTTGTCCTGGCCTGGTCCAGGAGGTGCTGAGCCGCCCGCTTGGCCTCCTCCCCAGCCAAGGCAGGGTTGGGAGGCCCGACGGTGGGGGGAATCTTCTGGCGCGCTTCGGAGACAATTTTCATGGCCTCTTCGTGCGCCCTGGCCAGGACTCCCCTCGCTGATTCCCTGGCGTTCGCCAGAGCTTCCTCGGCATCCTCGACCGCGCTGGCGCGGATCTCCTCCGCCTCCTTCCTCGCCCGCTCGCGGCGCTCGGCGGCGCGCTGGTCAAGGAGGTGGCATCTCTCTGTGGCTTGGTGCAGGAGGGCCCAGCCCTCCTCGATGCGCGCCTCCTCGGCAGAGCGCGCCCTGGCAACCTCGTCGCGGAGGGCGCCGGTGGCAGCCGCGAGCACCCTCGCCCATGGGTCGGCGGCGTGGGGCTCGGCGGCGATCCTCGCGGGCCTCCCCAGTATCTCCGGCAGGGGAGGCGATGTAGCCCTGGAGGGCTCTGGCGCGGTGGAAGTCGTCCTCTTCTCGCCGCTGGGCTCGGGGGCTGTTCCCGAGCTGGGCGGTGCGGCGGTTCTTGCCAGAGGTGCCTCCGGAGTGGTGGAAGTGCTGGCTACAGAGGGGGCAGCAGGAGCTGCCCCCGTGGTCTCTGGTGTGCCCCCTGCGCTAGGGGGCTCGGTCGTGCTGGGAGCCGCGGTGGCTCCCGGGACGGACTGCGCATCTGCGGACGCGCAATCCTCTGCTTCTCCGGCGGCGCGCGGCGGCGTCGTCGGCGTGGTCGTGGCGGTCGGGTCAGGACCCGGCGTGGTCTAGCCGGTCTTCCTCTTCTTCCTCCTCTTCTTCTCGTCCTTCTTCTCCTCGGCGTCCCTGGAGAGGAAAAAAGGGGGGGGGGAATGAGGTCAGGAGAAAGGTAAGGCGAAAGGTAAAAGTCTTTGTGCAGGAACACTCACGAGGCGTCCCGCTCCACCCATCCTCTTTTGCTCGGGAGGGAGGGAGAGGGGGGCGGGGGCGCGGAGGATTCGCCCGCCGGCTTCTTCCCTCGGGAGGTCCTGGCCTCGGGATTCCGGCTGGCGCGTTCATCGTTGAACTTGGAGCGGCGCTCCGCCTCCAGGCGGGCTCGGCGCCCCTCTTCCTCCAGGTCTCGCGAGGAGGACGCGTCAGCATCTCCCCCGGTGGGCTGGTCTGGTAAGGAGGAGTCGTCGGAGGAGGAATCTGAGAGCACCACGATGCCCTCAGGACGCCTCCGCCGAACCAGCCGCTCACCGGACTCCGCGTCGTCGTCGTCGTCTCCAGAGGCCGTGGGCCCCATTCCCCTTGCTGCCGAGTCTTGTTCTGAGCTGGCCGCAGGCGCGCTCGGGAGGGGACCCGGCATGACTCCGTTGGCAAGGAACGGGCCCCAGGCATTGAACTTCAAGATTCCCGCCGTGACACGGCTGGTCTCCCGGGCGCCCAGGCTGTAGATCGGCAAGGCATTGCGCGGGATGGCGGGGATGGCGGCAGAAGAGAAGAAGGCTCTTATTACCTCCTCCCGAGCGTCGGCGTTGAGCTCGCTGACGTGGAGCCTGAGGTCATCTCCGGCCCTGTGCCTCCAGATCTCCCGGCGGTGGTCCTGCAGGGGGGCGATGCGTCGGGTGACGAACTCCACCCCGACCATGGTCCCCGTAACACCGGCCTCCCGGAGATCGCGGATTCGCGGGCGGAGCGTCCGCAGGGCTTCCTCAGGAAGGGCCTCGCTGGCCCAGGTGTTAAGCTTGAAGGGAGGGATCCCCGTGACGAGGAAGAGCTCCGATTCTTCAAGGATGTCAACGAAGAACCAGCGGCTCCGAAAATCTTCTACCTTCTTCATCCACTTCAAGTCGATGAAGTCGCCCTCCGTTCCAGCGGTGGCGATGAAGGAGACGCATCTGGAACTCTGGTTCAGTCTAGAGGACCGGAGGGAGAAGAGGTGGCGGAAGTACGCCACCGACGGCCTGATGCCGATCCAGGCCTCGCAGGCGTAGGCGAAGACCGCCAGTAGGGTGACGGAATTGGGATGCAGGTGGATGGCCTGAATCCCGTAAGTCTCCAAGATCGCCAGGAAGAAGGGGGAGAACAGCGGCAGCAGGCCGGCGAAGACAGAGAAGAGGAAGAAGGGCTGCGCCGTCGGGGGCAAGGTGTCCCTCGGCGAGCGGCCGTGCCAGATGTGGGTGGCGCCCCACTCATTGCTCCTGCTCCCGACCATCTCCCGGACGGTCTGGAGCTCGCGGCTGCTCTTGATTCGGGAGTCGAGCAGGGGCGCCGCCGGCCGCGGCACCGCAGTGGAAGACCTCGCCGCCCCAATAGCCCTGCGGGGTGCCATGGCTCTAGGCGAGGGTGAGTTGCTGCGAGAAGATTGAAGGCTGGGAGGATTT
The DNA here is from genome assembly GCA_007115705.1 of Dactylis glomerata. NCBI lineage: Eukaryota > Viridiplantae > Streptophyta > Magnoliopsida > Poales > Poaceae > Dactylis > Dactylis glomerata. Next base: position 3,580,678 of record QXEO01000104.1, read on the forward strand.
GGATGCGCAAGATCTTCAGGAGGGAGGTGGCGGCGGTGGTGTGTTGTGGGAAAGGAGGAAGGAGCCTTCTCTGCCAAGCTTTTAAGGGGGCAGCCAGGGCATGGTTTCCGAAGCGTCGGCCTTGACGCGACGGTTCGAAAAACGCCCGTTACCCCACTACGCACGACCCCCACGCCGCTTTGCTCCGCCAACTGCAAGGGTGCCACGTGCCCACGATCTCCGCTTCTTCACATGGTCCTCTGACCGCGCGGTTGACACGTGCCGTTGGAGGGCCCAGCAGCTTCAGGGGCCCCCGACCCTTCGCTTCCTCAAGAGGGCGCGTCGTGGGCCGGGCTCCCAGGGGCTACTGTCGGTGTAATGGATACCGGGGTATCCCGGTCCACCTGCTCCTGGGCCCCGTCATCGGCCCATCTTCAGCCCAGGGGATAATCGGCGACCCAAGTCACGGAGAAGACCCTCACGAGGAGGCGCCTCGTGAGGAGAACGACGACAGAAACGGCTAAGGACCAGAAGACCTCCTCACGAGCCCCTGCTGGTGAGGAGAGGACGCACGCCTACGCCAGCTCAGCACGTTGGCGTGCAGAGCAAGAAGCTAGCAGGCAGAAGACTGCGTACCGCCCACGCTACCCCCGACAGGGAGGAGACCAACTTTCTCTGTGCCTGCCCAAAGCGGCACAGTGGCAGTTGGCCACCCCCCTAAATATAGCGTGGACGGTGCAGGGCGCCAGAGGAGGACGTCAGCCTCCTCCACCCACTCCTGTGGACCGGCGCCGCTACCCTACGAAGACCAAGTCTACAGAAGAGCATAGTCTACAGCTGTCCTCCCTCCTTGGCCGTGTGTGGCAACCCCTTCCCCAAGAAGATAAGGGGAAGGAGGACCTTGGCGCTATAAAAGGAAGGGAAGGCCACCCCTTAAAGGGGAGGTCTAATCGAATCTTCATCTTCTTCAAGCTGCTAGTTGGGCACGCAGGTTCTTCAACCTCTGGCCAGCTAGAGCTTTGTAACCAAGGCCTTGTACTCCTCGCGAGGTGTCGCGTTGCAATACAAGAAGGCAGGAAGTAGGGGTTTTACCTCACCACGAGGGCCCTGAACCTGGGTAAGGCTCGGTCTCCCTCTCTGCAGTGCGTTGCGCGTTCGACAATCGAGGCTTCCGTCACCGTGTTTCGTTGCGATCCAAGATCTCACACGTTCAGCCCCCTGCGTTCGAATCCTTGGGTCCGTCGCGTGGTACCCCGTGTTCTTGCGACACGAAATCCATCAACAATATACATGAAGTATTGAGTTACTCAATCAACTCATTTGCAAATTGAATAGTTCAATACATAGAGACAAGATTAAGTAGGCATTGGATTGGGTATGAATGATTGATATTTGAGGATATGGCTCAAATGGTTCATTGTTCAACATGGTGTATAACACATACTACGGTATGGGTTATAATAGCTCCACGTTAACAAAATCTAGGTTTGATATGAATTCATATTCTACTCAAGTAGCATAATTGCAATTTGAATATATATGAATTAGACAATATATAAGGAGTGAGGTCTTTATGCTTTATCAAAGCATATTGAATCTTGGAATATCTCATGTGGGTAAATCACATAAGAGACAAAATAGTGCAATAGCAATACTATTGAATAAGTGTGACAACAATTATTCTTAAATAGTATATATTACACTTAAGCTTGGGCTAGGATTCATGAAGCATAGAGTTACTCAATTAACTCATTTGTTAATTGAATAGTTCTATACATGAAATCGGGATCAAGTGGACAGAGATTTGAGTAGGGGTAGATAACATTTGAGATTATGGTTTAAGGTTTCTATTAGGTACATGGAGTATTGGATAGATGCTATCATGTTGATTTGATCAACACCACAAGGATAGCAAGAATAGATTCTATGATTGAGGGGTATCACACTTTACTCAAACAACACAATTGTAATTTGAATATGTGTGAACTAGACATGATAGGTCTGAGTAGATGTGATCTTGATCAAGATGTGGTTTAGACAACATTGATGACTAGGTATGATCATAGGTTTTTCTAAAGTAGAAGGAATCATTGATTGAAATAGAAATAGAATTAATCTATATAGGAATACTCAAATTCTCATATTAGAATTTGAATAATTGTGATATGGTTCAAGAAATTATGGGAGTGATGCTACTAGATAGCTTGCAGTAATACAAGGCTATAGCAATTTGAATCATCCCAAAATAAGTTATAGAAATCAAATTGTGATCAGATTAGTGATTTGGACAAATTTGAATGCAAAAGGTGTGTGCACGTATCAAATTTGGATTTTCTTGATCCTATGATGTTCTATAAGATGAGAGGATTCCAGAGACTACAAATTTGTAATTTTTGGATGGGCAGAACAAAAGATATGAATTAAACAGGCTAACAGAAGGTTTGATTCCAATTTGAAAATAGTTTCAAATTGAACCCATAAAATATTAAGTTTTATTGCACTACTGGATTCTAGATGTTCTAAGGATTCCAATGGTATAACATTTGTTATTTTTCAAATTACAGATCAAAAGTTATGAATTTTGTAAGATTGGGATCAAATCTTATTTCAAATTCTAATTCGAAACTCTGTTTAAATAGGAAGCCGACACGTGGCTATCTGTGATTCGCCGGTACCAGTTCATTAGGATCACCATCGTGGAGCGTTGGATCTAAAGGAGATTGGATGCGCGAGATTAACAGGTACCTTTCCACTTAAGTGGATCTATCAGATCCACTGGATCTTGTTTGGACGGCCAGGATTAAAAGAGAGAGAGCTCACAGTGAGGCTAGGGATCCGGCGAGGCTTCCCGGTGAGGATGCGGCCCAGGTGTCGACCTCCGGTGAGCTTCCGGCGGGTTCTGGATGGCGGCAATGCTATCACGGGGACCAAAACGACGAGGCAAGCTCGAGATTGTGAATCTCCACCTCGATCGCGTCCAGAGGTGACGAGGAAGGGCGGCTAGAGATGCTATGGGCGGCGGTGAGCTTTGGCCGACGAGGCCGCGCTCGATTTGCTGCACGATTTGAATGAAGGAAAACATCAGGAGGTGTGGAAGGACATGGGGAGAGGCATAGACCAGGAAGGGGGTCTCGGGGTACCTTGGATGGGCCGAAATCGGCGTACTACAGTGGCGAAGACTGCGGACTCCGGCGTGCAATTTCCGCAGCCTGGCGGCTTCTCTAGCTCAGGGAAAGGAGGGGAATTGGAGAGGAGAGGTAGGGCTTTTATAGGCGCAGGGGAGAGCTCGAAACGGTCAAGCATTTACTCGAATTGAAGGGGAGGTAACGGCGGGGAGGGACTCGGTCTCTGGCGTGATTTCAGCGAGGGGAGGAAGAAGATGGCCAGACTGACGGGTGGGGCCTGCTCGTCAGCGAGGAAAAATAATAGAGGGAGAGGATACCGATTCGGGGAAGGTAAGTGGGCCGCGGGCTCGGGTAAGGCCCAGGTGGGCTGCTGTCTTCCTTTTCCTTTTTTTTTGATCTGATTCCTTTTTCTTTTTCTGTTTTCTTTAAATCTTCATAGATTTTGCATATTGCATCCAAACAAGGTCAAACCACTTTCTAAATTTTTGTAAAATTCAACACTACATTTTAAAACAGTAATGGGACAATTTCCATGAACAAAATCATTTTCAAGATCTTTTTAAAATGGCCAACATGCTTTATTGCATAAAGCAATATATTGGAATAGGGTTTGAAAATAATCCTTTTAAAATAAGAGGGTAACACTTATTAAAATATTATTTACAAAATTGTTTTCAAATCACCTTTTGCAATGCAAACCTTTTTAGACAATAGAATCATTTTAGGAGGTATCCTTTGCAAGTAGCTTGCATAGGTTTGAATAAAAGAAAGGAAAATAGTATTTGGATACTTGATCTTTCTCAAAGAAGTTCTTCAAGAAAAATAATAGAAAGTTTAAAATAGTTTTCTGATAAAGCTTTCAAATAGACTCAAAAAGTTTTAAAACTCTGTGAATTTTCAATCAACACAAGCAAAATAAAACGAAAACATTTCCCCCAAAATTTGATAAAATCTTGGGATGTTACAACAACACAAGCGTTGTGGGCGGTGCCTCCCTGCGTCGCTTAGCCAGCAGTAGAGCACGCCTACGGCGGCTGTCCTCGAGACCGGCGTCCTCTCCGTCCTCTAGATCGGCGTCCTCTATGCTATAGACCACAGTGGAGTCGCTCGGCTCCTAGCGCACCCTCTCGAAGGAGCGGAGCAATGCCGCCTGCACCACTAGCAGCGGCTGTCCCTTATGTTTTTCGTCGAGCTTGTTTAGGAACTCCTGGAAGGAGTCGTCATCCGAATGCTCCTCCTCTGGCGGCGGAGGTGGGGATGGTGGTGGAGTAGATGGGGGTGCATAGGTCGTGATGAGATGGTGAGGCATTGCGGTGGTGGTGCGGGCGATAGATATTGGGGCTCCGTGAGGAACGGCAGTGAGCCAACGAGATTTTATAGCCGGAGTCGATGCGGGAAATGTAGCGGCATGGGGGGAAGAAGATGGAGTGCGGCCGGGTAATGAAGGCGCAGCATCGGCAACAAGATATCTCGCCTACCCCCACCTAGGGAACCTGCGCGTAGTTAAAGCTGACTAGTCAAACTTAATGTTGTCGGGTTTTCACCTTCGGGCGATATAGTGGCATTGGGTGCGCGCGCATTCCAAAGCAAATTTTGACCGAATAAATAGAACAACTAAACTTGATTATATTGTATAAAATTAGTATCGTTGGATTTGTATTGAAACATACTTGTCAATGATGCTATTTTTATACCAACATTCTTTATATATTTAGAGTGAATTTTGATCAAAGAAAAAACACATAAAACAAGGGCGCCTTATTCCTTGAAAAGTAGGTAGTATATTACCAGCAAACACAAATATTACTTATCTTGACCTGCATATATGCAGAGTACATCACGGTAGACTTAACACTAACACTACACGGGCCAACAAAGAACACTGGGCCCGGCCAACACCATCTTAACATGGGCCACCCCCTTCACGTCGGGCCCCTTCACGCCTGCTGGCCGCCCCTGGCCGCCGCCTGCCCCTCGTTGATGAAGTAGGGAGAGTATGCATGCAGTAGGGGGTAGGGAAGATGCATTCGAAGTTGAAGAAGATGTTGTACATGGTGAAGGCGATGAACTCGCAGCCGCACCCAAAACGCTCGGCCGAGGAGGTGGAAGGCGTTGAACGGGTTGGTGAAGTGAGCAAGGACTGCCCTGACTCCTACGCTGCAGGGGCCATGAACTTCCTCCACGTGGAACATGAGCGGCGCTCCCGGTGGGGGGGGGCTTGAGAGGTGTCCATAGCCGCACCGAAGGAACACTTTGGTGAGCTCCGTTGCACCCCTCTACCTCAAGATCGCACACACACATAGGGTGTTCTCGATGAGGACGCCGGTGGGGTACAACCTCTCTGGCCACGTCGGTGGCAGACGAAAGGTTAGCCCATTGTACTGCATCTTGCTTGGATCAGGTTTGGCTTTTGCTCTAGGATTTGGTGGCTTTTGTGTGGAGTGGGAGGTGTTTAAATAGACAGAGAGCACTGCGTTTCACCCTCTCATCAAAGGACCGTTTTAATTTCCTTAGTGCGCCGTTTCACCTTATTCACACTCCATCGACGGTGTGCTAATTGGTAAAGTTGTGTGTGTTCTCTGAACCAACACTACACTAATTGCCGTGATGTGATGCAATGACTCTGAGCGGCTTGGTACTGCACGCGTAGGCATGCATGCATGCCAATGAATGTGCCGACAGCTGGCATGCATGGTATGCAGAGTTGGCGGCAATTTGTTTTTTTTGCCCTTTTATTTTACTCCAATTCAACCAACTACGGACACAACATGACCCAAGTCTGACGACCATACCGATTCATCTACACGATTCTGGAAAAAAAGTTGCAGCCAATCAGGGTGCAGAACCCGACTCTTCGCAGATCGTCCTACGGTCCAACCAATTAGATTGTAGAACCAGCCTCTCGCGGATCGTGGAAGGCCTTCCCGCGACAGACCTTCTAGAAGACCCGATCCAACGGTCATAATTGGATCTAGGGTATGATCCGACAGCGTGTTAGAGTTAGGAGAAACCCTGTGGGGTTTTGACACAGTCAATGGGGTTATCTGATGTTTGACCAATATTCAAATGACCATAACTAATTTAAAAAAATCAAAATATATAAATCATGCGTACATTGTCTTATTATGTGACTTAGTTACACGAAAAAAATTATAAACATGGTCTACAAACAAAAAAGCCTTCACAAAAGTGAGCTACCACGAACGTTGTTGCTTGGATTTAAAGGGAAATAAGCTAGGGTTATGAGTATTTGATAAGGGAGAACATCCAAATCGACATCCAAGCATCATTTTGGAGTGATTAAGAATGTTCTTAACATATGTCTTCATTTTCATGTTTTAAACTTGTTTTTTTTGTTTTTTAAATAAAAGCATGTTTTCTCCCAATAAATAAAGAATATAAAGAACAATGCAATAAATAGTGAGACTTTGAACTGAGACTACATAGGAAGAATATATGTATAGGGATTTTTTTGACTCATTTAGACAAGGTCATAAAAATACTTGCTTAGAAATGGAGGTGTTTACCCTAGCTTTGGAGCTCATTTGTAGCACATTTCTGATAACTATGAGTTTACTTTGCAATAGTGACTGAATAGATACCCAACATGTATAATAGTTGAGAAAACATTGAAACATCATACAAATATAGCATTATCACATCAGTAGCATTAAAATACTTCAAATTTGAATTTTCCTTAAATTTAAATTTTCATCAAATTTGACATCAAAGTACAAACACCATTATTACACTCACGAATCAAAGTACAAATAACATAACATGACATCGCACCAGTTTTTACACAGCTTTCACTTCTTCTTTGTCTTACCACTCCCTTTTGGGCAGCCCCTACATTTCTTCGTCGTTGGTTTTGGTTCTACAGGTGTTGGTTCTACACCAATAATTACACACATTCTCTTTGTTCTCTTTGCATCACTATCACTGGGCCTCCCCACAACACGTCCTAGAGCTTCTTCGGACTGTGCACCTCCTCAGCACACATAAGTTCTTTAGTTTGCAAAACAACATCCCCAAAACTTCTTTAGTTTGCACCTCAACTGCTGGTTTAGCTTCAGTTTGCACCACAACATCCAACACTGGATCAGCTTGCACGACAACATCCAAAACTGCATCCAGAATTGGATCAGCTTGCACTGCAACATCCAGAACTGCATCCGGAACTGAATCAGCTTGCACTGCAACATCCAAAACTGCAACATCCAAAATTGCATTGAAGTACAAATACCATTATTACTCTAAAACATGGAAGACATAGTAATCTCTTTAATCTTGAGTGGCATTCCCGAGCAGTATCCTGAGTACACATCCTTTAATGAGACATGTGCCCCAGGACCCACCTTCTTCGCCCCATCTAATCAAACCATTCCACCCAGGTGTTTCATTTTAGTTGAAGTTGTTAATTTGTTCACAAGACAACTTTGACATGATGATCATAGCATGGCATCAGTATTGAAGTATTTTTAGCATCCTATCAAGTGGTGTTTGAGGTTGGCTACACACTACTAGGATCTAAGCAATTTGTAAAATAGTTGAATATTCCACCTATCATGCATACTACTGAAAAACACTAATGCAGTAGTAAAATTGGGTAGAAGATAAGGGTTTGTTTAACAATTTAGACTTCTCAAGATATTGTGATAGAAGAGATATGGCAAAAGAATTATGGATTGTGAGATATGGTTTTGAGAGCTTAGTTGGGAAAGATCAATATGATTGAAGAGAATTGGACTAAGCAAGATATAACTGATGTAGTCTTTATGCTTTACTAAAGCACGAATGGAACTTGGAATGACTCATGTGAATTAGATCACATAAGTGTCAAATAGTGCAATAGCAATACTACTGAATAAGTGTGACAACAATTATTCTTAAATAGCATTTATTACACCTAGGCATTGGGCAAGGATTCATGAAACATTGAACTACTCAATTTACTCATTTGCAAATTGAATAGTTCAATACATGTGAACAAGATTAAGTGGGCATGGGGTTTGATATGAATGGAGGATATTTGAGAGTATGGCTCAAGGATTCATTGAACAACATGAAGCATGATCATGTGCTATGATGTTGATTAAATCAACACCATAATAGAAAGAGTAGAACCTATGATTGAGATGTACCACACTTTATTCAAATAGCTCAATTGAAATTTGAATACATGTGAACTAGGCAAGCATGATTTAAACAGACATGATATTGGATCAAGATGGTCTCAAGATGACATTTGATAGTTAGCTATGATCATAGGATTTACTATTGTGGTAAGAAATAAGCTGAAAAGGAATAGAAACAATCTATGAAGGAATTTACTCAAATTCTCATATTCGAACTTGAATGTTTGTGAAGTGATTCAAGAAAATTGGGAAGTGATACCAGTGGATAGCTTACAGTAAAACAAAGCTACTGAAATTGGATTCATCCTAAAATAAATTTTAGAACTCAAATTAGTGATTTGGATAGATTTGAATGCACAAAGTGTGTGCACATATCAACTTTGATGTTTCTTGATTCGATAATGTTCTACATGATTAGAGGATTCCAAAGACTACAAATTTGTAATTTTTGAATGTGTAGATGAAAAAATATGAATTAAACAGTGAAACAGATGAGTTTGAATCAATTTGAAATTAGATTCAAATTAATTACTGAAACTATAGTATTTGATTGCACCATTGGATTCTACACTTTATTAGCTTTTCAGAGACATATTATTTGTGATTTTTGGATCTATGAATCGAAAGATATGATTTTTGTAAGCTTGCAGATGATTTAAAATCGATTTCAAATAATTTGAATCAGAATAGATTCTGGCTCGTCACGTGGCCGCTTCTTATTAGCTGATACCGGTTCGTGCAGATTATGGTTGTGAGCCGTTAGATCTTATGATGATCTGAGGGCTCAGATTGATCGGTACCACTTTGGTTAAGTGATGTGTTAGGGGCCACTGGATCAAGATCCGACAGCTGGGAGAGAAGAGGAAGAAGTGCTCACCAGGCTAGGGTTTTGGTGATCGCCGGTGTCGAGGTCCGTGGCTCAAGAGTGAACACCGGCGACGTTCTAGATCTTTCCAGGGCTGACGAACACGTGGACGAGGTTCAGAAAGATGTGGTGATCTCGTGAGTGTGGTCGCCGTCCTCGATTGCTTCCAGCATAGGGAGAGAAGGGCGGTTGGAGGGAGTGCGGACGTCGGTGGCTCTGGTCGTGGATGATTTCTTTGACTCACTGCAAAATTGGACAAACTGGGAGCGTCACAATGTGCGCCAGAGAGAGGGGAAGAGATTGGGAGAAGAGAGAGGGGATCAGGCTCACCGACGGTGTTGGAATCGGACGGAGATGCTCGCAGAGACATCGGATTCTGATGAGGAATCGTTTCGTGCTGGGGATGTTTTGGGCGGGGAGTAAAAGAGGGGCGAGGGAGGAGATCGGGGGGCTTTATAGGCGGGCGTTGGCGGGGGAAAGGGGGTAGGGTTTAGGGCGCGGGGGCGATCGATGGCTAGCAGGGGCGCCGTGCGTGGGCAGGAGTCCAGCGCGAGGAAGGAGGAGGCCCTGACGAGTGGACCCCACTCATCAGCGAAACGAGGCGAAGGGCAGCATACCGCTTCGTGATAGAGGCGGAGTTGGACCGGGGCCGAAATTTGGCATGGGCCGGCTTGGTGCCCGCGGCCTGCTTTTATTTTTTTGTTCTTTTCCTTTTCTTTTTCTATTTTCTTGTTTGTTTCATAATTTTTGCAAAATAGATCCAAATCAAATCAAACCAATTCCTAAATTTTTCTAAAAATCAACACAATGTTTTAAGTCAGTAAAAAACTAGTTTTCCCAAAATAAAACAAGATTTTCAAGAAGATTTTTAATTGAGCCAAATGAGCTTTGCTTGCATAATGAAAAATAGAAATAGGGTTTGGAAATTAATACTTTTAAAATAAGAGAATAATACTATATAAAATAATAATTGAAAATCACTCTCAATCATAGTTTTGAAAAAGCAACCTTTTATAAACATCACAGTTTTGTAAATCATTTCCTTTGCAAGCAAGCATGCATGGAATTGAGTGCAAAAATAATATTTTGGAAACTTTCATTTTCTCAAGGAAGTTCCTCGGGAATTATTAGAAAGTTTGAAATAGTTTTCTAATAAAGCTTTTTTAAATAAACTCAAAAGTTTTAAATTGTTGTGAAATTTTAAATCAATACAAACAAAACAAGCACAAAATTTTCCTCCAAAATTTGATAAAATCTTGGGATGTTACAGACTACCACCCTTAAAAGAAATCTTGTCCCCGAGATTTGGAGAGGCTACAAAGAAAGAAGGTTTTGGGTTACCTAGGTGGTCTACCACCCTTAAAAGAAACTTTTGTAGGTAGTCTAGGTCTTTGGGTTCAACCAGACACACCTTGATCTTGACTTGGCATTGGATCATCTTTTGACTTGACACTGGGTCATCTTTTGTACTCATAGTTGGTCTCCATCTTCATTTCCAATAGGTGGGTGTCTATTCACAACCTTGGGCATCAAGCCTCCCTCAAGGGTTGCTCGGGTAATACCTTGCTCCCTTGTAGAGCTTCTATCCAACATGGTAGTTGTTGAACTACTTTGGACACTGAGGGGTCACTCTTTGGGTCAATCAGAAGACCAAGTTAAGGGGTCTCCTGTCTTTATTTCATCTTCTTAGTTGACATCCTTGAAGGTCCTTCATCTTATGGTTCCTTCCTTTGTAAACACTTTCGGGCAAACAAGGCTCTCCATGCTGGTAGGACTTCTTTCGTTGCATGTCTTCCTCAATGGTAAGCTTGGAGTTCATCCTTACCGTATTCCTATGTGTTGGCAGCACTTGCCTATTATAAGGGTATAATATCTTATCTTCCTAAGGTTCAGGCTTAACAACGTCGTCTCTCGTAGGTATGTCTCTCTAGATTAACCATTCCTCATAACAAGAGCGAACAATATGAGAAGTCATCATGGGAGCTAATCCATGTCACACCCAATCATTACCTTGTATTTGGTTTGGTGCATCTCGCATTCTAACTCTTGGTCAACCTTACTAGCTTTTAACAAAATTTTCTTGGAAATAGAACCAATGCTCAAATTTCCATTTTTTTGAAAAACAAATATATCGTTCCTTAGCTAGGGTTTTGCGTAAACTCTCGTATGGTATTATTCTTGAGTTGTAGATTCTTCGGTTTGCCATTTCATAAGAAAATATAATCCATTCCATTAAGTTGATCATTGCTCTTACATGTCCTTACAATATTTATTACAAAGCAGTAGTTGAATACAAGTTGGCTACACCTTGTTGTGTCTTCCCTTGTATTTGCGGCATCCTTCAGTTATCCCAGTTTATTGAAGTCCTCAAGTACATTTATCTGCATAGTGTCCCTTTTGTTTGCACTTGTAACAAGTGATCATACTGAGGTCCTTCTTCACACTACCTTGTCTGTTTGCTTTGTTGTTCCTTTCTGGGCATTGGTCCGCAAAATGTCCTTGCTCCCTGCAATTAAAGCATAGTACCTTGCAGTAGTCCTGCTTCCTCTTCTTCTTTTTGGGTCTCTCTAAGGCTAAGAGATCTCTTACTTCATTTTCTTCATATTCCACCATAGTGGTGGGGAGCCTTTCTCGTTTCTTTGAACAATTCCTAGATAAGTGTCCTTCTTCTTCACATGGATAGCAACACTTGGTGGTGGTATCAAGTTTCTTTTCCATAACTTTAGTTCCCATCTTCAGCTTGGTTCTTCCATCTACAGGGGTCTTTTCCAGCAGCTGGTATAATTCATCTTTGGCTTGTTGATTTATTCGTTGCACCGTGGGGTAATACTTGCAATTAGTAGGAATATGATTGCTTCCATCACATAGGAACCAAGTAACATGGGTCATGGGACATTCTCCAACTGGGTGGCTCGTGTCACAGTAAGGGCAATGTTCACAACATCCTTTTGACGTGTGTCCTATTTCTCCACAGATCTTGCATGCTAGCAATGCTACCTTAGCCTCATCTCTTGGTTCCTTGCTACCAAGATTGTTTTGGGGCAGGTTGTTATCAGCAACCGCCAACATATGGGGTATCATTTGTACCATTTGAGAATCATTATCTAGTACTTGCTGCATTCCTGGGGGTAACTCTTTACTATCACAATTGACCATGCACTGGGTCATAACTCGCATCATCTCAATGTGTACTTCTACCATTTGCTGCATCACTATATCCATCTGAGGGTTGTTGTGATTCTTCTGGCATTGAGGATGCATCTGTTTGGGTTTAGGACAAGTTTAGGACTTAGCATAGATGAGAAATAGATAGAAGGGGATCTGACAAGGGTATAGATAATAGAGCCCGTCAGTTGAGTACCCCTTAGGCCCATTAAGCTAGGCCCAATTGTAATACTAGTCGAAATACGAGTTCATGTCGTATGTCAATATTGTGATCTGTATCGGATCCCTCCCAATCCTCGAGACCTGGCCACCTATATATAGGGGCCAGGAGAGGACGGTGAGGGACAGATTGAAAGCAAGCCAGGTTTACACCCACGTTTACTTTCGATACACACCTTGTTTGACTGATTTTACCTTCGAGTTCATCCGACGCCCTATTTCCCCGATCCTAAGTCCTTCATCTAGGACATTTGTCGAGTTAACCCTCGTCAGGATCTAAGGAAGATTCCTACCCAAACACAGCAGATCAAGACAATTCATCTTACAAACAACATCTAACAAACATTCATCAAATCTAGCCAACTAATTCAAACACTAATAATCTAGTATGGTCATACCCCAATTTGGTATGATCATTAGATTATTACGATATCATTGGTTCTATAAACAAGAATTATTGGTGGTCTTGTCTGTCACTGTCTTCATTGTTCCGTGTTCTCATTTCCACTTCCTCAATGTAGTGTTGGGCGTTGTGTAGTCTTCATATTTGTATTCTCCAAGTTCTTCGTTGGCCTTCCAAGTGGTGCTTCATGCTGAGTCGATTGGATATCATATGAGTAGAAGTCTCATTCGGCTAGCACTTTGTGGTCTTCTTGTCCTTTCTTGAAGGTTTCAGGGTTGGGTCATTTTTAAGCAAAAGGAAAACCTTTGAGAAATGATGTGGGAGATAATACAAGATGTTTAAAGTGCAAACATTTTTTATTTACATATAGAAGCAAGATGAGATAGACTCATTTATAAAACCAAAATAATGTTTTATTTTATTTTGAAGGAAGAAACAAAATCTTAGGGGCTTCCTAGTCTATTCCAAACCTAGGGTCTCGATCCTACAGGCAACACTATGCTCTGATACCATTCTATAGCGCCCTACCTTTTGAAAAAGGCAGAACTCATGTGTTAAGCTACTCCCTGGATCACTGATAGCACCATAGTACAAAATATAGTAACCATTGCAATAGTATCAAATATTACAACGTAAATGCAGATACATAGTTCTTCAACCTTACGAGTACACAACATAAAGCATAGTAGCAATGAGCCTCCATCTTCATCACGTGCCACAGGCAGACATGTTGGAATGTAGACTCGAGATCCTATAAATCATTCCTCATTCGAAAAACCTGTACGTTTGAATATGCAGCCCCAAAGGGGTCAGTACAACAACGTACTGGTAATTGACACATATATGGTGGCATTTGTGAAAAGACTATACTACATGACATTTGGCTGGTGGATCTCATAGGCTAATTTTCATAAAGCCAATTTTATCCTACAATACATTTCAAAAACTTTCTTTCAAAATTTTAGTTTAAAAGGGTCAAGATAACCCCCATACATTACATACTGGCCGGTATGTAGTTCTGGGTGTAACTCAACAAAGTTGGAACAACCAGGAAACCACACCTTTTGAAGGGCATGATCCTGAGCTCCTGCCTAGGGTTTCTAGTCAAGTTTTAAATCATTCAGAAAAGGTGATGAGATTCTTCCGAACATTACATGACTTAGAGACTCAATTGTCCATAACCAAGGACATGGCTAAATGCTTAGATTTTGACACCCTGCAGGGGTTGTGCACTTTCACCTTAAGACTTATTTTACCCCGAAGAATAAAATATGAAAAGACCTTTCAGAAGAAGCATTCAACCAAACAGATCTGACCGTGCCCCCTATATTTTGCTACCACCCTCTGTTAGTACCCATGGCTGAACCCTTAATCCTACTCAATCAAGACAGAGCCCATAGTGTCATAAAGCTGCACTGGACGTACTCTAAAACATGGAAGACATAGTAATATCTTTAATCCTGAGTGGCATTCCCGAGCAATATCCTGAGTACACATCCTTTAACGAGGCATATCGAGTGGAAAACAGTAGAGTATGCGAATAAAGTAAACAGTGCGAGCAAAGTAAACAGGTAATAGCAATATGATGGAAATAGGACCGGGATCCACAGTTCACTAGTGGTGTCTCTCCATAAGATAAATAACACATGCTAGGTAAACAAATTACAGTTGGGCAATTGATAGAATAGAGATAAACATGATATGTCAAGAAGATCACTATGAGATTTACTCTGGGCATTACAACAAAATACATAGACCGCCATCCAACTGCATCTATGACTAATAATCCACTTGTGGTGAATCAATCCGAGAACTCCACAAGTATTAAGTTGCGAACAACAGATAATTGCATTAAGCAAAGTGTGTAATGTAAACAAAGCATATGCCCTTGATCATATGAATGTTGTTTTCTCCCTAGTAGCAACAGCACATCTACAACCTTAGAGGTTTCTGTCACTCCCCCAGGTTAAATAGAGGCATGAACCCACTATCGAGCATAAATACCCCCTCTTGGAGTCACTAGCAACTACTCGGCCAAGATAGCTACTAACAACGGAGAGCATGCAAGATCATAAACAACTTAGAGATAACAAAAGATAATATTTAGTACAGCAACTTAATCATAAACACCAATATTCATCGGATCCCAACAAACCAAACATGTAGAATTACATAACGGTGATCTCAATCATGTAGGGCAGCTCATGAGATCTAAACATGAAGCACATGGTGGAGGAGACAACCATCTAGCTACTGCTATGGACCCATAGTCCAAGGTAGACTACTCACTCATCGCTCCGGAGGCAAGCATGGCGATGAAGAAGACCTCCGGTGGCGATTCCCCTCTCCGGCAGGGTGCCGGGAAGAGCTTCTGGACCCTCCCGATCGTTGGGTCGACGGCGGCGGCGGATCGCGATGTGTTCTGGAAAAGTGATCGGGTCCTTAGGTTTTTTCCGTCGGAGGGTCTTTATAGGCGAAGGGGCAATGTCAGAGGAGGGGCTAGGCGCCCTCATGCCAGGCTCGCGTGGCCAGGCCCCTGGTCGTGCCGCCCTGGTGTGTGGGGCCCTGGTGGCCCCCCTCCTACTCCTCTTCGGATCTCTGGAAGCTTCCGGGTAAAATAATACTTCAGGAACTTGTTTCGTCCAATTCCGAGAATATTTCCTGTGTATCACTTCTGAAACACAAAAACAGCAGAAAACAGGGAACTGGCACTGTGGCAACTCGTTAATAGGTTAGTTCCGGAAAATGCATAAAAGTGCCACGAAGTGTAACGAAACAATAGGCAAAAGGTGTAAAAACAAGCATGGAGCATCAAAAATTATAGATACGTTGGAGACGTATCAAGCATCCCCAAGCTTAACTCCTGCTCGTCCTCGAGTAGGTAAGTCATAACAAAAGAATAATTTTTGAGGTGACATGTACCTACACAATCTTGATCATGTATGTAAGCATTTGTGAGCTGGGATCATAAGAACTTAAAACATGGGCATAAAGATATAATCTTGACAATAAGAACTTAGCAACCATGTTGTAAACATGCAAATGAACACAAACAAAAGATCATGAAAATGAAACAATGAAAGTCAAACGTGTGTTCAAATCATAAGGAAAAACATACAAATGGTTTTCAGCTTGTCCTTCAAAGAGAGCAAAACATAAATGCATAGGACACCTTCAAGTTTAAGAGGGCGACTAGATACAAATAATTTGAGAACAAGTGAAACCAACAATATGAGTCAATCAATGAACTTTGGGACAATGCATATCACACTAAGAATGACAACTATGCTCTCTTAATGGTGCATAAAGAAAGAAGGTGGTGACTCAACATAAAAGTAAAAGAAAGGCCCTTCGCAGAGGGAAGCAGTGATTGCAAGTTTTATAACCTTCAAAAATTATGGTACTTACCGGCTTTGAGCTCTCATTGCCCCCATCATAAGCATCTTGAATGGTTAAAGTTAATGCGAGAACAATTATGATGCATATGCTTGACAAATCATAAGTTGAAAACCTCGTGCCCCGTGAATACGAGTACCCAAACCTCATGCTACTTTACTTAGAGTCCCAAGCAAGGCTCTTGTCATTGTAAGTATATGCATATCATTGAGAACCGCCAATGGGGTACCTCCATGCCCGATGACATGGAACAAGCCCACACCAAAATAACAGGACAAGCAGACAATAAACACCTCGACATCTCTTTTATTTGCCTTTTGTTTAGCTTTTTATTGTGAGATGCGTCGTCGAATGTTCACCATGGGTATGCTGCAAATTTCCACCATGAATTATGCATGGCTTAGATTGGCGGCCCGGCATTTCCCTAACACATATACAAACTCCATGCTCCCCACAAGATTCCCAATTCATTTCACACCACGGGCATCCATAAACAAAAGATCACGATATCAACTCAAATAAGAAGTGCAATGTTGAAAGCTTGCCCCATGACAGCATGGCTGGGCTAGAATCCAACTTACAACTTGCAAGCATAACAACTCAACATAAGAGACCACAATGTCAAATTTTTAAGAACAGGAAAAACTAAAGTGTGCCTTCCGGTTCGTGAGAGGTTTACTGACCGAATTTTGCATAACACTGGTAAGAGTTTAATTTGAAGAGAAAATAAAAGCAAGTCAAATTTACTTGGAATAGCAAATTGCTAGTAGGTATGTATGGTGGACACAATGGAAAACTTTGGCTTTTAGGAGTTGGATGCACGAGTAGAGCTCATACTCAGTACAAGGCGAGGGCTAGCAAAAGACTGGGAGCGACCAACTAAGAGAGCAATAATGGCCATAATCATGCAAAGCGACAAAACGATATTAAAAGAAGCATAAGATGGCATCAAAAGTCAAAAACTAAATGATCATGAAGGCTATTGGCGACTTTGTAAGAGTCTAACATGTGTGAGCATGCGCCAAGTCAACCCAAATAAAGCATCAAGGAGAAAACCAAAATAATGCTTCCATACAATAAAAACAACGCATGATTTTTTCAAAGGCTCATTAAGCAATCTCAGTTATTTGAGACAAGTCATGCTACAGCAAAACCACTAAGCATACTATCAAAAAGACATCAAGCATGACATGAAAAAGCCTAAACCGCAGTCTACACAAGCTCCTTCTTGTACCACTATTTTGCACAAAGCTTTTTCTCTTTTCCAACACCATTTGAAATTTTTAAAGACACCTCTTTTGATGAAAACCAATAAAGATCAGAGGCAAAAATACACCTTGATGAAAAGATATGACAAGGTCTGAACGCAAATCAAGGCGAAAACGAAAACCAAAAGCAGTAGTAGAAAAAGAAGAACACCCGATTTTTAATAAGAGTGAAAACTAGAGCGTTCTTGGCAAATGAAAAGCAAGGCAACTTCTCCAAAAGAAATTTGTTGGGGTCCAACCATTTATTGCAGCAAACAAACAAACTAAACTAACTAAGAAAACTAAAACAACTGACGCTCCAAGAAAAACACATAGTGCATGAAGCAATAAAAATATAGCGTCTTGAAAGGTGACCTGATTTTTGCCGATGAAGAAGGGGTGCCTCGGGGGCATCCCCAAGCTTTGACGCTTGTACTTCTTGGATATTTCTTGGGGTGCTGGGCATCCCCAAGCTTGAGCTTTTGTCCATTCTTCAACTCATCTCATCATTCTCCAATCCCTACACTTAAAAACTTCCTTCATACAAAACTAAACACAATTCTATTAGCAACATTAGTGCAAGCATAACATATAATCAACCTCTTTTTGCTTCAGGTTTCAACTCAAAACCACCACATATATAGTAAATACTACTGTAGCAACCTCCCCTAAAGTTCCATGATCAAAAGAACTCAAAAGAAAGCGATAAAGTGGCAAACACAAATATTGGCAGAAATCTGTCAAAACTGAACAGCTGACAAAGGTCGAATTTTTGAGGGGTTTTCTGTTGCTCAAATCAAAAAGTGTTCAACTAAGAAAAGTTTGGATATAACCTGGGGCATATGCACAAGAAATCGCAGGTCCAAAAGCTATACAGAGAATTTATAAGAATTTTTACGGTGGAGCACCGAAAACAGTTTCAGGACAGCAACATCCCCAAATCTTTACCTCACTCAAATTAGAGGCTTCTCTTGGCACAAAAACGAAATAAACAAGATAAGGAGCGGTCATTACAGTAGTAATGACTTCCAAGACTCAAATAAAAGAAAAAGTACTGAAAAGAAAACATTGGGTTATCTCCCAAGAGTGCTTTTCTTTAACGCCTTTGAGCTAGGCGCAGAAAATTGCGAATCAAGTATTTTCAGAAGAAGCATTAAGATCAACTGCAGAGGTCTTGTCAATAAGGCATTGTATTTCATCCACATAAGTTTTTGAAGACCCTTTGTGATCATGCTTTGGTGCACTATTTTCATCAAAAAGATTTTCAGGACAGATCCAGTCAAAATTATTTTCGAAAGCTTCACACAATCCCAAGAGCTTGCAAGGTATAGGCACTTCGGCTCCTTCATTGTTAGTACCAATAACCTTTATAGGTGAACCAAGTTTATTAAAACATTTAAGAACCTTTCTAGCTTCAATAACGACATCTTTAAATTCTAAGCGCAAAGCTTCCAAGATAAAAGCTTTCTTTTCGGGATCCTCAATTTCGTGAAGCTCAAGGAACATGTATTGCATAAAAGGATTAAGACTAGCAAACCTAGTTTCCAACATGTGAATCAAATAAGCAGAAGCAACTTCAATACTAGGAGCTAGCTCAACCAAAGATTTCTCCTCAACTTCCTCATGCATACTAATGTGATTAAAGAACTCCTCAATGTTACTTTTGCCAATAATCGAACCACTACCTACTGAGAGGTCCTCCAGAATGTACTTAGGGATCAACATGATAAACTGAAAGTAAAGAAATAACAACTACCAAGGATTCTAAATTTTTTGGGTTTTTTTGATATAAAGCAATGCAGGTAAAATAAATAAAGTAAAGCAAAACAATAAAACAAAGTAAAGGATGTGTGTGCAAAAACTTCCCTCGCAGAAGTCTTCCACTCTTCCCCGGCAACGGCACCAGAAAAGAGGCTGATACTCCAAGTTGATGTGGAAGATTAGAGGTCCTTGTGCGTGGTGAATGACCAGCCCATTGGGAACCCCAAGAGGAAGGTATCATGAGTATAGCAGCTTGTTTTCCCTGAGTTAAGAAACCAAGGTTTATCGTTCAGGAGAAAAGCAGACAATGACGACTGAAGGTGATGCTTGCTAGTTTGCGACAGCTTCGGACAATTTATATATGGCGCCTCGTCCAAGCTTTGCTTGCTAGCTGCAATGCGGAACCTGCACACAAACAACCATGTACTTTGTTCCCAACTTGCGATGAGGTTGTTAATCTCACCGGTTTGCTTGAAACAAAGGTTATGAGCGTATCGAGTGGAAAACAGTAGAGTGTGCGAATAAAGTAAACAGTGCGAGTAAAGTAAACAGGTAATAGCAATATGATGGAAATAGGACCGGGATCCACAGTTCACTAGTGGTGTCTCCCCATAAGATAAATAACACATGCTGGGTAAACAAATTACAGTTGGGCAATTGATAGAATAGAGATAAATGTGATATGTCAAGAAGATCACTATGAGATTTACTCTGGGCATTACAACAAAATACATAGACCGTCATCCAACTGCATCTATGACTAATAATCCACTTGTGGTGAATCAATCCGAGAACTCCACAAGTATTAAGTTGCGAACAACAGATAATTGCATTAAGCAAAGTGTGTAATGTAAACAAAGCATATGCCATTGAGCATATGAATGTTGTTTTCTCCCTAGTAGCAACAGCACATCTACAACCTTAGAGGTTTCTGTCACTCCCCCAGGTTAAATAGAGGCATGAACCCACTATCGAGCATAAATACCCCCTCTTGGAGTCACTAGCAACTACTCGGCCAAGATAGCTACTAACAACGGAGAGCATGCAAGATTATAAACAACTTAGAGATAACAAAAGATAATATTCAGTACAGCAACTTAATCATAAACACCAATATTCATCGGATCCCAACAAACCAAACATGTAGAATTACATAACGGTGATCTCAATCATGTAGGGCAGCTCATGAGATCTAAACATGAAGCACATGGTGGAGGAGACAACCATCTAGCTACTGCTAGGGACCCATAGTCCAAGGTAGACTACTCACTCATCGCTCCGGAGGCAAGCATGGCGATGAAGAAGACCTCCAGTGGCAATTCCCCTCTCCGGCAGGGTGCCGGGAAGAGCTTCTGGACCCTCCCGATCTTCGGGTCGACGGCGGCGGCGGATCGCGATGTGTTCTGGAAAAGTGATCGGGTCCTTAGGTTTTTTCCGTCGGGGGGTCTTTATAGGCGAAGGGGCGATGTCAGAGGAGGGGCCAGGCGCCCTCACGCCAGGCTCACGCGGCCAGGCCCCTGGCCGCGCCGCCCTGGCGTGTGGGGCCCTGGTGGCCCCCCTCCTACTCCTCTTTGGATCTCTGGAAGCTTCCGGGTAAAATAAGACTTCAGGAACTTGTTTCATCCAATTCCGAGAATATTTCCTGTGTATCACTTCTGAAACACAAAAACAGCAGAAAACAGGGAACTGGCACTGTGGCAACTTGTTAATAGGTTAGTTCCGGAAAATGCATAAAAGTGCCACGAAGTGCAACGAAACAATAGGCAAATGGTGTAAAAACAAGCATGGAGCATCAAAAATTATAGATACGTTGGAGACATATCAATCATAGGATTTACTATTGTGGTAAGAAATAAGCTGAAAAGGAATAGAAACAATCTATGAAGGAAAATACTCAAATTCTCATATTTGAACTAGAATGTTTGTGAAGTGATTCAAGAAAATTGGGAAGTGATACCAATGGATAGCTTACAGTAAAACAAAGCTACTGCAATTGGATTCATCCTAAAATAAATTTTAGAACTCAAATTATGATCAAATTAGTGATTTGGATAGATTTGAATGCACAAAGTGTGTGCACGTATCAACTTTGATGTTTCTTGATTCTACAATGTTCTACATGATTAGAGGATTCCAAAGACTACAAATTTGTAATTTTTTAATGTGTAGATCAAAAGATATGAATTAAACAGTCAAACAAATGAGTTTGAATCAATTTGAAATTAAATTCAAATTAATTACTGAAACTATAGGATTTGATTGCACCATTGGATTCTACACTTTATTAGCTTTTCAGAGAGATATTATTTGTGATTTTTGGATCTATGAATCCAAAGATATGATTTTTGTAAGCTTGCAGATGATTTAAAATCAATTTGAAATAATTTGAATCAGAATAGATCCGGGCTCGACATTTTGGCCGCTTCTTATTAGCTGATACCAGTTCGTATGGATTATGGTTGTGAGCCGTTAGATCCTATGATGATCTGAGGGCTCAGATTGATAGGTACCGCTTCGGTTAAGTGATGTGTTAGGGGCCACTAGATCAAGATCCAACGGCTAGAGAGAAGAGGAAGAAGTGCTCACCGGGCTAGGGTTTCGGTGATCGCCAGTGTCGAGGTCCACGGCTCGGGAGTGAACACCGATGACGTTCTGGATATTTCTGGTGTTGGCAAACAGGTGGATGGGGTTCAGAAAGATGCGGTGATCTCGTGAGTGTGGTCGCCGTCCTCGATTGCTTCCAGCAGAGGGAGAGAAGGGCGGCTGGAGGGAGTGCGGATGTTGGTGGCTCTGGTCGTGGATGATTTCATTGACTCGCTACAAAATTGGACAAACCGGGAGCGTCACCAACATGCGCCAGAGAGAGGGGAAGAGATTGGGAGAAGAGAGACGGGCTCGGGCTCACCGACGACGCTGGAATCGGACGGAGATGCTCGCAGAGACATTGGATTCCGACGAGGAATCATTTCGTGCTAGGATGTTTCGGGTGGGGAGGAAAAGAGAGGTGAGGGAGGAGATCGGGGGGCTTTATAGGCGGGCGTTGGCGTGGGAAAGGGGGTAGGGTTTAGGGCGCGGGGGTAATCGACGGCTAGCAGGGGCGCCGTGCATGGGCAGGAGTCCGGCGCGAGGAAGGAGGAGGCCCAGACGAGTGGACCCAACTCGTCAGCGAAATGAGGCGAAGGGTGGTGTACCGCTTCGGGACAGAGACGGAGTTGGGCCGGGGCCAAAATCTGGCCTGGGCCGGTTTGGTGCCCGCGGCCTGTTTTCTTGTTTGTTTCATAATTTTTGCAAAATAGATCCAAATCAAATCAAACCAATTCCCAGTTTTTTCTAAAAATCAACACAATGTTTTAAGTCAGTAAGAAACTAGTTTTCCCAAAATAAAACAAGATTGTCAAGAAGATTTTTAATTGAGCCAAATGGGCTTTGCTTGCATAATGCAAAATAGAAATAGGGTTTGGAAATTAATCCTTTTAAAATAAGAGAATAATACTATATAAAATAATAATTGAAAATCACTCTCAATCATAGTTTTGAAAAAGCAACCTTTTATAAACATCACCGTTTTGTAAATCATTTCTGTGCAAGCAAGCTTGCATGGAATTGAGTGCAAAAATAATAGTTTGGAAACTTTCATTTTCTCAAGGAAGTTCCTCAAGAATTATTAGAAAGTTTAAAATAGTTTTCTAATAAAGCTTTTTTAAATAAACTCAAAAGTTTTAAATTCTTGTGAAATTGTAAATCAATACAAACAAAACAAGAACAAAAATTTCCTTCCAAAATTTGATAAAATCTTGGGATGTTACACAATAGGTAACATCCAGTTATGTCCATCTAGAGCATTGCATGTAGCTAGTTGACCATTCTACTTTCCAGTTAAAAAAGAGGAGTCTATGCTTAGATATGGACGGTACCCTGCTTTAAAATCGTCGATGCAAGGCTTTAAAGCCATAAAAACTTAGAGAAGTAGACCTTGCCATCCTCTGCTATCTCAGTATCTATCTCCACAACACTGCCAGGTGAGCTCTTCTCCACCTCTGCTTTGAAGCTATACAACATCCTAAAAGTATTTCCCCAATCACCATATAATGCTTTCATTGCCCTTTGTTTTGCCTTCCACACTGTGGTATAATTCACCTCAATTGGGTAATCCTTTTCCAAGTCTGTTTTTAGCTTCTTTGCAGTAGTGTTAGGTGTCTTGGCTAAAACAGGAGTGATCTTTTCGGCAACCCAAAACTGTGATGTCATTGTTGATACTCCCTGTGAACTAGTAATGTAAGTATGTTCAACAGGGATTTGATTAACCCTGATGGTACTTCCATCAGGTTGGCGTCTAGCAGAAATGGACCACTTGCAAGGCTTGGCGCCCCCATCATAACCTCTGCACCTCGCATAGAACTTCTTTCTATCAGTCCACATAGTATTGGCGTCAAACTCCTTCTTAACCGCATAAGCCTTGAAACACATCCTAAACTCACCCATATTTGGAAACAACTTCCCTACTGCAATAACAGGGTTTTCCTTGTCATAGACAGTTACAAGCTCATCATCGTGTGCA
The DNA here is from genome assembly GCA_007115705.1 of Dactylis glomerata. Taxonomy (NCBI): domain Eukaryota; kingdom Viridiplantae; phylum Streptophyta; class Magnoliopsida; order Poales; family Poaceae; genus Dactylis; species Dactylis glomerata. The sequence continues at coordinate 3,604,534 of QXEO01000104.1, forward strand.
TCATATACATCATATGCAGCAGCGTCCATCAACTCTCCATCCACATCTTCATAAATATGGCTCTTACCATCATCTGCAGCAGCTTCATCCATCTCCTTCTCCTTATCTCTATCATCTACTAGAATGCGAAACATTTGGCCATCTCAGTATCAGCCATTGGTGCAATGACCAAATCAGTCACTTCATGTAATTCTACTGAATTCCAATCAACACAGATACCATCTGCTTCAGCATCTGCCCCCTCAGCTAATACTGTCACTTTGGTCCATATTGGTGATACGTCTCAAACGTATCTATAATTTTTGATGCTCCATGCTTGTTTTTACACCATTTGCTTAGTGTTTCGTTACACTTCGTGGTGTTTTTATGCATTTTCTGGAACTAACCTATTAACAAGATGCCACAGTGCCAGTTCCCTATTTTCTGTTGTTTTTGTGTTTCAGAAAAGTTACACAGGAAATATTCTCGGAATTGGACGAAACAAAAGCCGAACGTCCCAATATTAAACGAAGCTTCCAGAAGACCGAAGAGGAGACGGAGCCGAGCCAGAGGCTGGTCTTAGCACCAGGGGGCGCGGCCTAGGCCCTGGCCGTGCCGCCCTATGGTGAGACCCCCCGGTCCACTTCTGACACTGCCCCTTCGCATATAAAGACCCCTCGACGGGAAAAACCTAATAACCCAATCAATTTTCCAAAAACACATCGCAATCCGCCGCCGTCATTGACCCGAGATCAGGAGGGTCCAGAAGCTCTTCCCGGCACCCTGCCGGAGAGGGGAATCGCCACCGGAGGTCTTCTTCATCGCCATGCATGCCTCCGGCGCGATGAGTGAGTACTCTACCTTGGACTATGGGTCCATAGCAGTAGCTAGATGGTTGTCTTCTCCACCATGTGCTTCATGTTTAGATCTCGTGAGCTGCCCTACATGATCGAGACTACCTTTATGTAATTCTACATGTTGTGTTTGTTGGGATCCGATGAATATTGGTGTTATGATTGAGTTGATGTGCTAAATATTATCTTATGTTATCTCTATGTTGTTTATGATCTTGCATGCTCTCCGTTGTTAGTAGCTATCTTGGCCGAGTAGATACTAGTGACTCCAAGAGGGGGTATTTATGCTCGATAGTTGGGTTCATGCCTCTATTTAATCTGGGGGAGTGACAGAAACCTCTAAGTTTGTAGATGTGTTGTTGCCACTAGGGAGAAAACAACATTCTTATGTCCAAGGACATATGCTTTGTTTACATTACACAATTTGCTTAATGCAGTTATCTGTTGTTCGCAACTTAATATTCACGGGGTCCTCGGATGATTCCCCGTGGGTGGATTATTAGTCATAGATGCAGTTGGATGGCGGTCTATGTATCTTGTTGTAATGCCCAGAGTAAATCTCATAGTGATCCTCTTGACATATGCACTTTATCTTTATTCTATCAATTGCCCAACTTTAATTTGTTTACCCAGCATGTTGTTATTTATCTTATGGAGAGACACCACTAGTGAACTATGGACCCCGGTCCAATTTCCTTTACATTGCTATCACTTGTTTACTTTACTCGTACTGTTTACTTTCTCGCATACTACTATTGCTTTCCACTCGATACGCTCATTCCTTTGTTTACAGCAAACCGGTGAGATTGACAACCTCATCGTAAGTTGGGAGCAAAGATCTTGGTTGTGTTGTGTGCAGGTTCCGCATTGCTACTAGTTGAAGACGCGCTAACAAGTATCGTTAACGGCGCCCTTGTTGGAGTGTCACTAGGCTAGCAAGCATCACCTTCTGGAGTTTGGCTTTTTCCTATTGGATGATTAAACCTTGGTTTCATAACTGAGGGAAAACTTTCTGTTGTACTCATCACACCTTCTTTTGGGGTTCCCAACTGGCCGGTCATTTACATCATCAACTACACGCCAACAAAACACCAACAAGTTTTCTGGCACCTTTACTGGGGACTGAAGAAAAAGAAGCTCCCACATCAATACCGCGCCATCAACAAGTTTTCTGGCGCCGTTGCCAGGGAAAAAGAACACTTCTGCAAGGGGAGTTTCGCACGCACATCCTTTACTTTGTTTTAAGTTTTTCTTTACTTTATTTTTGCTTGCTTCATTTTATCAAAAACACACAAAAAATTAGTTTCCTATTAGTTGTTACTTTTACTTGTCTGCTTTTAGCTTTGCTAGAATGGCTACTCCTGAAAACATCAAGTTGTGTGATTTTACTAGCACTAATAATAGTGATTTTATCTGCACTCCTATTGCGCCACCTGCTCCTGCTGCAATTTTTTTTGAGATTAAGCCTCTTTATTGAACCTTGTCATGAAAGAGCAATTTTCTGGTGCTAGTACTAATGATGCTGCAGCTCATCTCAACAATTTTGTTGAGCTATGTGAGATGCAGAAATATAAGGATGTAGAGAGTGATATTATTAAGCTTAAGTTGTTTCCTTTTTCTTTGAGAGGAAAAGCTAAGGATTGGTTGTTGTCTTTGCCTAAAAATAGTATTGATTCATGGGCTAAGTGTAAGGATGCTTTTATTGGAAGATACTATCCTCCTGCTAAGATTATAGCTTTGTGTAGCAATATTATGAAGTTTAGCCAGTTTGATAATGAACATGTTGCTCAGGCTTGGGAAAGAATGAAATCTATGATAAAGAATTGTCCCACGCATGGACTGACTACTTGGATGATTGTCCAAACTTTTTATGCAGGACTGAATTTTTCTTCAAGGAACCTATTGGATTCAGCTACTGGAGGCACTTTTATGTCCCTTACCTTGGGCGCCGCAACAAAGCTTCTCGACAATATGATGGTAAATTATTCTGAATGGCACACCGAGAGAGCTCCACAAGGTACGAAGGTAAATTCTGTTGAGGAAACCTCTTCCTTGAGTGATCAGATTGATGCTATAATGCTTATGCTTTCTAATGATAGAACTCATGTTGATCCTAATAATGTTCCTTTAGCCTCTTTGGTTGCTCAAGAAGAGCATGTTGATGTAAACTTCATTAGAAATAATAATTTTAACAACAATGCTTATAGGAACAATTTTGCTAGTAACAATTATAGGTCGTATCCTTCTACCAATGGTAATGGTTATGGTAACTCTTATGGTAATTCCTCCAATAACACTAGGGCTGCGCCCTCTGAGCTTGAAGTCATGCTCAACGACTTCATCGGTATGCAAACTGCTTTTAATAAGTCTGTTGAGGAAGTTAGGCAAAATTGATATTCTTGCTTCTAAATTTGATAGCCTTGCTCATGATGTTAAACTTCTGAAATTAAAAGTGTTACCTAATGATGTGAAGGAGAACAATACTTTTGCCACTGCTAATGCTATCCAAGTTAGAATTGATGAAAATTTTAGGATGTTAGCAGAATTGCATGCCAGGTGGGAAAGAGAAGATGAGGTGGCTAGAAAGATGAAGGTATATACCATTACTACCTCTAGTGATGTTGTTCCAAATGCTAGCAATCCTCTTACTTTGATTGGAGTAGAGAAAACTCCCACTCCTTGTACTAAAAAGCCTGAAACTGCTAAAACTTTTTCTCAAAAGAGTGCTAAATTTTTTTGGAGTGTGGGAGATGATAGCTCTATTTCCTTTAATGATTTTGATGTTGATGGCTGCAATATATCTAAAGTTATTTTGTTCTTGCAAAATCTTGCTTTGAGTCCCAATGCTAGTTCTTTAAATGTTGCTTTTACTAAGCATATTACCAATGCTCTCATGAAAATTAGGGATGAAAAGTTGAAGCAAAAAGCTTCTATTCCCAAGAAGTTAGAAGATGGTTGGGAACCCATCATTGATATGCATGTTAATGGTTTTGATTGCCATGCTTTATGTGATCTAGGTGCTAGTATTTCTATCATGCCTAGAAAAATTTATGATATGCTTGATTTATCACCGCTTGAAAAGTGTTATTATGATGTTCCTATTGCTGATGTTGCTAAGAAGAAACCTTTGGGAAGGATTAATGATGTTCTTATTATGGTTAACAATAACCTTGTTCCCGTTGATTTTCTTGTTATGGATGTTGAATGCAATGCTTCATGTCCTATTATTTTGGGAAGACCCTTTCTTCGAACTGTAGGTGCCATCATTGATATAAGGGAAGGCACCATCAAATATCAATTCCCACTCAAGAAAGGTATGGAACACTTCCCTAGAAAGAGGAAGAAATTAATTTTTGACTCTATTCTTAGAGCAAATTATGAACTTGATGCTTCATCGCTTGATATTACTTGATTCGCACTTTCTGCGCCTAGCTCAACAGCATTAAAGAAAAGAACTCTTGGGAGATAACCCATTGTTTTACTTTCAGTTCTTTTTCTTTTATTTGAGTCTTGGAAATTATTACTACTGTAATAACCTCTCCTTATCTTTTTTATTTCATTTTTGTGCCAAGAGAAGCCTCTAATTTGAGTGAGGTAAGATTTGGGGATGTTGCTGTCCTAAAACAGATTTCGGTGTTGCACCATAAAAATTCGTGAAAATTCTCAGAATATTTTTGGACCTGCAATTTCTTGTGCATATGCCCCAGGTTATATCAGAACTTCCATTAGTTTAACACTTTTTGATTTGAGCAATAGAAAACCCTCTAAAAATTCGACCTTTGTCAGCTGTTCTGTTTTGACAGATTTCTGCCACTATTTGTGTTTGCCTCTCGATCGCTTTCTTTTTTAGTTCTTTTGATCACGGAACTTTTGGGGAAGTTGCTACAGTAGTATATGCTTTATATGTGGTGGTTTTGAGTTGAAACCTGAAGTAAAAAGGGGTTAATTTAGTATTATGCTTACACTACTGTTGCTAATAGAATTGTGTTGAGTTTTGTATGAATGAAGTTTTCAAGTGTAGGGATTGGAGAATGATGAGATGAGTTGAAGAATGGACAAAAGCTCAAGCTTGGGGATTCCCATGCACCCCAAGAAATATCCAAGAGGTACAAGCGTCAAAGCTTGGGGATGCCCCCGAGGCACCCCTTCTTCATCGGCAAAAATCAGGTCACCTTTCAACACACTATATTTTTATTGCTTCATGCACTATGCATTTTTCTTGGAGTGTCAGTTGCTTTAGTTTTCAGTTTTGTTTAGTTTTGTTTTCTGCAATAAATGGTTGGACCCCAACAAATTCCGTTTGGAGAAGTTGCCTTGCTTTTCATTTGCCAAGAACACTCCGTTTTTCACTCTTATCGTTCAACGAGTGTTCTCTTTTTCTGCTACTGCGTTTAGCTTTCATTTTTTGCCTTGATTTTTTTTCAGATCTTGTTATATCTTTGCATCAAGGTGTATTTTGACCTCTGGTCCATGTTGGTATTCATCAAAAGAGTTATTTCAAAAAGGTTCGAATGGTGTTGGAAAAGAGAAAAAGTTTCATGCAAAAAAGTGGTACAAAAAGGAGCATGTGTAGACTGCGGCCTAGACTTTTGCATGTCGTGCTTGATGTCATTTTGATAGTATGCTTAGTATTTTTTGTTGTAGCATGACTTGTCTCAAATGACTGAGATTGCTTAATGAGCCTTTGAAAAAAATCATGCGTTGTTTTTATTATTTGGAAGCATTAATTTGGTTTTCTCCTTGATGCTTTATTTGGGTTGACTTGGCGCATGCTCACACATGTTAGACTCATACAAAGTCGCCATAAGCCTCTATGATCATTTAGTTGTTGACTTTTGATGCCATCTTATGCTTCTTTTAATGTTGCTTTGTCGCTTTGCATGATTATGGCTATTATTACTCTCTTAGTTGGTCGCTCCCAGTCTTTTGCTAGCCCTCATTTTGTACTGAGTATGAGCTCTACTCATGCATCCAACTCCTAAAAACCAAGTTGTTCCAATGTGTCCACCATACATACCTATTAGCAATTTGCTATTCCAAAGTACATTTGACTTGCTTTTATCTATCCTTCAAATTAAACTCTTTTTGGTGTTATGCGAAAATTGGTCAGTAAAGCTCTCACGAACCTGATGGCACACTTTACTTTTCTCATTCTTAAAATTTGACATTGTAGCTCTCTTATCTTGAGTTGTTATGCAGGCAAGTTGTAAGTTGGAAATTAGCCAAACCATGCCGTCATGGGGTAAGCTTTCAACATTGCACTTCTTATTTGAGTTGATATCGTGATCTTTTGTTTATGGATACTCACAATGTGAAACAAGTTGGGAATCTTGCGGGATCATGGAGTTCTTATATGTGTTAGGGAAACGCCTGGGCCGCTAATCTAAGCCATGCATAATTCATGGTGGAAATTTACAGCATGCCTATAGTGGACATTCGACGATGCATCTCAAAATAAAAAGCTATACCATTGGTAAATAAAAGAGATGTCGAGGTGTTCATTGTCTGTTTGTCTTGTCATTTTGATGTGGGCTTGTTCCATGTCATCGGGCAGGAGGTACCCCGTTGACGGTTCTCGATGATACACATATATTTACAATGACAAGAGCTTGCTTGGGACTCTAAGTTGAGTAGCATGAGGTTTGTGTATTCGTACTTCATGGGACACGAGGTTTTCAACTTATGATTTGTCAAGCATATGCTTCATAATTGTACTCGCATTAACTCTAACCATTCAAGATGCCTATGATGGGGGCAATAAGAGCTCAAAGCTAGTAAGTACCATAATTTTTGAAGGTTTATAAAACTCGCAATCACTGCTTCCCTCTGCGAAGGGACTTTCTTTTACTTTTATGTTGAGTCACCACCTTCTATATTTATGCACCGTCTAAGAGAGCATAGTTGTGATTCTTAGTATAATGTGCATAGTCCCAAAGTTTTCATTGATTGATTCATGATTTTGGTTTCACTTGTTCTTAAATTACTTGTATCTAGTCGCCCTCTTAAACTTGAAGGTGTCCTATGCATTTATGTTTTGCTATTCCATGAAGGATAAGCTGAAAACCATTTGCTATGTTTTTCCTTATGATTTGAACACACGTTTGACTTTCACTGTTTCATTTTCATGATCTTTCGTTTGTGTTCTTTTTCATGTTATAACATGGTTGCTAAGTTTCTTCTATCAAGATTATGTCTTTCATGCCTATGTTTTAAGTTCTTTTGATCCCAGCACTCAATGCTTACATAGATGATCAAGATTGTGTAGGTGCATGTCACCTCAAAAATTATTTCTATGTTATCACTTACCTACTCGAGGACGAGCAGGAGTTAAGCTTGGGGATGCTTGATATGTCTCAAACGTATCTATAATTTTTGATGCTCCATGCTTATTTTTACACCATTTGCTTAGTGTTTCGTTACACTTCGTGGCGTTTTTATGCATTTTCCGAAACTAACCTATTAACAAGATGCCATAGTGCCAGTTCTCTGTTTTCTGCTATTTTTGTGTTTCAGAAAAGTTACACAGGAAATATTCTCGGAATTGGACGAAACAAAAGCCAAACGTCGCAATATTAAACGAACCTTCTAGAAGACCAAAGAGGAGACGGAGCCGAGCCAGGCCCTAGCCGCGCTGCCCTATGATGAGCCCCCTGGTCCACTTCTGACGCTGCCCCTTTGCCTATAAAGACCCCCCGATGGGAAAAACCTAATAACCCGATCAATTTTCCAGAAACACATCGCGATCCGCCACCGTCATTGACCCGAGATTGGGAGGGTCCAGAAGCTCTTCCCGGCACCCTGCTGGAGAGGGGAATCGCCACCAAAGGTCTTCTTCATCGCCATGCTTGCCTCCGGCGCAATGAGTGAGTAGTCTACCTTGGACTATGGGTCCATAGCAGTAGCTAGATGCCACCATGTGCTTCATGTTAAAACTCATGAGCTTCCCTACATGATCGAGACTACCTTTATGTAATTCTACATGTTGTGTTTGTTGGGATCCGATGAATATTGGTGTTATGATTGAGTTGATGTGCTGAATATTATCTTATGTTATATGTATGTTGTTTATGATCTTGCATGCTCTCTGTTGTTAGTAGCTATCTTGGCCGAGTAGATACTAGTGACTCCAAGAGGGGGTATTTATGCTCGATAGTTGGGTTCATGCCTCTATTTAATCTGGGGGAGTGACAGAAACTTCTAAGGTTGTAGATGTGCTGTTGCCACTAGGGAGAAAACAACATTCTTATGTCCAAGGACATATGCTTTGTTTACATTACACACTTTGCTTAATGCAGTTATCTGTTGTTCGCAACTTAATATTCACGGGGTCCTCGGATGATTCCCCGTGGATGGATTATTAGTCATAGATGCAGTTGGATGGCGGTCTATGTATCTTGTTGTAATGCCCAGAGTAAATCTCATAGTGATCCTCTTGACATATGCACGTTATCTTTATTCTATCAATTGCCCAACTGTAATTTGTTTACCCAGCATGTTGTTATTTATCTTATGGAGAGACACCACTAGTGAACTGTGGACCCCGGTCCAATTTCCTTTACATTGCTATCACGTGTTTACTTTACTCGCACTGTTTACTTTCTCGCATACTACTATTGCTTTCCACTCGATACGCTCATTTCTTTGTTTACAGCAAACCGGTGAGATTGACAACCTCATCGTAAGTTGGGAGCAAAGTATTTGGTTGTGTTGTGTGCAGGTTCCGCGTTGCTACTAGTTGAAGATGCGCTAACAAGTATCGTTAACGGCGCCCTTGTTGGAGTGTCACTAGGCTAGCAAGCATCACCTTCTGGAGTTTGCCTTTTTCCTATTGGATGATTAAACCTTGGTTTCATAACTGAGGGAAAACTTGCTGTTGTACTCATCACACCTTCTCTTGGGGTTCCCAACTGGCCGGTCATTTACATCATCAACTACACGCCAACAAAACACCAACAAGTTTTCTGGCACCTTTACCAAGGACTGAAGAAGAAGAAGCTCCCACATCAATACCGCGCCATCAATGGGCACAACCTAACTACGTGAAGCCCAAGCATCATATGACATCTGCGAAGCCAATTTTGAGGCCACATATCCAACCTTCGAATCTGATTTTAGATCAACGAGCTCCGCACAAAAAGTAGCCTCTTTTGTTGTCCAACCATCCTACCGACCAATTTCATCTACCATCTCTTCCCCACTCTCAATTCTCACATACTTGCCCTTCCAATTTTCAAACTGTAACAATGAAACTTCTTGCCGTGGACCCCAAATAACACTCTCACCAAGCTTCTCCAGCACATTCCTTATGACCCGCTCTTCCATGTTGTGCAGCTCTTGTAGATCAATCTCTCAAAATTATACCTCCCATCTCACAATTATATTTCTCTCGATATTCCGCACGCTACCATCACATAGCAAGGCCTTAGATGGAAAGAAGTGGACAGTGAACTGGAAATGTCTCCCCACAGCATCACCCCTATTTTGAGTGGCGTCGTGCATTGTGAGATTGCGAGAGCATACGAGGAACAATTCACATTCAAATTCAGATAAAAATATATGCATTTACCTATTCGAAGGTGGCTCCATCTTGTTGCTCCTCGTTTAGACCCCGCCCCACGGGTAATCTAGATGCACAAATTGGCGGAGGAGACTATGGTCTAGATTCAATCAAAAAACAGGGGCTACGGTTCACAAATCACTCACCAGTCACCACGTAACCCGCTGCTGCCTAGAATGAACTGGCCGCCGCTGCAGAGAACAAACTGGTCGCCGTCGTCGGAGAAGAAGAAGAGGGGGAGGGGAATGGTCGGGAATGGGCGGCGTGAGGGAAGATTCAGAAAAAAACATTGGATTACAAACAAGTGGGACCCATCTGAATAAGGAATGTCTTAATCTAACCTCAAACCTACTTAAAAAATGTCGCACCGAAGCGTTCAGAGATTAAACTACCCGTGTCGCGTTGAGGCTATTTGAAACGTGCGAAATGTCGCTCCAGAACCATTACAACCAACGACGGCGTGTTCCAGATAAAATACCAATGAAATGTGACACATAAGAGCTATCAACCCCAAAAAGATCGGATCCGTTTGACGTCCGGAAGATCCCTAGAACATAAAAATAAGCAAAAATAGGGATTCATGCTCTACAGAGTTTAAATCAAAATAAAGGGGATTGTTTTCCGATGAAAAACATATCCAAGACCTCAATAAACTATCAAAGATATAAAAATATGATCTAATAAACTACAAATTTATGGATAAGTTTTATATGCGTCGATATCTCCAAGTTTAACCTATGCTCATCATCGAGCATAGAGGTGATAAAAAGACATGAGCTTTGTAGTTTATTAACTCACCAATCTCTACAAATAATCTCTTCTCTACAAATAATCTCTCAATGCGACCCCGTACGTAGGTACGTCGGTCTACAATTGACCATCAACTTGAAACAATTTATAGGACTGCCACCGATAAGTAAACTCACCGTTTTGATTGGAAATCAACCCGCATTCCCATCGCGCTGCATCTCAGCCCCGATCTTCCGCCGCTGCCTGGACGCCGAGCGTCGCCCCTCCCACAACCTCTGCGGCTACTCCATGATGCCTCGATCCCCTACAGTCTACGAGCTCCCGCTACCGCGCACCAGCTCATCTGCTCCTCCATGTACGGGCCCTACTAGATGGTGAGGAGAAAAGAGGTGCCCAATAAGCCCAAAGGAACCTCTCATCTGACCCCTCCGTCCAAGCCTAGAGGCTCTAGGTTCCGAGACGACGGAAGCTTTGGCAGGAGCCTGCCAAGGAACCGCGGGATGCATCCATGTCGTCCCCGACGCCAACCTCCATACCCTGGTATGTGATGGCCACCAGCTGCTCTAGTGAGAAAAATGAGCTCAAAGAAGCAGAATCTAGCGTACGTGAACCAATTTGAAGAGACAAGGAGCCGGCCATGGAAGAGTGAGAGAGAGAGTATACATCCGGATGGATAAAGATGGAGCGGAAAGTTGGACGGAAAGATAAGATATGAAATTATTAAGATTAAATTAAGATTAAAGAGAACGAATGTGTTCCGTTTTCCACCCAGCCTTCGTTCCGTCGGTTTATTTTCGTCCGACGTCACACTCCACCGGTTTTTCTACCTCCCCGCTCCCACCAGATACCGCAATAAAAATTATAATAAGATTAAAAAGAACGAATGTGTTCCGTTTTCCACCCAGCCTTCGTTCCGTCGGTTTATTTTCGTTCGACGTCGCACTCCACCGGTTTTTCTACCTCCCCGCTCCCACCAGATACCGCAACAAAAAACTAGACAGGAAGGGTCTGACAAAAGAAAACCGGATCCCGATCCGATCCCGTCGAGACCAGACTCTCCTTCTCTGCTCCGCCTCGCCGTCTCCCTCCTCAGCCACGGTCGGCTCCCCACTCCACCTCCTTCTCCAGTGCTCCCCGCCGTGGAGGTCTCTTCCCTTTCATGGTGGTCGAGCAGCACAACGGCAGGAGCCAAATCCGAGGCTCTCCCGGCTGTCCGTGCCGAGCCACGATCAGGCCAGGTCGAGGCCGGACCACCCCTCGACGGAGCTCCACTCCCATCTCGCCATGGAGGGTCCGGAATCTAGGCATGTAGGGGCGGGATAAGTTTCTTTTTGACTTCTTCCAAAAGGGACTGCAGGTCTCGATCTGTATTTTGTTCCAAATAGATTTGTAGTTAAATTAGTTGTATAGAGCTATTAGCCGGATCTGGTACGAATATTTTTCTGTTACAGATCAATACATGTATGTATCTTGATATAATGTGTTCTCATAAGTCTTGAATCTTATCTGGAGTGTGTGAATCTCATATGGATCTGTATCAATTTGATAGTGTATTTATTGGTACATGTGGAACGGGCCCAATTGAGATGCAATTTTGCCAAATGAAGACACATTGCATTGGCTATGCACGTTTCTTTGAGCTGATGGTGCAGGTTAGCCAGGGTGTGGAGGTGTGGACAACTCCTGAGGTGGCAGCCGGCAGGCATGGGGAGGGAGAGTTCCAGGCGGAGGTGGAGATCATCTTCCGCAGGCACCACGGGTACTGCATCTCCCAGAACCACCATCTCCCTGTCTACGACTTCGTCGCCAATGACACCATGCACCACAACCTCCATGGTAGGACTGTCGTGGAAACGATGCCACCAACGCACTCCACTTCAATTCTTTACTTCTTCAACTGATGTGCAAGTGAATTATTTTCATTGTAGGGAGGGGAAGGCCGGTGATTACTGGACGATGAGGGTCAACATCGCAGCACCATCGACCCGTGGCATCCTTGCATAGGGATTGTAAGATGTCGACAGGTTAAATTTTCGCATTTCGGCGTGTGGTCTATTTGCTGTAATTAATTTGCAGCTGAATTCTTATTGGATATAATTTTAAAGCTCAGGTTCTGTACTTCTTACACTGCAAAGCAAAACTGTCATGATATTTCTAAAACTATTGGCTGTTGTGTGGATGGTATGTTTCAGTCATGATGAGACCTGAATGTCGTGTTCATAATTCAGGTCGCGGATTTCGGACTTCCCAGGCAAGCTGAGAACGACGTCATGCACATCTCCATGCGTGTGATGGGCATGTTCGGGTAAATCATCTTTGCATGAGATCTACTTGTTGCACGGCCATTCATCTCAGCATGTGGAAAGAAAGTGGGGAACTTGCATGATTGGTAACTCTGAATTTGTGCTGAATACACTCTGGAGTTAATGTTTCCTAATTAGTGGGGTATAGAACACACACTTTTGTATTATGCTACCTATATGCTGGTCTGATTCTACGGTTAGTTGCTCTGATATGATTCCTCAACATCATGAAAGAATACATATGTACAGTCATTGTTTAAGCTATTATCTGGATATGGAATTGTAGGGGCATTTTAGTAAAGCAATTAATAGATACCAGATTCTTGCGAGCCTTTCAATTTCTTCCCTTGCTCTTCCGCTGCTGCTCACCCAAGACTCTCAGTCCCCTTTTCAGCCTGAGGTTACTTCTGATACAGTGAAGCATCGGCTGTCGTCTGGAAAACTCTTGAGGTCAAAAGGACAGAAGATTGCCAGAAGCAATGTGGAGAGAAACATGTAAGTCATCTTGGTACTTGTGGATTTGAGTCTAGCACGCAAGGTATTAAAATTGATTGAGTTCTTGTGTGACCAGAAACTACCTAAAACATACGAAGGTGTAGAACAAATAAATGGAAGATTAAGAAGATATTTTTTGTATGTTACTATCTCATAGCAACTCTAAATTTGTGGGCTATGGAGAGTTTGGGAACATCTACAACGATTTGCTAGAGACGGAGAAAACATTTGTGCATATGGCGAGTGACATGTTGAAGTGCACAAGAGCATCTCCAACAGAAGCTGTAAAATTGAGCGCGCAAAATTTGGTTTACAGCGCTGTTTTTAGATTTGCAGCGCGCACGAGCGTACAGCGCTCCATCGGACGATGCAAATTACCGTGCGGCAAAACAGCACACCACCGGAAGCTGTAAAATAGAGCACAACTTTTGCATATGCGTGTAACAAGCAAGTCCCTAAAATTTTGCAAACAAGACCCTACAAAGACTTTTAGGAAAGCAATCAAATCCCCAACAAGCTCCTCCTGCTAGCTCCGCCGATGAGCTCCTCCTGCTAGCTCCCAGGTGGCCAGGCGGTCTGGCGGCGGAGGGCCACGAGCGGGCAGCGGGGTGGATCTCCTCCACGTGCGGGCGGCGATGGAGGGCCGTGACGTCCTCGCAGAGCGGGCGGCGATGGAGGGCCGTGGCGTCCTCGCAGAGCGGGCGGGCTGAGGACCTCCTTGTCGTCCTCGCAGAGCGGGCGGGCAGCGGGGTGGAGCTCCTCCACGTGCGGGCGACGATGGAGGGCCGTGGCGTCCTCGCAGAGCGGGCGGGCTGAGGACCTCCTCGTCGTCCTCGCAGAGTGGGCGGGCAGGTGGTCGGGGAGCGCCTCGTCGCAGAGCTCCTCGGGCGGCCAGGCGTGGACCTCCTCGTTGCAGAGCGGGCGACCGACGTGGTCGGGGAGCGGGGCCGATGGAGGAGGGAGGGGCGATGGACCTCCAGGAGCGGGAGCGAGCGCGGGCGGCGGAGAGTCAGGCGGCCAGGCATGGTCGAAGAGCGGGAGGGAGAAGAGGAAGTTCAGCCGGCGGTTTTCCTTCACGCGCTTCGTGGGATCGAGTCGCTTTTTTCGGCACGCGCTATCGAGAGCGTCATATTTCCCGCACACGATAGCGCAAAATAGCACACACACTAATTTTTTTTGGGCGTGTCGTATTTTATAGCCTCTGTTGAAGCTACTGTTTTGGCCTCTCGCGCTTTAAATTTACAATTTTTTTAGCGCGGATCCAATATACAGCTTGTGTTGGAGATGCTTTAAGGCCAGTGACATGTTGAAGTACAGACTAGGGAGTAAAGCTGTGGCGTTTTTGGAGTGAGTTGACTACAAAGCACAATAACGCTTAGAAAAAAATTCGATTGACCGTTCTTAGTGAGTTGACTATAAAGAGCACAATGATGACTAGAAAAAATTTAATAACCCGTGGCAAAGCACGGGCATTTTACTAGTGAAATTAAGAATATGGAGTTTTACTGCCGTGTAGGCCTACGTGTTAAATTCTACAACAGATTTGTAAGCTACAAATCTCGCTCGACAAATTGTGAATAATTGTTTTAAATGTAAGTACTAACATTTTGTATCACTATTCCCCGTATCAACAAAATGAACCTTTTTTAGGGAAGCGATGAGCGTCCCCGGGGGATCGGAACCCTGATCCCCAACCTTCTCCACCGTACGATGCAATATTTCTGAGCCCTTTGATTCACGTCTGGTCAACTACGTCACCGCATGGTAAAAAACACCAGAAAAATCCAACTTCCTCCCCCGTACCTCTCCCGCATGGCCTGGGTGACCCTTCCCCGCAACCTCTCCTTGCATGGCCTGGGCGTCGGGCGCAGCTCCACCACGAGGCCACCGCAGATCCACCATTAGGCCGCCGACGAGGAAGCAAGTTACAACAGGGCTCGTTGTCGGAGAAGAAGTCGGTCGCAACACGACCGTGGGTTTGCAGCAAGGGTAACTATCCTTTTGCAGCTCCGGGGACACTGCCACAAAACTTACATCTCCCGGCAGCGGCGTTTGCAGCTCATTGTGGCACCGCCGATCTATGCTTACAGCACCGTCAAACTCCCCTCGTAGCTCCGATGACCATGGCCGGCAGCAACTGGTAGCAGCGGCACGCAACACCGACACCTGCTGGTGGGAGCACCACCTCAAGCCCCTGGCCGCACCACTCCCATCGTCGGCAGCACCGCCTCCCATCGCCAGTAGCAACAACCTATGCCGCCATGGGAGCAACGTCAGCCACGCGTCAGAGCAACACCGGCGGCCCTCTGTAGCACCATGAGTAGTGATACGTCTCAAACGTATCTATAATTTTTGATGCTCCATGCTTGTTTTTACACCATTTGCCTATTGTTTCGTTACACTTAGTGGCACTTTTATGCATTTTCCGGAACTAACCTATTAACGAGTTGCCACAGTGTCAGTTCCCTATTTTCTGCTGCTTTTGTGTTTCAGAGTGATACACAGAAAATATTCTCGGAATTGGACGAAACCACATCCTGAAGTCTTATTTTACCCGGAAGCTTCCAGAGATCCGAAGAGGAGTAGGAGGGGGGCCACCAGGGCCCCACACGCAGGGGCGGCGCGGCCTGCCCCCTGGCCGCGTCGGGCCCGCGTGAGGGCGCCTGGCCCCTCCTCTGACATCGCCCCTTCGCCTATAAAGACCCCCCGACGAGAAAAACCTAAGACCCGATCAGTTTTCCAGAACAAATCGCGATACGCCGCCGCCGTCGACCCGAAGATCGGGAGGGTCCAGAAGCTCTTCCCGGCACCCTGTCAGAGAGGGGAATCGCCACCGGAGGTCTTCTTCATCGCCATGCTTGCCTCCGGAGCGATGAGTGCGTAGTCTACCTTGGACTATGGGTCCATAGCAGTAGCTAGATGGTTGTCTTCTCCACCATGTGCTTCATATTTAGATCTCATGAGCTGCCGTACATGATTGAGATCACCGTTATGTAATTCTACATGTTTGGTTTGTTGGGATCCGATAAATATTGGTGTTTATGATTAAGTTGCTGTACTGAATTATATCTTTTGTTATCTCTATGTTGTTTATGATCTTGCATGCTCTCCGTTGTTAGTAGCTATCTTGGCCGAGTAGTTGCTAGTGACTCCAAGAGGGGGTATTTATGCTCGATAGTGGGTTCATGCCTCTATTTCACCTGGGGGAGTGACAGAAACCTCTAAGGTGGTAGATGTGCTGTTGCTACTAGGGAGAAAAAAACATTCATATGCTCAAGGGCATATGCTTTGTTTACATTACACACTTTGCTTAATGCAATTATCTGTTGTTCGCAACTTAATACTTCTAGGGTGTTCGGACTGATATCCCCGGGAGTGGATTATTAGTCATAGATGCAGTTGGATGGCGGTCTATGTATTTTGTTGTAATGCCCAGAGTAAATCTCATAGTGATCTTCTTGACATATCACGTTATCTCTATTCTATTAATTGCCCAACTGTAATTTGTTTACCCAGCATGTGTTATTTTAACTATGGAGAGACACCACTAGTGAACTGTGGACCCCGGTTCTATTTTACATCATATTGCTATCACCTGTTTACTTTACTCGCACTGTTTACTTTACTCGCATACTATATTGTTTTCCACTCGATACGCTCATAACATTTGTTTCAAGCAAACCGGTGAGATTGACAACCTCATCGCAAGTTGGGGACAAAGTATTTGTTTGTGTGTGTGCAGGTTCCGCATCACCTTCAGTCGTCATTGTCTCTCCTCTCCTGAATGATATTAAACCTTGGTTTCTTAACTGAGGGAAAACTAGTTGCTATACTCATCATACCTTCCTCTTGGGGTTTCCAACGGGCTGGTTATTCACCACGGACAAGGACAATCTGCTCCCACGTCAACCACACGCCATCAGCTCATTTTCTGGCACCATCAACCGGTAGCAGCTCCTTTTCTGGCGCCGTTGCCGGGGAGGAAGAGAAGACTTCTGCGAGGGGAGTTTTTTTCACACACATTCTTTACTTTGTTTTATTGTTTTGCTTTACTTTATTTTATTTTACCTGCATCGTTTTATATCAAAAACCCAAAAAAAAATTAGAATCCTTGGTAGTTGTTATTTCTTTACTTTTAGTTTGTTATGTCTAGTTCAGTTGCTACTACTATGTCGCCCGAGGACATGATTTTTACTTTTAAGCAGAAAGATGAGGAAAGCTTTAAAGAAGCTTGGTCTAGAATTTATGATTGGCATGGAAAAACTGAACCTAAAATGACTTTGAGTTTGCTTCTTAGTAGCTTTTACTTTGGACTTTCTCTTCGTTATAGATATGCTTTGGATGCTACTGCAGAAGGAGATTTCCTTCATTGTGATGGAGATCAAGCCTTCAATATTATAAAAAAGTTGATTACAATTTATAGCATGCCAACCTATTTTGATTCCTCTCTTGTGAGCATTTTTAATAGACTTAATACCCTTGAGACTCACACTGCTAGTTTGAATTCTTGCTACAATACTTTGCGCGAGCATTTTGATTATGTGCCAATAAATACTGAACCTTCGAGTTGGTATCCTATGATAAAAATCATCATTAGTGGTGAAACTTTTCATGCTCGTTGTGATATTATGTCTGAATTTTGTCTCATGCCAAAGGATGTTTATGAATCTTTGAGCCTTTGGAAGCTTTCTGAGGGAGGAGAAGGAATTTCTCTTACTAACAATGCCACTATATTTCCCCTTGGAATAGCTGAAGGAGTTTTTACAAAAGTCCTAGGAAGAATAATATCTACTGATTATCTTGTTATTGAATGTGTAGGAAAAGGACAAATCACACTTGGAAGATCCATTCTGAAGCTCCTGGGCGCCGTCATCGATGTGGGAAAAGGCAATATAACATTTACCTCTCCACCTTGCAATAACCATGTCTTCCCTAGAGTCAAGAGCAAAGGTAAGAAAGGGAGACGTAAGGCACGTGCTAATCCTAGCACTTCATCACTTGATATTACTTGATTCACAATTTTCTGCGCCTAGCTCAAAGGCGTTAAAGAAAAGCACTCTTGGAAGATAACCCAATGTTTTCTTTTCAGTAATTTTTCTTTTATTTGAGTCTTGGAAGTTATTACTACTGTAATGACCGCTCCTTATCTTGTTTATTTCGTTTTTGTGCCAAGAGAAGCCTCTAATTTGAGTGAGGTAAAGATTTGGGGATGTTGCTGTCCTGAAACTGTTTTCGGTGCTGCACCGCAAAAATTTGTGAAAATTCTCTGTTTATCTTTTGGACCTGCGATTTCTTGTGCTTATGCCCCAGGTTATATCCAAACTTTTGTTAGTTGAACACTTTTTGATTTGAGAAACAGAAAATCCCTCAAAAATTCGACCTTTGTCAGCTGTTCAGTTTTGACAGATTTCTGCCAATATTTGTGTTTGCCACTTTATCGCTTTCTTTTGAGTTCTTTTGATCACGGAACTTTTGGGGAGGTTGCTACAGTAGTATTTACTATATATGTGGTGGTTTTGAGTTGAAACCTGAAGCAAATAAAGGATTGATTATATGTTATGCTTGCACTAATGTTGCTAATAGATTTGTGTTTAGTTTTGTATGAAGGAAGTTTTCAAGTGTAGGGATTGGAGAATGATGAGATGAGTTGAAGAATGGACAAAAGCTCAAGCTTGGGGATGCCCATGCATCACCCCAAGAAATATCCAAGAAGTACAAGCGTCAAAGCTTGGGGATGCCCCCGAGGCACCCCTTCTTCATCGGCAAAAATCAGGTCATCTTTCAAAACACTATATTTTTATTGCTTCATGCACTATGTGTTTTTCTTGGAGCGTCAGTTGTTTTAGTTTTCTTAGTTGGTTTAGTTTGTTTGTTTGCTGCAATAAATGGTTGGACCCCAACAAATTTTCTTTTGGAGGAGATGTACTCGTTTTCATTTGCCAAGAACACTCAGTTTTCACTCTTATCGGTTATCATGTGTTCTTCTTTTTCTGCTACTGCTTTTGGTTTTCGTTTTCGCCTTGATTTGCGTTCAGACCTTGTCATATCTTTTCATCAAGGTGTATTTTTGCCTCTGATCTTTATTGGTTTTCATCAAAAGAGGTGTTTATAAAAAAATTAAATGGTGTTGGAAAAGAGAAAAAGCTTTGTGCAAAATAGTGGTACAAGAAGGAGCTTGTGTAGACTGCGGCTTAGGCTTTTTCATGTCATGCTTGATGTCTTTTTGATAATATGCTTAGTGGTTTTGCTGTAGCATGACTTGTCTCAAATAACTGAGATTGCTTAATGAGCCTTTGAAAAAAAATCATGCGTTGTTTTTATTGTATGGAAGCATTATTTTGGTTTTCTCCTTGATGCTTTATTTGGGTTGACTTGGCGCATGCTCACACATGTTAGACTCTTACAAAGTCGCCAATAGCCTTCATGATCATTTAGTTTTTGACTTTTGATGCCATCTTATGCTTCTTTTAATGTCGCTTTGTCGCTTTGCATGATTATGGCCATTATTGCTCTCTTAGTTGGTCGCTCCCAGTCTTTTGCTAGCCCTCGCCTTGTACTGAGTATGAGCTCTACTCGTGCATCCAACTCCTAAAAGCAAAGTTTTCCAAAGTGTCCACCATACATACCTACTAGCAATTTGCTATTGCAAGTAAATTTGACTTGCTTTTATTTTCTCTTCAAATTAAACTCTTACCAGTGTTATGAGAAATTCGGTTAGTAAAGCTCTCACGAACCGGAAGGCACACTTTACTTTTTCCTGTTCTTAAAAATTTGACATTGTGGTCTCTTATGTTGAGTTGTTATGCTTGCAAGTTGTAAGTTGGATTCTAGTCCAGCCATGCTGTCATGGGGCAAGCTTTCAACATTGCACTTCTTATTTGAGTTGATATCGTGATCTTTTGTCTATGGATGCCCGCGGTGTGAAATGAATTGGGAATCTTGTGGGGATCATGGAGTTTGTATATGTGTTAGGGAAACGCCGGGCCGCCAATCTAAGCCATGCATAATTCATGGTGGAAATTTGCAGCATACCCATGGTGAACATTCGACGACGCATCTCACAATAAAAAGCTAAACAAAAGGCAAATAAAAGAGATGTCGAGGTGTTCATTGTCTGCTTGTCCTGTCATTTTGGTGTGGGCTTGTTCCATGTCATCGGGCACGAAGGTACCCCATTGGCGGTTCTCAATGATATGCGTATACTTACAATGACAAGAGCCTTGCTTGGGACTCTAAGTAAAGTAGCATGAGGTTTGGGTACTCGTATTCACGGGGCACGAGGTTTTCAACTTATGATTTGTCAAGCATATGCATCATAATTGTTCTCGCATTAACTTTAACCATTCAAGATGCTTATGATGGGGCCAATGAGAGCTCAAAGCCGGTAAGTACCATAATTTTTGAAGGTTATAAAACTTGCAATCACTGCTTCCCTCTGCGAAGGGTCTTTCTTTTACTTTTATGTTGAGTCACCACCTTCTTTCTTTATGCACCATTAAGAGAGCATAGTTGTCATTCTTAGTGTGATATGCATTGTCCCAAAGTTCATTGATTGATTCATATTGTTGGTTTCACTTGTTCCTAAATTATTTGTATCTAGTCGCCCTCTTAAACTTGAAGGTGTCCTATGCATTTATGTTTTGCTCTCTTTGAAGGACAAGCTAAAAACCATTTGTATGTTTTTCCTTATGATTTGAACACATGTTTGACTTTCATTGTTTCATTTTCATGATCTTTTGTTTGTGTTCATTTGCATGTTTACAACATGGTTGCTAAGTTCTTATTGTCATGATTATATCTTCATGCCCATGTTTTAAGTTCTTATGATCCCAGCTCACCAATGCTTACATATATGATCAAGATTGTGTAGGTGCATGTCACCTCAAAAATTATTCTTTTGTTATCACTTACCTACTCGAGGACGAGCAGGAGTTAAGCTTGGGGATGCTTGATACGTCTCAAACGTATCTATAATTTTTGATGCTCCATGCTTGTTTTTACACCATTTGCCTATTGTTTCGTTACACTTAGTGGCACTTTTATGCATTTTCCGGAACTAACCTATTAACGAGTTGCCACAGTGCCAGTTCCCTGTTTTCTGCTATTTTTGTGTTTTAGAGTGATACATAGGAAATATTCTCGGAATTGGACGAAACCATATCCTGAAGTCTTATTTTACCCGGAAGCTTCCAGAGATCCGAAGAGGAGTAGGAGGGGGGCCACCAGGGCCCCACACGCAGGGGCGGCGTGGCCTGCCCCCTGGCCGCGCCGGGCCCGCGTGAGGGCGCCTGGCCCCTCCTCTGACATCGCCACTTCGCCTATAAAGACCCCCCGACGAGAAAAACCTAAGACCCGGTCAGTTTTCCAGAACACATCGCGATACGCCGCCGGCGTCGACCCGAAGATCAGGAGGGTCCAGAAGCTCTTCCCGGCACCCTGCCGGAGAGGAGAATCGCCACCGGAGGTCTTCTTCATCGCCATGCTTGCCTCCGGAGCGATGAGTGAGTAGTCTACCTTGGACTATGGGTCCATAGCAGTAGCTAGATGGTTGTCTTCTCCACCATGTGCTTCATGTTTAGATCTCATGAGCTGCCGTACATGATTGAGATCACCGTTATGTAATTCTACATGTTTGGTTTGTTGGGATCCGATGAATATTGGTGTTTATGATTAAGTTGCTGTACTGAATTATATCTTTTGTTATCTCTATGTTGTTTATGATCTTGCATGCTCTCCGTTGTTAGTAGCTATCTTGGCCGAGTAGTTGCTAGTGACTCCAAGAGGGGGTATTTATGCTCGATAGTGGGTTCATGCCTCTATTTCACCTGGGGGAGTGACAGAAACCTCTAAGGTGGTAGATGTGCTGTTGCTACTAGGGAGAAAACAACATTCATATGCTCAAGGGCATATGCTTTGTTTACATTACACACTTTGCTTAATGCAATTATCTGTTGTTCGCAACTTAATACTTCTAGGGTGTTCGGATTGATATCCCCGGGAGTGGATTATTAGTCATAGATGCAGTTGGATGGCGGTCTATGTATTTTGTTGTAATGCCCAGAGTAAATCTCATAGTGATCTTCTTGACATATCACGTTATCTCTATTCTATCAATTACCCAACTGTAATTTGTTTACCCAGCATGTGTTATTTTATCTATGGAGAGACACCACTAGTGAACTGTGGACCCCGGTCCTATTTTACATCATATTGCTATCACCTGTTTACTTTACTCGCACTGTTTACTTTACTCGCATACTATATTGTTTTCCACTCGATACGCTCATAACCTTTGTTTCAAGCAAACCGGTGAGATTGACAACCTCATCGCAAGTTGGGGACAAAGTATTTGTTTGTGTGTGTGCAGGTTCCGCATCACCTTCAGTCGTCATTGTCTCTCCTCTCCTGAACGATATTAAACCTTGGTTTCTTAACTAAGGGAAAACTAGCTGCTATACTCATCATACCTTCCTCTTGGGGTTCCCAACGGGCTGGTTATTCACCACGCACAAGGACAATCTGCTCCCACGTCAACCACACGCCATCAGCTCATTTTCTGGCACCATCAACCGGTAGCAAGTAGCATCGCTGCCCCCATTTGTAGCATCCCTGCTGGCAACACCACCATTGGACGGTGGGAGCATCAAGGGCCGCCCATGGGAGCAACACCGGTGGCCCTCTGTAGCACCACCGCCCATGGTAGTAGCAGCGCCGCCCCCATTTGCAGCATTCCCCGCCGATAGTAGCACCAACAGACGATGGGTGCATCGAGAGTTGCACGTGGGAGCAGCACAGGCCGTCCTAGGGACCACAGCCGCCCGCCCGTGGGAGCAGCGCTGGCCATCCGAGGGAGCAACGCCGACCGCCGATGGAAGCAACACCGCCATCACCCACCTGAAGAATCCAACAGGTGCGGACAGAGCAGGGCTGGGGAAGCGCGCGCCGGACGACAAAGTGAGGAGTGAGGAGCTCGAGGACGTGCATCAGGCGGCAGCGTGAGGAGTGGGATGCTCAGAGACGGGGCTAGGGAAGCGGCCTGAGAGGCATAGGGGAGAGGTGGAGAGACGCGGGGCCGCAAGGGAGATAGGGCTGAGAGCGACCGGCCGAAGGCATGGCCGACGGTGCTCTAAACACTTCTCGTGGTGGTTGGTGTCTGCGTAGGAAAGGAAGAAAAAAATGGTGGGGAAGATAAGCCAGACTTGGGTAGGTCCCATGAGACACGTGGCGCGCGCTGGTGGGGGAGGATACGAGCGGTGCTATCCCCGAGGGGAAGCAAAGACTTTTCCTTTTTTATCATCGGATTTGCTGTGGTGCATCTCATCCTCTCAAGAGGTAGAGAGGTAGGTAACCTAAGAGGTGTAGCTGTCGGGTGCTCATAAACAGGAGTTAATTTTTTTTAATTTTACCTTTTTTAAAAAATTAAATCTTTTTATAGTGTAAATATAGTTACGGAAAGAGATGGTGAAAAATATAATCGTAGCAACGCCCGGGCACTCACTAGTATATACAAATCTTGAAAAGATGATGTTAGAAATAATCTAAATTTGCAAGAAAAAAAGGTAGGTTTGGATTAATTTTCTTATGTTACCGTACGAAATCAGGCTAGTACTAGTTGTATGGTTTCCTAGTAGTAGTCGTATGTTCGCTGAATCGCTGTTAGCGTTCGACCAGGTTTAGAATTTGCTACCGTGTTTGGTAAAGTCTGTCTAGAGTTAGGTCTCAAGTCCAAATCGGTTCTGCTATAGGTATTGCTTGGCCGCATAAAAATATGCATGCCATGCTAGTTATAAACTTGTACCGAATCGTTGAGTTTTGTAATGTGAAAAAGATAAGATAAAAAGAAAAGTTTAGAACGTGCGACACGTTCGACTATAATTATTGTCTTCACATATGTTTATTTAGTTTTATGTGATTGATTCATGGGTAAAACCCAATAGATAATAGCTGCAACTTCAAAATCTAAATCATACGTTGAAACATTAGAGAGTGAGAGCAAAAATCAATCATCAAATAGCAGCATAAATATATCATCAAAGTTCTAAGGATACTGTAAAATGAAATGCATTCAATCACTATGATGATGAACGAAGCTCCAAACCATGTACCTAGATTGGTCAATTAAAGCTTTCTTGTTTTTCTCTTTTGATTTTCTTCTTCCTTTATTTCTTTTTTTTTTAAATTTGTGAGTAACCATCTCTCATCACTAGCTTTGCTATCTGGTTAGAAACGATAGGAACTCATTCGAAAGATTATCCCACGTGGTAAGAAATTCCTCTGGACAAGTACTATACAAGGAGAGAGTAGTGCTAGTCAAAATTTGACTAAATAGTTTTAATCTTACCTCATTCTCGGTGTAGTATGGCAGTTTAACAGTCCAACATATATCTCTAAAATAAGCAAGATGTTCATATGGGTCTTCTGAAATATCATCTCCTGCAAAATTTCTTTTATGCGAAAGTATAAGTAATTGAGGGTTAACCTAATATTGAGCATTGAGGTCCTTGGGATCTCTTTTAGTATAGGAACAGTTCTACCTCCCAAGGTATTCATCCGGATCAAGACTATTAATAAATCCAAGCTCGGTCATGGTGGTTCATCTGAAAATAGTAAGAAACTTAGCAAAAAAAAGTAAATAAATAACTAAGAACAAAAAGACCGATAGCACTTAGCTCCCTGGCAACAGCGTCTGAAAATAGCTCGATGTCAACAAGTGCACATGTCATTCTAGCTAGTTTCGAATTAAAGATATCGATTACATGCGTCGATCCCATAGAGAGCCATAGCCTGGCGCGTCGTGTCCTCCACCACCTCCCACACCCCCTTCTCCTATTGCGCCACGATCGCCAACGCCCACACCTCGTCCTCCGCCTGCCTTGACCCGACCACCGTACATGCGCGTTCACAACAACGCGCGCCGCGTCTAGCGCCTTCCCCTCCTCGGCACGGGCGGTCGCCTCCATCACCGCCACGAAGGCCGCCGCACCAGCTGGCAGCTGGCCGGCGAACTCTTCCACCTTGCGCATGGTGCCCACCACGTCCTTGTCCTCGGGGAAGTGGGCTCGGGCCAACTCCGTGAGCACAACTCACTTGTTGTTGTCGGTGGGAGCCATGCTGACCGACGAGGAAGGAGTTTGCTGGTGGCCGACGGCTGGAAAAGAGGGTTTTTGAGTGCCAATGGCGGGCGCGCACCAGTCCAACTTATACCGGCCACGCGAAACGTTTGGGCCGCACATGAGTCATCAGCGGGAAACATTGGCCCCTGCGCGGGGCAAATTCTGGCGGCAAATAATAGCTTACCCTAGAATTTTACGCAGGGCGTCGTGCCTCCGCTGTCGGGACGTGCATGACAACGAGATAGGCAATAAATGCGTTTGGCCCGTTAGGTTGCCCCCAACCCATTCGGATAGGCCTCAATTTTTTTTGACAAAAAGGCAAAAGGCAACTGGTCTGATTTTCATTATTTTAGAAGAAGGGTATAAGATGTACAAAGTTCAGCGATATAGCTTTAAACAAAACAACTAAAGAAAAATACAGCAAGACATGAGCAAGGGATTTTCCCAAGTCACAGGAACTACGTAGCACTAGTTTTCAATCAGGTTCCCTTGGTCACTGCAGTAGGTCGCACACGGTTGTACGACCGGCAGTGCGCCACGATCTAGCTTCCTCAATGATATATACATGAATAGTCCGTCTTATGGAGGATGCGCTATTTTGGAAGACGCGAGCATTGCGCTCCTTCTAGATCATCCACCATGTCAGTTGGACCAAAGCTGTCCAGTTCTTCCGTTTTAAGTTTAGCTGTCCGCGAGTGGCGAGATCCATGACTCTAGCGATGTCGTGTCCGGTGTTGGGATGAGCATGGTGGGCAACTGCGCTGTTGTAAGCACCCGACTCCATATTCAAATGGCCACAGGGCAGGTAGGTAGGAGGTGGAGAGCCGTCTCAGGCTCGCTAAGGTAGAGGACGCAAGCTGCGTTGTGCGGCCAGCCTTTTTTCATCAGGCAGGCTATCAGCAGTGTGACATTTGCCTAATATCACGAGCCAGGCGGAAAGGCGGCACTTGAGCGGAGCATCACTTTTCTAGACAATGGTGTTGAAACAGGAGCGAACTGATCCTTCAAATTGTACTGCATATGCAGAGGCAGAGGAGTATGCACCATCAGTTGTCTAACGCCAAGTCACAGAATCTGGAGTTCCATGTTGTAGCTGGACAGCCTGTAATTTGTTGAAAATGCCCATAAACTGCAGCAGTGCATCATTTGGTAAATTTCTTTTGAAGTGCCGGATCCATTTGTCTCCCTCTAGAGCCTGCCCAACAGTTAGGTTATGCCTGGTACAAAACTTGAACAAAAGAGTTGCAGCTTCAGCGATACTCTGCCCATCCAACCAAGGATCACTCCAAAATCGGATCCTCTATCCATCTCCAAGCGAGAACCTAACAGCCGAGCTGAAGAGGTCGCGTGCTTTTAAATCAATCTGAAGAGGGAGATGCAGCCATGGCTTCTCTGTCTCTGTCCAACTCTGCCAGATCCAGCGCACTCTCATGGCCAGGCCCTTCGCTTGCAAGTCTGGAATCCCAAGGCCACCAAAATTCATGGGTCTACAGATTGCACCCCACTGTACTAAGCATCTGCCGCCCTTGGCGACGTCGTCATTATTCTACAAAAAACTGCTTCGAAGCTTGTCGATTGCCTTGGTGAGCCAAATTGGCGGGTCAATGACGAGCAATTAGAAGACCGCCATGGCCGACACCACGTGCTTGAGGAGCAGCAACCTAGCATCAAAAGAGAAGCAGCCTTTGTTCCACCTTTTGACCTTGATGTCCACGACCCAACCTAAATGGATTGAATCGAACATCAAAATAGATCGGTCCGCTAGAAATGCTCTGAAGTTGACCCCAGGAAGGTACACATTGCGCGGCTTGAACATAATTTATTTCCTCATCACACCAAGCTTTCATACAAGCAACTTCTGATTCATCCACCTTTTCTTCCGATCTGATTTCTGTATTCTCCCCTATGTGATTTGCTTCTATTTTTCCCCAACCACAAACGCATAATTATTATTGTTCAAAGAGAGCACATATTCACTTGACCTAATTTGCATGTATAGCTAGACTACCGCAGGTATGAGGTGTGCACTAAAGATATCTATGTTTTCTCATAAGACAGTCAAAGATAAATTTGTTTGTAGTCACTTATAGCATGAAACAGAGCCTTATTTCAATCAGACTCAAATGGAATTGACAGAGCCTGCACAAGCGGTGGAGCCACCCGATAACGGAATTCCCGAGCAACGTAAAAAAGTGAGTTCTGTACAAACAAAATCTAGATAAATACTTAATTTGATTTTCCATGCTCTGTTCCGTAGCAACGCACTCAGTTGTATTTTTGATTTTTTTTTTGAAGGATCTCGATTACACCTAATAACCTAGGAGTATTGCTAAGAAAACCTGAATGCACGCACGCAGCCACGGAGTATTTGCATGCCATTGTTCCATGTCGAGAGAACTTCCACCCAAGATTGAGGGACAGACAAAACATTAAACGATCTCGATTACATCTAGTAAGCTATTAAGCTCTAGTTATAAGTAAAACATTAACTTGCTATCTGCCAAGAAAAACTGAGTGCATTTGTACACGTACTAAATTGTCCTAAGAAACATAGTGTGATAATGTGTAAGGAAAGGCAATCATGCAACTAGGCCGATGTAGTCGAGTTCGACGGATCCCAGCCAGAGCGTCCCGTTCCTCTGGGTGACCTCGCTGAGCGTGACGCCCTTGGCGGCCGTGAGCTCCTCCACCTCCACCCCGTTGCCGTCAAGCCGGACTCCCACCAGGTGCTTCACCGGCGCCGCGGTGGCGTTGGGCCGCCCCTTCTCCTGGTTGAGGGCGACCCAGTAGCCGCCCTTCCCGTCGCGCCTCACGTTGTCCGGGTATCCTGGCAGATCGGCGAGGAGCTCGTACTGGCCGGCCTTTGGCCCCTGGAGGTGGTACCTGTGCGCCTGGCACGGCACGGTGTGCGCCACGACGACGTAGGTCCTGTCGTGGCTCACCGCGACGCCGTGGGGTACGGCAGGCCGTCCTTGAACACGGTGACCTGCTTCGTCATGGCGTCGTACTTGAGGAGCCTCCCCGTCGCGTCGGCGTTCATCATTATCTCGGTATTGAACCTGCAGCACAACATCAATGGTAGTGATTCAGTTTCAGCGCTGCCGACTGCCGATCGAGCAGTAGAATTAAACTTACATGCAGCAACGATCTACTACAGTACTATGTTTGTGTATTCGATTATTCCTACTAGTACATACCTTCGTGGATACGTGACGCTGCTGTCGGTGAAGTAGACGTCGCCGGTAGCCTGATCGACGTCGATGCCGTTGACGAAGTTGAAGGGCACGCCGTCGGCTCCCGTGGCGAGCACCTCGGCCTCGCCGCCGTCGGGACCGACCCTCATGAGCCCCTTGTAGGCGTCGGCGATGTAGAGGTCGCCGGACTTGTGGTGGAAGGCGAGGCCCAGTGGTCGACCGCACAGGCCCTCAGTCTCCTCGGACGGCGCGACGGGCACGGTGCACATGGGGAACTTCCTGTAGTTGGCGTGGTGGGCGAAGGTGGTCCAGCCGACGGCGCTGCCGCGCTGTTAGCTAATTAATCTTGTCATTGTGTCATAGAGAGCTAGAGTTGCATGTTACTGATAGGTGCATGGCCGAGAGGGTCAGTTTGCATGTGTGCATGAACGGGTGGTGTTGTTAGGAGGATAGTTGGCCGCATATGCATGCTCTGACCGAGTGATTCTAGGAGAAGATAGGTATACTTCTGTTAGTGTGTTAGCTGCATGCAAGTATGTTAGCAGGTCATGTGTTAGTGGCCGGTGTGGTTTGAGTGCATGGGAGTAGTGGCCGCGTGGTGCGTGTGTTTGCTGGCTATTTAAAGTCTTGTAAACATGATGATTCAGTAATGAGAAAGATAGTGAAAATGTAGCCTTTGTGGGTGCCAAGGAAGACAACCACGACAAAGTCTTTCCCTTCTTCCTTGGCTAGTGTGCGTGTGTTCTTGTGTAAGAAAACAGAGAAATACAAGAGAGTTCAGAGGTTGAAGAAGAAGAAGTGTTCAGAGGTTGAAGAAGAAGAGGCGCTGCGAGATGCAGCGCCAACATGTGGTATCAGAGCCTGAAGATCCGAGGCCGTGGCGGCCGCTCAGCAGGCTCCATGGGACATGGAGGTCGGCTGTGCAAGAAGAAGGCTGGTTGTGGTGTGATGCCGCTAGCAGCCAGGCTGCGGCGCGGCACCGCTAGGAGGAGATGGTGGCGTGATGCCGTTTCAAGAAGGCGACGGCGTAATTCCGTTCCGAGAAGACAGCGGTGCGACGCCGCTGAAGCCAAGAGGGCCGGTGGTGGTGGTGATGGACTCCATGCGAGGTGGAGACAAGAACGTGAGCTGCAGGTCGTTGGCGGTGCGATGCCGCTAGCGGCTGGAGGCGGTGTGATTCTGCCAAGAGGAGACGATGGTGCCATGTCGAGTACAAGGCACGACGGCGGCTGCGGCGGTGTGATGCTGCTGAAGTCGGCGACGGCGGTGTGAAGCCGCCGCAAGGTGGTGTTGACTCGGCGGTGCCATGCTGTCAGGAGTGCGCATGATGGTGGTGCGATGCCTCCATCTTGTGGAGAATCGGGCAGTGTCGGCAGTGAGCCGATGGTGTGATGCCTTCACGACTCACGAGGCGGCAGCGGTGCGATGCTGCTGGGTGCCGACGGCGGTGGTGCGAAGCCATCGTCATCAAGAAGAGTTGGTGTGAAGCCAACAAAAGTAGCAGTGTGAAGCTGCGGCAAGATGGCATGGTCATCGGCGCTGCGAGGGTGTCGTCCATGGTAAGGTGAAGTAGATGTGTGCGGTGTAGAGGCGCAATGGCCGTTCTTGAGCAAACATCGTTCGAGTCAAGATGACAAGATTAAGGGGGTGAATGTTAGCTAATTAATCTTGTCATTGTGTCATAGAGAGCTAGAGTTGCATGTTACTGTTAGGTGCATGGCCGAGAGGGTCAGTTTGCATGTGTGCATGAACGGGTGGTGTTGTTAGGAGGATAGTTGGCCGCATATGCATGCTCTGACCGAGTGATTCTAGGAGAAGATAGGTATACTTCTGTTAGTGTGTTAGCTGCATGCAAGTATGTTAGCAGGTCATGTGTTAGTGGCCGGTGTGGTTTGAGTGCATGGGAGTAGTGGCCGCGTGGTGCGTGTGTTTGCTGGCTATTTAAAGTCTTGTAAACATGATGATTCAGTAATGAGAAAGATAGTGAAAATGTAGCCTTTGTGGGTGCCAAGGAAGACAGCCACGACAAAGTCTTTCCCTTCTTCCTTGGCTAGTGTGCGTGTGTTCTTGTGTAAGAAAACAGAGAAATACAAGAGAGTTCAGAGGTTGAAGAAGAAGTGTTCAGAGGTTGAAGAAGAAGAGGCGCTGCGAGATGCAGCGCCAACACGCCCCACCTGAGGACGCGGCCGTCGGAGACGCCGGTGTAGGGCCCCTGGCCGCGCGCGTTGAAGGCCAGGCTCTCGGCGCCGGTGACGCCGCTGGGAAGGAGGAGGCGGAAGCTCCACTCCGTCGCGCTGGTCTTGATCTCTGCCGCGGCGCACGACGGGATCAAGGAGACGGCGAGGAAGCCCACGACGAGCAGGACGAGCCACGTGCTCGAGAAGCCGAGGCGTCCCATGGTTTAGGCTGCGTGTTTTGCGAACTCGCGAGTTTTAGGCTGCAATGTTGAATCTTGTGGCTTTCTCGGCAGGTGGTTTCTCCCATATTTAAAGGCGCCATAGGGGGCCTTTCACTTTCAGAATTGTATTTGTTCTTTGAGCTTTTCATCAGAGTTGTAGTCGTTCTTCTGTTTTTGTTTTGGATGAGACTGAGCGTCCCTCGGAGGATCCGGGGCGCCGATCCTCCGGATCCAGAGGCCGCCACGTGTTCACTTATCTTTCTCAATCCTGTTTTTGCTTTTATAAATATACTAATGTAGCAGAAAATGGTTTGTTGTAGCAAAAAAATTGTATGAACGAAGAAAAATGTTTTGCACTAAAATCCCAAAATTGCTTCCGTGAAACAAAAAAAACCTTGCTTTTGTTTCATTGTAGCAAAAAACGGTTCGAAGCAAAATAGGGTGGATCTCGCCGAAGACCTCGCCAAAGACGTCGGAGCATTTTTTTTAACTATTGAAGCATTGTAGCAATTTTTTTCTGGCGAAGTGATTTTTTTGAGACCTCGCAGGAGATGTCGGAGCAAAATTTTTATACTAATGTAGCATCGGAGCAAAAAAAATCCGGCGAAGTCCTCCGACGATTGTTACAGTGCAAATTAGAGTAATTGTAGCGAAAAAAAATCGTTCTAATGATGCAAAAATATAGATCAAAAGTAGCAACAAAAGACTTCTATCGTAGCATCGTGCAAAAAAAAAAAACTACGGCGAGGTTCTCCGACGAGCCGCTGCTTGTAGCTGCGCTGCCTATCCCGCAAATTTCACCATAACCAGGGCTGGAGCTCGCGGCAGCACCAGGGCCGGAGGACGAGGTCACAGCACCGGCGATGGCCTCAAACACCTCCGTCCGTGCCTGGAAGCACTGGCTGCGGCCTCTACACCCCGCCCATGCCTGGCAGCAACCTCGTCACGACCATGCTCATGGCCATGGGGATGGAGGCTGGGGCCCGGTGAGCTTCCGGAGATCGGTTCCGAGACAGCGATGGGGATGGAGCAAGTGCGGGCGACGGGGAGAGAAGCGCCGCCGCGCACGGGGTAAAATGGAAGAAATACAAATGGCAGGTAGATGGGGCGCGGGTGGGTGTGAGGACGGAGGTTGAAGACGTGAAGGCCGAAGGGATAAGGCCACGGGAAGGAACGCCCACGTGGGTGGGCCCGCGCAAAAAGCATCGCTGTCTCCCGTAGTCCCCTACACGTGCTGAGCGACGGACCCGGAGGATGGAGTCGCGCGATCCTCCGACGGAAGGAGAGCATTTTCCTTTTGTTTTGATGATGATGATGATAGCGGTAGAGTTCTTGGTGAGGTCGGTGGATCAGGACCGTCGATATACGATCGCGTGGACGTAAACGGCGTGACGTCGGTCGAGCACCCTTCCTCAATCCCCACTTCGTCTCTGTCTCCTCGTGCTCTCTCCTCCCATGGCGGCACACATCCGAACTCCGATTCCGCCCCTGATTCCCGCCCGGTGTCCTCGCCCGCTCCGCGGTCTTCCGACGGGTCCTGGTCGCGCCCGATTCGGGCGGCTCGAGGTCACCTGCGCGGCCTCCGGAGGAGGCGGCGGCGGCGGCGGCAGCGGGCCGCCGGCTGAGAAGGGAGAGGGGAATCCGCGCCAGGGGCCCTCCCTGCCGGCGCTGTCGGAGATACGTTGGGGGGAGCTGCTAGCGCCGTCCCCGGACAACGCAGCGGCCGTCGCGCTGACGGCCGCGCTGGTCTGGGCAGGAGCGTCGTTGCTGCTGCAGCTGGTGCTCATCTCCGCCTCCATCTTCGCCGCCGCCCTCAAGTACTCCTTCGTCGCCGCGCTACTACTCTTCGTCCTCATCGCGCTACTGTGAGTGGCGGACGCCCCTTCTGGCCTTCTTCTCCTCCCTCCTCTACTCCAATGTCTACTCCACCACTCCAGTGCACGGACGTGCCACAACATTGCATAGCTGTACTTGTTTGTGTTTAGACCACTCCCTTAAAATTATGTTCGTTGCTCAGAGTTTGCACCTTCAGAGCTAACACATGAATTCGCTCCATGACTGTGATGCTATACAGTGTTATGCTATGAACTTAACTTTCCAAGACATTTTAGATTGCAAAAGTAATACTATATGGATTACAGTCACAAGAGCCACTAGATAGATACAGGACAGTTTAGTTCCTGTGGGTTATTCAATACAACTTACTCTCCGGGTTATGAATATACATGTTCTGAAGACACACCAAATGAGGGCTGTTCACACTGCTAGATTGAAAAGAAACAGTTTCCGTTGGTAACTGGATGTGTTGAATATGGAGATCCAACAAAGACCGAGCACATATTCACTAGTTCATCCTGTTCTTTCACCTGGACATTGGAAATGAAAAATATAATCAACGTACCATATCATCCGCATTTTGCACTTTTTTTACAGGAGCATTTTGTCCATTTACAATAGAACTGTTCAGTGTAACAGCTGTTTCATATCAGTAGTTTAGTGCTAAGGACAAACAACAAACTCAACTTATTGGGTGAGAGAATAACCACTTTAATTCTGTAATATGATATAAATTAGGCCACCTGTTAATCATTTGAAGAAATTATAGTTGCATTTTTGTACATTTCTTTTGGAAATTCAGATGGCTTGTGCCTGCCTAGTGGTTGGTGTGCCCATTAACTGCGACAGTGCGTGCTCGCTTTAAGTGAGGCCGGTAGATTCTCCAATATTTTTTTCTTAGCATGTGTAGGGAAAGCACACACATGTGTTTATTTGTGGTGGCGTGAGTGTGGTGCGCATCTGCCTTGTACGCTCTAGAAAAAGTTAAAATTTTCTATTGCAGATCAAATAGAGGTGGTAATATGGACTTATCCTACAAATGTAGGATTTATTTGCTTACTGCTACCTTTATAAGTTGAGAATAATCTGAATTCAACCCTAAATTCAAGAGGTTAAATTATATATTTAACCCTCCAAACTAGTGCATGTTATGCAAGGTCAATCAATTAAATAATTTTGAAGAAAATATTACAGAATTTTTAGTGAACTCCATTTCAAACTAATTGTATGTATCTCTTAATTTCACGAAGTGTCAAAATCTGGCAGTCCATATTTGATTGATCTATTTATCTTATGAAGAGACAAAGCATGCATTAAATAAAGGAACTTTTGTAGAATAAGAAAAGGATATGAGACATCGAGACTGACCTTATTTTCAAGAAACTGTATCTCTTGTTGCATGATTAGCATCTGACAGAAGGTATTTCATACTGGCTTAGTACACACTATGAAGGAATTAGAACATCAAAAAGTGGATAACAGATGTCCTACCTTTGTGGACCGCGTCTGACAAATCCATTGCTCTAGACTTTTCTCTAGTGTATGCAGTTTATCTAGCGTCATCTCTTCTGCTCCCCCTCCATGTGTGGACCTGTGTTACTTCACTTATCAGTTATCACTTAAATATTTTCTTGAGGTTGTTGTATGTGTTGAGTAATCCACACAAAGGACCGTAAGGCACATCATGATTTGACTGAATTATTTTTGTTTATGTCACTCAGAATAACTTCATTCGTTTATTGATTAATTGCAAGATTTTCTTGATTAGAAAATAATTAAAGCTACTATACAAGCTCGGATGCAGTTCTCTTTGTATTATTACCTTCACATTATGTCTGTTGACGTGTCTTGATCTCTTGGCTATACCTCCTTAGTAGGCTAGTTTATACATTCTCACTAGCTATCACTTCTATGATTTATCTGCCTGAATGCCTGATTGGATTACGGAAACCACTTTGTTTTTATGGAAACGGAGAATTTAATTGGGTTTCTGTTGATGCTTGATTGATTGTTGTTATGTTCATCTTAATGGCATGACATGTTATTGGGAAAATCAAAGTCGCACACGTATGCTACTTAGCCTTCACATGCGGCCCTTCTCAATGACAGAGGAATCTCCTACCTCATGCTTTTTCATTATCATATTAATTGTTAAATCCAAAATTTTAAAATGATTTATCTCACAAACTGTTAATCCGATCAGCGATCCGTCTTCAGTTCGACTTGGCTAAGGTTCTAAAACAAGATATGTTCGACCGACTTTTTTTGTCGCCACCCGTCGAACTCAGCAGTGAAGCCATCGGTGAAAGCGAGTGGTCAATCATGTTAAAGTTTGGGAGATTTTTTTTTAATATTTTAAGAAGCGAGAATCTCGGTGATATCATGATTTTGCATGCAATGTGTGAGATAAAGGGTGGCGTCGCTTGGTAGAGCTAGTATGAGGTTCCGCTTGGTAGTCTTGTCCATTATTATTAAAAGATCCCGACTTATGTTAACCTTAATGACTTGAACTATAAATTGAAGTTCCTTATCTTTTCAGCAATTTATTTTCTAAGATTTAGATTATCATTTCATGATGACGGTGGATTTAACCTAAGGATTCATGAAGCTTTATTTGTACTTATGCATGTTGCTTTATATGATGGTCATGCAAAACTGTGGTGCCACTAAATCTTAGAATGTTTTCAATAACCTGTAGATTGCAAGATGCACATATGATAGAAATGTTAGTAGTCCATTGCATGGGCTGAACTTTGCATATCTTAGGCTCTTAACAAGCACTAAGGCCTCACTAGGTTACTGCGCTCGATTTCAATGTAAGATATGTAATCATCCATCTTAAAGAGGAAGATTACCTTAGACCCTGCTGTAGTTGACCTCTTTCTTCCCTTAGCAAGAAAATCCCTGGTTCTGGTACCTGTTTTATGGTGCAAAAGAGTATCAGAAATCTTTCGTATCGTCATCGAGGAAAAATCTGATGTTTGTTTGGTAACTAATAAATCATTTTCCCCAAAAGAATTGTGCTCCATGCAGTAGCTCACTTGGATAGTTAATGCGTTAGTTGTCACAGATGAATTTTTACTAGATATATCTCTTTCGAGTTGTTACAATTGTTACACTCAGCTTTGCAAGGTGAATACTTAGACCTGGCTTTGTAGAGCTTTGTTTTGCATTTGACTTCCTACCATGTCTTCCTGGTACCTCTCAACCAAGCTTTTCATGTTCCTTGGATTTTATGAACAAAAGGAAAGCATCTCAGAATTGCAGTCAAACACTTAAAAATCACTATGTAGCATGGATTTTGGAAACGCACCCATTTGTTGCCAGTTCATGGAGTTTTCCCTGAGAGGAGAACATGATAACACCGATTTCAGCATCACAAAGCACCGAGAGTTCCCTAGCCTTCTTGAGCAGCCCCTCTCGACACTTGCAGAAGGTTACCCGTCGGTGGGCAGGGTTCTCAATTCGTCGCATACACACCTTCCCTCTGACCATGGTTTCCACTCTGCCTGCAGATAACCTTCAGCTTGGACTAGCCCTGAAGTTACAGTGGCGCTACTAAAAGATATTGACTTGGACTCCTCTCAGATCAAACTACTGATGCAATGAAGTGATCTGCTTTTATATAGCACTCACGACCTTTGGCTAGTTTGGTCTCATTCCTGCAGGCTACTTAAAGCACTTTGCAGGTCATTGTACATCTTTCATTTTGCTATTGTAGATTCTCATAAATATTGTATTATGCATAGCATTATACTTCTTGCTTATTTGCTTTGTGATTAATTTAAATAATAATGTAAGATTCTGATATCACACCTAAGGACTTTTCCATTGTTATTCCCACTAAAGATGGTTATCTTAAACATACCAGGTTGCATATTATCAGATTTCACAATGCTTTGTTCTGTATTCCAGTGCAGGATTGACTCTTTGTCCTGTTATTGGAATCCAACAAATTGCTGGACTTCGAGACTAATATAATCTAATTTATGGTCTGATAAATTTGTGGACATATAGGTTTTAAGCACATCTCCAGGGTATTAAACCAATTTTGGGACTTGTATGTTGTGTTCAGAATCACACACTGTATAACTACTGTGAATGTTTGGATCTCTGTTTTCTTTCGTACTGCTATATTTTCATAGTTTTGATAATTTGCATTTTTTATCTACTTTGCTTTATAGTAGTATGATCAAGTTTTATAATTCACATCTGTGTATTTTATTCCAAACTTCCGAGGTCCTGTTGAAAAGTATGCACTTTTTTTTGTAATTAGTATGGGCATATTTATGCAGTGCCTTGAAAGTTTCTAGAAGCAACTGTTTAGCATAATTGAAGATGTACTTTGTGTCACTTGGATAATTTCTGACTGATAACTGATAGGCATGTAGGCGAAAAATCTTACATGTAGGCAACATGTCTAGCATGTAGGTTTAATATCTATATGACGTACTGCCTACTACAGCTTTGGTTGTAACTATTTTAAACTATGATTGTACTGAAGCTTAATAGAAACTCTTCCATGTTATAGAGGCCAAGAAGTTGTTTTAATTTTCAGTGAAATTAGTGGGAAATTGCTATTTTTCAGTTCTTCCTTTTCTATGGAATTTTTCATGTGGCGTGCAATTTGGAATAAAGTTTCAATGAAACAAATTCAGTTATTCCTTTAAAAGATGCAAAAGCCTAGAAGGTATTGGATTTTTAAACCAATTCTTTTTGGGTCTTTTTGTTGTCCATTGAAGATAGGTTGGTCCTCTTAGTAAATGGAACATTTATGAGTTCTGACGGCGACATTTCGTTCTCCCTTTTTAAAGACGTTGGTTTTACCTATCAGGCTGCCAGTGAAGAAACATAGTTCATATAGGAATATTTCTTCAGCACCAAGCTGACTTAATACAATGCAAGTCTTTTGTGTTGCATAGAGAAATGACACAGCAAATGCCCAATTCCTTCCATTTTTACCCATATGTTGTAATAGATACTGTAAAGTTTGTGTTTGTTGCATCTTCAATAGATTTAAGCCTGTAAAGTCAACGGTTAACTTCTTTCTCTGGCTTACTTGGACTGCTGTTCCTATCTGTTTATGCCAAATATACTAATGATATCTGAGAGAGACAATAGTACTTTTGACTTTTGAGCTCTAGGATGCTTTGCTTCAGTACATGATGCTGTAAGCTACTCCCTCTGTTCTATAAAACTTGTTGCTAATGTGGATATATCTACATAATAAAATGTGTCTAGATATATTCATATTAGCGACAAGATTTATGGAACGGAGGGAGTAATATGCTTCTGAGTCAGAACATTAACCAGCAACGACATGGAATCTGAACACATGCAGCTATTGCCTATCATATTGGCAATGGGCATCTTAATTAATTTATAATGGCATCGTTGCTCAAGCATTGCTTAAAGTTATCTTGGGTGGTAGGTCAATATGCCGTCCTGTTCTTTCTACTTTTATTAAAAGATAGCATTACACTTGTCAGCTACACGTGGCAGAGTCAAACAGTTTAGTTGATTGACAAATGTATGGAATCATAATATCTCATATTCTCATGCAACGTGTCTAACAAATATTTGATCTGAGAATTTGTTCCGATTTATTGTAGAATGTCGACACTGTTCTCGCAGCTGTGTGGCCTTTTGACCTGCGATTATGTTTGCACTTTGAAGGTGTTCGTGGATGGAAGGGCATCACACACGTGTCCTTATCTTTGTGCATCTTGTTTTCTTTTCTTTAGATCCGTAACATGCAGATTGGAATTCGAAATATGTTTATTTCTTTTTCATATGGTATCTCTTCTGCACATTTTTAGATTTTCGAAACTGGAACGATATCTACTTTTACAGCTTGTATATATGGAGCAGAATTAGAGCTGCGGAATGCTTGGAAGCTGGCGCTCCGCCATCCACGAGTGAGGTAAGCTCATCAACAGCTTTAGAGCATCTCCAACAGCCGCGCCAAAACTTTCGCGCGGCAAATTAATCGCCGGTTTGCCGCGCGAGAGAGCCCGCGCGCTTCTCTAGTGGGCGCGGGAAAATGCCGCGGGGCCGAAATCTTTTGCCGCGTGCGCGCTTTTGCGGCATCCTGCGTGGCAAAGTTGCCGCTCCGGCTGCCGCGCGTCCTATTTAACGCCACGCGCGTGTGAAGCTAACCGCCACGAAAACTTCCCCACCGCACCCCGCGTGTTGCTCGCTCTCCTCCGCGCCGCCCACCTTGCTCCGCCGCCGTCCTCCTCGCTCTCCCTCGCGCCGCACCACCTCTCCGCCGACGAGATGCCGCCCCGCCGCCGCTCGAGCTCCGGCTACCCCGGCGTCCGCGCGCGCCCGAACGACACCTTCTACGCTGAGATCCGCAGCGGCGACGAGCGCATCGGGCTCGGCACGTTCGAGACGGCGCACGAGGCGGCGCGCGCGTACGACGCGGTCGCCTGGCGCCTCGGCCGCTCCCGCCGGTCGATGAACTTCGACGACGTGACGACGCGTCAACATGCGGAGATGCTCGCGTTGCCGCCTCCGGCCATCACGCGCGAGCAGCGCCAGCGCCAGTGGGAGCTCGAGCAGCGGCTCGTCATCGCGGAGCGCGACGAGCGCATCCACCTCGAGTGGGCGTAGCAGTTCCCGTAGGACATCGCCGCAATGGAGGCCTTCTACGCCGAGAAGGCCGAGGAGAAGGCGGCGGTGAAGGCGGCGAAGAAGGCGGACCGCGAGGAGCGCTGGGCGAAATCGGCGGCGAGGAAGAAGGAGAGGGAGGAGAAGGCCGCGAGGAAGGCGGAGAGGAAGAAGGAGGAGAAGAAGAACGGCGTCGGCCCGTCGACGATCGTCGTGTCGTCTTCCTCTTCCTTCGACTGGACATCCACTCCGGTGTCGTCGACGACTCTGTCGTCTAGTTTCTGGGACTCTCTCGACGAGGAGTAGGGTAGTTTTTAGTTTGTGGTGGTGTAGCGGTGTATTTTCCATCTATTTGCAATGTTAAAATAATTATGAAATGTGTTTGTGGCGCTGTATAATGGTGCTCGCGAAGTCGCTCTAATTTAACGCCTCTGATGGAAGAAAAGTCAGACAGCGCACGGTAAACGTCAGCGCGCTCACAGCGACGTATACGGCGCTGAAATATAGCGCGGCTGTTGGAGATCATCTCCCACTTCCATCTCATTGTTCCGAGCTGCAGTAGTGCAGTAAGATGCAACTCTGGCTGTTTGTGCTTATGTCAGCAGTAGCAGTGTGGACTGCTTGTGCCTCGTGGAGTCGTGGTGCCTTTGTACCAGCAGCAGTAGCTTGCAAGTTGCAAATATCTATGTGCCTTTATCTTTACTGCTGTGTCTGTTATATTCCTGCCATATTTGGAATGGTTCTTCAGTGTAGAAGTGATGGGCAGTTGTTGTGGAGTGTATGCATCCCTTCCCGTTCTGAGTCAGGCCTCCGGTGCATGCCATATTGCCATGGCGGCAAAAACCCACACCAGCCATGTTGATGGCTAATTCTTTTTAGCCGTAGACAGTTAAGCCTCTTCTGGCATGGTTGTAATTTTATTTTCTTCCCCGGTCAACTTTCTTTTGACACCCTTGGTCATGTTTGTTAGTGATCCAAGGAGAATGTACCGGTATGGGTATGGTGTACTCCCGGACGTGGAGTACTTCCCGCACTCCAAATCTGAAATCCCCACTGCAAAAGATATTAAGAAGTCTAGAAAAATAAGTAACATAGATAAACCATGCATAAAACGTGATGTAGAATTTTGAATCCAAATTGGTAACATAGATATCTACAAACGTAAAAGAAAAATCTATGGATGAATACTGCGTAATCCACTTTAGGCCATGAATTTGGCCCATATATGAAGCTGAATTGGTTCTTTTCTTGTTTCCAGAGCTACACATCGAATTTTCAATTAAAACTTTATGACATGGTACATTCATGTAGTATAGTAGTTGTGATTTAGGTTCATAACCTACACTAGATTTTAGATAGGAAAACGCGCGTGCTCCGGCGACCCACAAACCATGATGAGGCATGTAGCGTGTTAAACTTGAAGCTTGATCATTAAGTAAATGCAGTTAAGTATAACCATAGATTGGGTGAGTTTCGACCTCTTGAGTAGGGTGTTGTAGACCACAGGAAAGTCGACCACCTGAAGGTGCATTGCTCGGTGCAGAAGTTATTGCTCTTCTATGGCGCATTTCTCTCCTCTAAGGGTAGGAGAGTGGTCCTTTGTTATCTCATTTCCTGGCTAGGGTCGAAGAGCGGTGCGGCTAGAGCCTACAACCAATTTTGGCATATGTGATGTTGATGGGATCCTTGTTGCTAGTGCCATGGGCCCTTCAATGGGAGCGCCCAGATGGAGACTCCCGATGGGCGTACTATGGTTCGTAATGGTCCAAGCAATAGTAGTTTCAGTAGCCAACCTAGTCGTTGCTCTACCCCAAGGAAGAACTTGGCATGGAGTAGTCCGAGTGGCACATCTTGTCTAGGGTGATGATATAGGAGGGTGCTTGCCTTAGTCGCCTCACTGTTGAATTGCAAGAAAAGACGGTTTAAATCTGCCTCCTCAGTTAGCTCGGTGATAATGAAGCAGAGTACGGAGACACAATTGACAGGGGTGGTGTGGCTCCTGCCCTAACCATCTACAGCCAATGTTGTGGCGAAGTAGTGTTGATAGAAGGGCATCCATAGCATGGCGGCAGAGTAGGTAGTCAGTGTTTGGCTTCCTGTGTACCCCCAAGTAGTTTCTTGGGGTTGGGATTCCCATGTACAGTAAATAGGCACTTGGGGCCGGGGATCGCCATGGGCCCATAGGGGGCATAACAACACACATGTCGCATGTGTTGCTAATGTATAGGCATGTTGGTAATTAATTGTGCTTAGAAGTTGCATGCAAAAAAACGGAAGGGATAAATAACTGATGGTTGAAAATATGATCACTTTAGTTTTGTGGATTCAATGTTTCCTTATAGATGAGATAGCAACTTGCAAGTGTCATAGTAAGTACCAGGAGCTTTCATTTAAATACTCATGGTTGTAAGAGTGATATCACTTAATCTTGTTTCATAGGAAACAATGATCCTAGGTTTGGGAGTGGTGGTGGCCTCCTTCTCCGCCGAAGTTGGCCTGCCGATGATGGTGATCCAGGCGCCGATGAGTTCGGGCGATGTGGCATCCAGTGAAAATTGAGCCTCGACGTCGGTCGTGGCGGACGATGATGGGGTCTTTGGATGTCATTTCCTTCGTGAAGGCTTCGTATATGTTGCTCTCGTCGTTCGACTAAGGCTGCTCCGGGGCTCTCGGATCGAATGATGGCGGCGCTCAATTGAGGGCATCATTTTGGAGCACATGTCAACTAGAGGTGGTGCTACTCCGGGGGAAACCCCAGATCTTGGTCTCCTGGATCGGACGATGGCGACGCGTGGCGCCGTTCTCCCCGCTTGGGGCATTGTTTTTGGAGCAGTCACAAGATAGTGGTGGTTCTTAGGGGGAGCGGCGTGTCCCCTACCACATCGACGATGGTGGGTTTTGGCGGCGTGGTGCCATGGAAGCTCGACGGAGGGTGTGTGTGTTGTGTTGCGTGCGTAAGGAGGAGGAACCGTTTGGCACCGTGGTGGTGTCGATGGCAAGCCTGGCGAGAGACTTCACTTCGGTCTAACACTCTGGAGGTGGGTTCGTGGAGAGAGAGGTGGAGGTGACATCTGAAGCTTGCGCACAAGGCGCTTTCTTTGGATTGTTCCAAGATTCGACGATGACGGTGGCGACGCACTAGGCCTTGTCTTCCTTTTGCGTTTGTACTAGTTTGGTGGTGTTTTGATACTTGTGTTTGGTGGCTCCTTCAGTTTGTATGGTTGTTGTAAGGTTTTTCGCCAGTTTTTGTTGAATAATTGAAATAAAAGAAGGCCATATGCATCTCTTCGATGCAGAGGCTGGGGCCGCCCCATTTCAAAAAAAGGAAACAAAGTATATTATGACTATGTTGCAATATCTATTTAGTGGTTAAGTGAAGCAACAGAAGGCTGTGGAGGAACAACTCCACCTTGCTACTACAATGTGGACAACACAAAAATGTTGAAGGAACCACTTCAATGTGTTGCTCGCTCTAGGGCGGGGCTGTCAAGAGCTTAGTCCAAATCTCTAAACAACAAGATCTAATCCAAGATCTTATACAAAAACACAATGTTCCTTTTATTGATAGGTAGTGGGTACATAGTCTGATTCCAGAGGTGAGGACCTCTATTTATAGGCTACATGAGCTTTCACTATTTGGCTTTACTCAGAGGTAGAAGGTCCTAAAGAATACTACTTAAAACTAGGAAAGAAATACAAATAACCTAGTTGCAACTTAAACTAGAACATCTGGAAACTATTACACACATGTGACTAAAGGACCACACTACCTAGAGTACAATAGAAGTGTGTAGAAGCTAGTACTGGATTTTACTTCTATTTTATTTAAGTTTCTCTATTGTCCCTCTTCGTCCTCCCCTGGTTGTTTAGAACTCGACCTCGATTTATCTTTGTAGAGTGCTTGTTCGGGATGATAAAGGGCTAAGTCCGCCACATTGAATGTGTTGGATATTCACATCTCAGCAGGAAGATCTATCACATTAACATGATCATTTATCTTCCTTAGAATAGAGAAGCTCCATATTTTCGCTATCTAAGCATCCCTTATATGTCCAAACATAGTCTTTCTTTTTGGAGGTATACCATCACCTTATCACCAACTTGGAATGATTGCAGCCTCTGCTTGCAGTCGGCTAACTATTTGTACTTATGATTTTGTTCCTCCAACACACTACAAATTTCTTCAAATAGGTTTGCGTAGTTGTCAGCAAAGGACAATGTTGCCTTTGAGTTTCCCCTTGATGGTAACTTCACCAGATCTACCACATATGTTGGAACTGTAGTGTAGACAATAGAGAAGGGGCTCCTTCCTATTGATCTATGCTTGGATATGTTGTAGGAGAATTCAGCAAGAGATAAAGCTAAATCCCATTGCCCCTTTCTATCTCTACAATGCAACTATTCAGATTAACTAAAGATCTGTTCACCACTTCTGTTTGACCATTTGTTTGTGGATGGGCAGTACTAGATAAATTTAATTCAGCGTCGAATTGCTTCCACAAGGTTAGCCAAAATGCAGCAAGAAACCTTCTATCTTGGTCTGAGACAATGGACCTTTGAACCCCGTGAAGTCTAACCACTTCTCGAAAGAACATATTTGCCACATTATGAGCATCTGTTGTCTTGCGGCATGGAATGAAATGAGCCATTTTAGAGAATCTATCCACAACCACAAATACTGCATCATTCCCCTGTCTTGTTCTTAGCAAACCCAAGACAAAGTCCATAGAGATGTCCTCCCATGGAGCATTAGGAACATGCAAATGCATGTATAACCCGGTGTTCTAGACCTGACCTTTGCAGGTTTGGCATACAGGACACCATTGAACAAACTTTCTAGCATCTCTCTTTAGTTGCGGCCAAAAGTAGTGATCCTCCAGGTTGGGTATAGTTTTGTCGCATCCAACATGGCCACTAAGATCACTTGAATGAAGTTCTCTAATCAACTTGTCACGTAGAGAACTTCTTAGGATGCACAACCGATTATTCTTGAAGAGATAGCCATCATGTACCAAAAAGTCATCACCTAATGGCTGACCTCTCATGTGCTTTACCCAAACATGGCCAAAGTCTTCGTCCTCTTCGTACAAATCCTTTATTTGATCCATGCCTGGAAGTTCAGCCTCAAAGGAAGTCAAGAGGCATGCACACGCCAACTCAGAGCATCAGCCACTTTATTGATTGCTCTAGATTTATGAACAATGAGATAGTGAAACCTCTCCAGATATGCTGCCCACCTTGCTAGCATGTGATCTACATGATTTTGATTCCTAAAATGCTTCAAGGATTGATGATCAGTGTAGACAATGAACTCCTTAGGAAAAAAATAAATTTCCCAAGTATTTAAAGCTCTAAAAACAACATGCAATTCTTGCTGATAGGTACTCCACTTTTGACTTGCTTCACTTAGCTTCTCACTAAAGAATGCAATGGGTTTTATTTCTTGAGATAGAACAACCCCAATGCCTAATCCATTTGCATCGCACTCTAGCTCAAAAGTCTTGGCAAAATAGGTAGTACAAACATGGGAGTTTGTGAGAGCTTTGTCTTTATATCCTTGAAACTAGCTTCATCAGATTCATTCCACTGAAACTTTCCTTTCTTCAAACATTCTGTGATCGGTGCCATACTGGTACTGAAATTTTTTACAAACCACCTATAGAAAGTTGTAAGGCCATGGAAACTTCTCACCTCTGAAATAGTCTTCGGAGTTGGCCATTCTCTGATTGCTTCAACTTTGGAGTCATCAACACGAATGCACTCGCTTGTTATGACAAACCCCAAGAAAAGAAGTTCTGTTTGAAGGAAAACACACTTCTTCAAATTGACATAGAGTCTGTTTTCCTTTAGTACGATAGCACCTTACGAATGTGGTCCAAGT
This sequence comes from Dactylis glomerata, assembly GCA_007115705.1. NCBI lineage: Eukaryota > Viridiplantae > Streptophyta > Magnoliopsida > Poales > Poaceae > Dactylis > Dactylis glomerata. Next base: position 3,649,509 of record QXEO01000104.1, read on the forward strand.
GTTCATCTTCATCCTTTCTATATATCAAGATGTCATCAAAATACACCACTACAAAGTGGGATAAGAAGGGTTGAAGTACCTGGTTCATCAAGTGCATAAAGGTACTTGGTGCATTTGAGAGTCCAAATGGCATGACCATTAATGTCTACGAACGCTTCTATTCTTGTAGACAGTGTTGGGCCTCCAAGTGCAGAGGTTTTAGAACAACAACAAGTTTCCCTTAAGTGGATCACCCAAGGTTTATCGAACTCAGGGAGGAAGAGGTCAAAGATATCCCTCTCAAGCAACCCTGCAATTAAGATACAAGAAGTCTCTTGTGTCCCCAACACACCCAGTACACTTGTCAGATGAATAGGTCCACTAGTTCGGCGAAGAGATAGTGAAATACAAGTAATATGGATGATTATAAGTGGTAATTGCAATCTGAAATAAAAATTGCTGCGAGCAAACATGTAGCAGAACGGGTTGTAAACGGTGTTTCAATCCTTAGAAACAAGGCCTAGGGATCATACTTTCACTAGTGGACACTCTCAACAATGATAACATAATTGAACGCATAAATATCTTTCTTCACTATGCTACCCCGAATTACTCTCTGGTTGGATAACGAACACTAATCAAGTGTAGGGCTGTGAAAGCTCTCCTTAAAGTTCGCATTCCTCAAACTAGATTACCCCCCACTGTCACCTTGAGTGCACTAGACAGTTCCATACAAACATCACAATTTCATAGAGACATCCAACTCAAATCATAACTCATGATAAGTATTACTGTAAACTTTAGCCTAAGAGCCACACACGATGCACACACTATCAACTTCACATCGTGGGACAAGGTGTCTCCGGAGATTACATTAATAAAAGCACTTGAGTAGCATAATAGATGAAGAGTAACATCTAATAATTCAACTAGATTACAAAGCTCATGATCACATAAAGATCACACCATGGGAGAGAGAGATGAACACATAGCTACCAGTAGAGCCCTCAGCCTTGGGGGAGAACTACTCCCTCCTCATCATGGGAGCTAGCAACGTCGATGGAGATGGTGGTGGAGTCGATGGAGTCAATGGAGATGGCTCCGAGGGCAATTGCCCATCCCGGCAGGGTGCCGGAACAGAGACTTTTGTCCCCCGTAATTGGTCTTCGATGGCGGCGGCACTGCAAAACTTTTCGTGGATTGATACCGATTCTTTTAGGTTTTTCGTGTCGAAGGCATTATATAGGTGAAAGGGCGATGCCAGAGGGCACCCAGGGGCCCCACACCACACAGTGGCGCGACCAGGGGGTCACCAGCGCCACCACCTAGTGTGGCTGCCTCCTGGCTCCTCTCCATCTCCCCTTTGGACTCCATGTACGTGACAACAAAATAGGGACTTCGGGCTTCATTTCGTCCAATTCCGAGAATATTTCCTGTAAAACTTTTCTAAAATACAAAAATAGCAGAAAACAGGAACTAACACTATGGCATCTTGTCAATAGGTTAGTTCCAGAAAATGCATAAAAATGCCACGAAGTGTAAACAAAATATAAAGCAATTGGTGTAAAACAAGCATGGAGTATAAAAAATTATAGATACGTTTGCAACATATCAAGCATCCCCAATCTTAACTCGTGCTTGTCCTCGAGTAGGTAAGTGATAACAAAAATATTTTTTGAGGTGACATGCAGCCAACATAATCTTGATCAAGTTATTGTAAACCATTGCAAGCTGAGATCAAAGTACTCTAAACATGGGCATAAAAGATATAATTCTAACAATAGAACTTAGCAACGATGTTACAACATGAAAAGTAACACAAACAAAAGATCATGAATAATAATGCATTGAAAGTTATTTGTTTGTTTTGAGCATAGATAAAACATAGCAAAGTGGTATTTGATGTCTACGCACTTCTATTCTTGTAGAGACTTGTTGGGCCTCCAAGTGCAGAGGTTTATAGAACAGCAGCAAGTTTCCCTTAAGTGGATCACCCAAGGTTTATCGAACTCAGGGAGGAAGAGGTCAAAGCTATCCCTCTCAAGCAACCCTGCAATTACGATACAGAAAGTCTCTTGTGTCCCCAACACACCCAATACACTTGTCAGATGTATAGGTGTACTAGTTCGGCGAAGAGATAGTGAAATACAAGTAGTAGTGATGATTATAAGTAGCAAATGTGATTTGAAATAAATATCGCTGCGAGCAAACATGTAACAAAACATCAAGTAAACAGTGTGCAATGCTTGGAAACAAGGCCTAGGGGTCATACTTTCACTAGTGGACACACTCCCAACAATATAACATGATTGAACAAATAAACAACTTCTCTCCACTATGGTACTCTGAATTACTCTCCTATTGAATAACACTAATCATTGTGTAGTGGCTACAGAAGCACCCCTTAAAGTTCATCAAGTACTTGACAAACACCACTCATAGAGATATCCAAATCAATGCACAACTCAAGATAGATATTGTTGCAACTTAGACCAAGTACTAACACGGTGCACACATTGTCAACATTACACCATGAAAGGAGGAATAGATCACTTCAATACTATCATAGTAATAATTATTCTCATAATCCACAAGAGATCACAATCATAGCCTAAACCAAGTACCACCATGATGCACGCACTGTCACCGTTACACCATGGCAGGAGGAATAGATTACTTTAATAATACCACTAGAGTACACATAATATCTGAATAATAATATCTACTTGTTCAACATGATACAAAGCTCACGATCACATAAAGATCACATCATGGGAGAGAGAGGTGAACCACATAGCTACCGGTAGAGCCCTCAGCCCCGAGGATGAACTACTCCCTCCTCATCATAGGAGACAGCAAGGTTGATGGAGATGGCGGTGAGGTCGATGGAGACGGCGGAGACGGCGATGGAGACCGATGGAGATGGCTCCGGGGGTACTTCCCCGTCCCGGCAGGGTGCCGGAACAGAGACTTCTGTCCCCCGAAATCCGTCGGCGGTGGCGGCGGAGCTGCGGAACTGCTTCTGGAAAATTGCCGACTCCTTTAGGGTTTTCCGTCCCGAGGCTTTATATAGGCGAAGGGGCGATGTCAGGGGTGGCCCCAGGCCTCCTCACACAGGGGTGGCGCGGCCAGGGCCTGGGCCGCGCCAGCCCTATGTGAGGGTGGCCTGTGGCCCCTCTCCTTCCTCTCTTCGGATGTCTGGATGCTCCCGGGAAAAATAAGACTTCAGGAACTTGTTTCGTCCAATTCCGTGAATATTTCCTGTGTATCACTCTGAAACACAAAAATAGCAGAAAACAAGGAACTGGCACTGTGGCACTTGTTAATAGGTTAGTTCCGGAAAATGCATAAAAGTGCCACTAAGTGTAACAAAACAATATGCAAATGGTGTAAAAACAAGCATGGAGCATCAAAAATTATGGATACGTTGGAGACGTATCAGCATCCCCAAGCTTAACTCCTGCTCGTCCTCGAGTAGGTAAGTGATAACAAAAGAATAATTTTTGAGGTGACATGCACCTACACAATCTTGATCATGTATGTAAGCATTGGTGAGCTGGGATCAATAGAACTTAAAACATGGGCATGAAGATATAATCATGACAATAAGAACTTAGCAACCATGTTATAAACATGCAAATGAACACAAACAAAAGATCATGAAAATGAAACAATGAAAGTCAAACGTGTGTTCAAATCATAAGGAAAAACATACAAAAGTTTTTCAGCTTGTCCTTCAAAGAGAGCAAAACATAAATGCATAGGACACCTTCAAGTTTAAGAGGGCGACTAGATACAAATAATTTAAGAACAAGTGAAACCAACAATATGAGTCAATCAATGAACTTTGGGACAATGCATATCACACTAAGAATGACAACTATGCTCTCTTAATGGTGCATAAAGAAAGAAGGTGGTGACTCAACATAAAAGTAAAAGAAAGGCCCTTCGCAGAGGGAAGCAGTGATTGCAAGTTTTATAACCTTCAAAAATTATGGTACTTACCGGCTTTGAGCTCTCATTGCCCCCATCATAAGCATCTTGAATGGTTAAAGTTAATGCGAGAATAATTATGATGCATATGCTTGACAAATCATAAGTTGAAAACCTCGTGCCCCGTGAATATGAGTACCCAAACCTCATACTACTTTACTTAGAGTCCCAAGCAAGGCTCTTGTCATTGTAAGTATATGCATATCATTGAGAACCGCCAATGGGGTACCTCCGTGCCCGATGACATGGAACAAGCCCACACCAAAATGACAGGACAAGCAGACAATGAACACCTCGACATCTCTTTTATTTGCTATATTGTTTAGCTTTTTATTATGAGATGCGTCATCGAATGTTCACCATGGGTATGCTGCAAATTTCCACCATGAATTATGCATGGCTTAGATTGGCGGCCCGGCGTTTCCCTAACACATATACAAACTCCATGATCCCCACAAGATTCCCAATTCATTTCACACCGCGGGCATCCATAAACAAAAGATCACGATATCAACTCAAATAAGAAGTGCAATGTTGAAAGCTTGCCCCATGACAGCATGGATGGGCTAGAATCCAACTTACAACTTGCAAGCATAACAACTCAACATAAGAGACCACAATGTCAAATTTTTAAGAACAGGAAAAAGTAAAGTGTGCCTTCCGGTTCGTGAGAGCTTTACTGACCGAATTTCGCATAACACTGGTAAGAGTTTAATTTGAAGAGAAAATAAAAGCAAGTCAAATTTACTTGGAATAGCAAATTGCTAGTAGGTATGTATGGTGGACACAATGGAAAACTTTGGCTTTTAGGAGTTGGAGGCACGAGTAGAGCTCATACTCAGTACAAGGTGAGGGCTAGCAAAAGACTGGGAGCGACCAACTAAGAAAGCAATAATGGCCATAATCATGCAAAGCGACAAAGCGACATTAAAAGAAGCATAAGATGGCATCAAAAGTCAAAAACTAAATGATCATGAAGGCTATTGGCGACTTTGTAAGAGTCTAACATGTGTGAGCATGCGCCAAGTCAACCCAAATAAAGCATCAAGGAGAAAACCAAAATAATGCTTCCATACAATAAAAACAACGCATGATTTTTTCAAAGGCTCATTAAGCAATCTCAGTTATTTGAGACAAGTCATGCTACAGCAAAACCACTAAGCATACTATCAAAAAGACATCAAGCATGACATGAAAAAGCCTAAGCCGCAGTCTACACAAGCTCCTTCTTGTACCACTATTTTGCATAAAGCTTTTTCTCTTTTCCAACACCATTTGAAATTTTTTAAGACACCTCTTTTGATGAAAACCAATGACTATAAGAGGCAAAAATACACCTTGATGAAAAGATATGACAAGATCTGAACGCAAATCAAGGCGAAGACGAAAACCAAAAGCAGTAGCAGAAAAAGTAGAACGCATCGATGAACGATAAGAGTGAAAAATTGAGCGTTCTTTGCAAATGAAAACAAGCAACTTCTCCAAAAGAAATTTGTTGGGGTCCAACCATTTATTGCAGCAAACAAACAAACTAAACAACTAAGAAAACTAAAACAACTGATGCTCCAAGAAAAACACATAGTGCATGAAGCAATAAAAATATAGTGTTTTGAAAGGTGACCTGATTTTTGCCGATGAAGAAGGGGTGCCTCGGGGGCATCCCCAAGCTTTGACGCTTGTACTTCTTGTATATTTCTTGGGGTGATGCATGGGCATCCCCAAGCTTGAGCTTTTGTCCATTCTTCAACTCATCTCATCATTCTCCAATCCCTACACTTGAAAACTTCCTTCATACAAAACTAAACACAATTCTATTAGCAACATTAGTGCAAGCATAACATATAATCAATCCTCTATTTGCTTCAGGTTTCAACTCAAAACCACCACATATATAGCATATACTACTGTAGCAACCTCCCCAAAAGTTCCATGATCAAAAGAACTCAAAAGAAAGCGATAAAGTGGCAAACACAAATATTGGCAGAAATCTGTCAAAACTGAACAACTGACAAAGGTCGAATTTTTGAGGGATTTTCTGTTGCTCAAATCAAAAAGTGTTCAACTAAGAAAAGTTTGGATATAACCTGGGGCATATGCACAAGAAAGCGCAGGTCCAAAAGATATACAGAGAATTTTCACGAATTTTTACGGTGCAGCACCGAAAACAGTTTTAGGACAGCAACATCCCCAAATCTTACCTCACTCAAATTAGAGGCTTCTCTTAGCACAACAATGAAATAAAAAGGATAAGGAGTGGTTATTACAGTAGTAATAACTTCCAAGACTCAAATAAAAGAAAAAGTACTGGAAAGAAAACATTGGGTTATCTCCCAAGAGTGCTTTTCTTTAACGCCTTTGAGCTAGGCGCAGTAATTTGCAAAGATGCTCATGTGGGCGCCATATAAGAGCTTGAGGCAAAGGCGCCATATAGGAACTTAAAGCAATAGAGAGCATCAAAAAGCAAATGTGAAAGATATTTATATCTGAACCACTTCCTATGCATAGGAATCTTGTAAGAAAATAAATCAACGAGGCACATAGTAGCAAGCATGGATAGATAAAACAAGTGCCACTTCAAGATTTGCAACATAAAGAGGGGAAACTTAATATTGTTGAGATCCATCAAACCATGTTTTCCTCTCTCATAATAACTTTCAGTAGCATCATGAATAGAATTAACAATATAATTATCACATAAAGCATCCCTATCATGAGCCACATGCATAAAAGAATTAATACTCACCACAGGAACAATAGTAATAGGAGCAGATTCAACAGAATAATTATTCTCATCACCATAATCATCATAAATAGGAGGCATATTGTAATCATAACTAATTTTATCCTCAATAGTAGGTGAACTGAAAATATTATACTCATCATCATAAGCTAGAGAACTACTATGTCGCAAAGCATATTCTTCAAACATATCATCATAAGAAGGAACATCACATATGGGAGATAAAATATCATCAGAGCAAATTTTCTCCACTAAAGCCGGGGAACTAAAAATATCATGCTTAACAAAACCAGCTTCCCCAAGCTTAGACTTTTCTATAGCATTAGCAATAACGGTGTTCAAAGCATTCATACTAACATCACTATTAGCATGCAAATTAAGATCCAAAGGTTTTTCAATTTTCTCTTCAAACACTTCATATCTAAACTCAGGAAAAAGACTAGAGAACTCTTTGTTTTCCATTAAGCCTAACTAGTGAAAATAAAAACAAGAAACAAAAAGATGTAATTGCAGAATCTAAAGGAAATAACTCCGAGCACTCACACAGGAGGATGCGAGTACCTTTTACCTTACCTCCCCGGCAACGGCGCCAGAAAAGAGCTTGATGTCTACGCACTTCTATTCTTGTAGACACTTGTTGGGCCTCCAAGTGCAGAGGTTTGTAGAACAGCAGCAAGTTTCCCTTAAGTGGATCACCCAAGGTTTATCGAACTTAGGGAGGAAGAGGTCAAAGCTATCCCTCTCAAGCAACCCTGCAATTACGATACAGAAAGTCTCTTGTGTCCCCAACACACCCAATACACTTGTCAGATGTATAGGTGCACTAGTTCGGCGAAGAGATAGTGAAATACAAGTAGTAGTGATGATTATAAGTAGCAAATGTGATTTGAAATAAATATCGCTGCGAGCAAACATGTAACAAAACAGCAAGTAAACGGTGTGCAATGCTTGGAAACAAGGCCTAGGGGTCATACTTTCACTAGTGGACACACTCCCAACAATATAACATGATTGAACAAATAAACAACTTCTCTCCACTATGGTACTCTGAATTACTCTCCTATTGAATAACACTAATCATTGTGTAGTGGCTACAGAAGCACCCCTTAAAGTTCATCAAGTACTTGACAAACACCACTCATAGAGATATCCAAATCAATGCACAACTCAAGATAGATATTGTTGCAACTTAGACCAAGTACTAACACGGTGCACACATTGTCAACATTACACCATGAAAGGAGGAATAGATCACTTCAATACTATCATAGTAATAATTATTCTCATAATCCACAAGAGATCACAATCATAGCCTAAACCAAGTACCACCATGATGCACGCACTGTCACCGTTACACCATGGCAGGAGGAATAGATTACTTTAATAATACCACTAGAGTACACATAATATCTGAATAATAATATCTACTTGTTCAACATGATACAAAGCTCACGATCACATAAAGATCACATCATGGGAGAGAGAGGTGAACCACATAGCTACCGGTAGAGCCCTCAGCCCCGAGGATGAACTACTCCCTCCTCATCATAGGAGACAGCAAGGTTGATGGAGATGGCGGTGAGGTCGATGGAGACGGCGGAGACGGCGATGGAGACCGATGGAGATGGCTCCGGGGGCACTTCCCCGTCCTGGCAGGGTGCCGGAACAGAGACTTATGTCCCCCGAAATCCGTCGGTGGTGGCGGCGGAGCTGCGGAACTGCTTTTGGAAAATTGCCGACTCCTTTAGGGTTTTCCGTCCCGAGGCTTTATATAGGCGAAGGGGCGATGTCAGGGGTGGCCCCAGGCCTCCTCACACAGGGGTGGCGCAGCCAGGGCCTGGGCCGCGCCAGCCCTATGTGAGGGTGGCCTGTGGCCCCTCTCCTTCCTCTCTTCGGATGTCTGGATGCTCCCGGGAAAAATAAGACTTTAGGAACTTGTTTCGTCCAATTCCGAGAATATTTCCTGTGTATCACTCTGAAACACAAAAACAGCAGAAAACAGGGAACTGGCACTGTGGCACTTGTTAATAGGTTAGTTCCGGAAAATGCATAAAAGTGCCACTAAGTGTAACAAAACAATATGCAAATGGTGTAAAAACAAGCATGGAGCATCAAAAATTATGGATACGTTGGAGACGTATCAGTATTCAGCTTGTCCCTCATGGAATAGCAAAACATAAATGCATGGGATACCTTCAAAGTTCAAAAGGGTGACTAGATACAAATAATTTTAGAACAAGCAATACCATAATCATGAATCAATCAATAACAAATTTTGGGACTATGCACATTATAATCAGAATGACAACTATGCTCTCTTAATCGGTGCATAAAGATAGAACATGAAGACTCAACATAAAAGTAAAAGAAAGGCCCTTCACAGAGGGAAGTAGGGATTTCAAGTTAAAGCTTCCAAAAATTATGGTACTTATTAGCTATGAGCTCTCATTGCCCCTATCATTGGCATCTTGAGTGGTTAAGGTTAATATGAGAACAAGTATGAGTTATATGCTTGACAAACCATAAGTTGAAAATCTCATGTCCAGTGAATACGAGTACCTAAACCATGCTACTCGACTTAGGTCCCAAGCAAGTTCTTGTCATTGTAAGCATACATGTATCATCGAGAACGCCAACGGGGTACCTCCTGCCCGATGATATGGAAGCTTTCCCATATCAAAATGACAGGACAAATAGACAATGAACACCTTGACATCTCTTTTATTTACCATTGGGTATAGCTTTTTATTGTGAGATGCGTCGTCGAATATCCACTATGGTTATGCTGTAAATTTCCACCATGAATGATGCATGGTTTAGATTAGCGTCCCAGGCATTTCTCTAACACATACAAGAACTCCATGAGCTCACAAGTTTCCGACTTATTTCACACCACTAGGCATCCATAAACAAAAGATCATGATATCAACTAAATAGAAATAAGTGCAATGTTGAAAACGTGCCCCATGAAAGCATCACTGTGCTAATTCTCAACTTACCATTTGCAAGCATATAAACTTCATAAGAGAATCACAATGGTCAAGTTTATTAAGTGTAAGAAAGTGAATGTGTCATCAAGTTTGTGAGAGCTTTACTAACTAATTTTCTCATAACAAAAAAATTTAATTTGGAAGATGGATAAAAGCATGATGAATATACTTGGAATAGCAAAAATGTTAATAGGTAGATATAGTGGACACATTGGCAAACTTGGGTTTTTGGGAGTTGGATGCACGAGTAGAGCTCATACTCAGTACAGGTGAAGGGTAGCAAAAGACTGGGAGCGACCAACTAAGAGAGCAATAACGGCCATAATCATGCACATCGACAAAACATTATTAATCAAAGCATAAAGTGATATTACAACTCAAAAACTAAATGATCATAAAGGCTTGAGGTGACTGGTTTATAGTCATAACATGGTGTAAGCATGCGCCAAGTCAACCCAAATGAAGCATCAAAGGAGAATACCACAATATTATGCTTCTATATGATAAAAAACAACGCATGATTCATTCAATGGCACATTAAGCACTCTCAGTTATTTGAGATAAGTCATGCTACAACAATAACTACTAAGCGTATAACCAAAATAATATCTAGCATGACATGCTAAATTCTAAGCCACAGTCTAAACAAGCTTCCTTTTGCACCACTATAAGCATGAAACATTTTACTCTTCTCCAACACCAATTAACTTATTTGAAACAACTCTCAAAGATAAAAATCAACAAAGACCTGAGGTCTAAACACACCTAACTACAAAGAACTAACAAGTTCTGAACAAAAATAAGGGTGAAAACAAAAGCTAAATGCAGTACTAGCAAAAGAGAACACTCGCAGAATAATAAGAGTGAAAACTAGAGTGTTCTAAACAATGAAAACGGAGCGTGTCTCTCTCCAAAGCAAACATGCTGGGATCCAAAAATTAATATACTACAACAAACAAAACTAAAGAAAACTAAAAACAAAAATAACTGACGCTCCAAGAACAACACATAGTATATGAAGCAATAAAGCTGACCTGATATTTTTGTTGAAAGGTGACCTGATATTTTTGTTGATGAAGAAGGGGGTGCCTTGGGCATCCCCGAGCTTTGACGCTTGTACTTCCTGGATATTTTTTGGGGTGACATGGGCATCCCCAAGCTGGAGCTTTTGTCCATCCTTCATCTCATCTTATCATTCTCCTTTCCCTACACTTGAAAACTTCCTTCATACAAAACTTCACACAATTCTCATTAGCAACATTAGTTTATGCAAGATAGTAGATCCACTTTTGGTTCAGTTTTTACTCAAGTACAACATTAAAACATTAGATACTGTAGCAACTTCTTCTAAAAGCTCTTCCAATAAAAAAAACTCAAAAAGAAAGAGATCAAGAGGCAAATGCAAATAGTGGCAGAAATCTGTCAAAACAGAACAGCAGGTAACGATCGATTTTTTTGAAAATCTTCTGTTGCTCAAATCAAAAAGTGCAAAACTAACGAAAGTTAGATAATAACCTGGGGCATGTGCACAAAAATCGCAGGTCAATATGACGTTCTGGGATTTTTCATGAATTTTTACAACAAGGCGCAGAAATCTGTTTCTGGACAGCAACTTCCCCAAATCTTACCTTCTTCCTATTAGAGGCTATTCTTGGCACAAAAACGAAATAAAAAGGATAAGGAGAGGTTGTTACAGAGGTAACAACTTCCAAGACTCAAAGAAAAAAAAATAAACTGGAAGCACAATTATAATGGGTTGTCTCCCAAAAGCTCTTTCTTTATAGCCATTAAGATAGGCATAGTGATTTTAAAAGATGCTCACGTAAGCGTCATAAAAGAGCTTGAAGAAAAAGAGAGCATCAAAAAGCAAATATGAAACACTTTTGTCTAACCCACTTCCTATGAAAAAGAATCTTATAAAGAAACAAGTCATGAAAGCACAAAGCAACAATCATAGGAAAGCAAAACAAGTGCAACTTCAAGATTTTCAACATAAAGAGAGAAAACTTAATATTGTTGAGATGCATAAACCATGTTTCCCTCTCTCATAATAACTTTCAGTAACATCATGAATAAAATTAACAATATAACTATCACCTAAAACATTCTTATCATGAGCCACATGCCTAAAAGAATTAATACTCTCCACATAAACATAGTCATTCTTATTAATCGCAGTGGGAGCAAATTCAACAAAATAGCTATCATTATTATTCTCATCACCATAGTCATAAAATATAGGAGGCATATTGTAATCATAATTAATTTTCTCCTCAATAGTAGGTGGACTGAAAATATCATACTCATCATTGTAATCATCATATATTGGAGGTATAGTATCATCAAAGTAAATTTTCTCCTCCGTGCTTGGGGGGACTAAAAATATCATGCTCATCAAAACCAGCTTCCCCAAGCTTAGACTTTTCCATAGCATTAGCAATAATGGTGTTCAAAGAATTCATACTAATAATATTGCTATTAGCATGCAAATAATGTTCCATAGATTTTTTAATTTTCTCTTCAAACACTTCATGTCCTAACTCAAGATAAATACTATAAAGCTCTCTAATTTTGTTGTTGTTTTATATTAAGCCTAACTAGTGAAAAAAAAAGAAACAAGAATATATAATTGTAGAATCTAAAGGAAATAACTTTGAGCACTCACACACCAACAACAATACTAGAAGATAGCTTAGTAGCCAGAGGATGTGAGTACCTTTTACCTTACCTCCCCGACAACGGCACTAGAAAAGAGCATGATGTCTACGAACGCTTCTATTCTTGTCGACAGTATTGGGCCTCCGAGTGCAGAGGTTTGTAGAACAGTAGCAAGTTTCCCTTAAGTGGATCACTAATTCGTCTCAAATGTATCTATAATTTTTGATGCTCCATGCTTGTTTATACACCATTTGCTTTGTGTTTTGTTACACTTCATGACATTTTTATGCATTTTCCAGAACTAACCTATTAACAAGATGCCACAGTGCCAGTTCCCTGTTTTTGCTGTTTTTGTGTTTCAGAAAAGCTACACAGGAAATATTCTCAGAATTGGACGAAACAAAAGCTGAAGTCCCTAAATACCTGACACGAAGACAAAGTTCGAAGATGAGACGGAGGGGAGCCAGGGGCTCGCCACACCCTAGGCTGGCGCGGCCCAGGCCCTGGCCGCACCACCAGGGGCTGAGCCTCCCTGGCCCACCTCCTAATGATGCCCTTTCGCCTATAAGTTCCCCTCGACGGGAAAAACTTAAGGGACGGATCACTTTTCCATGAAACATACTGCAAGCCGCCGCCGTCGCGAGATCGGGAGGATCCAGGAGCTCTTCCCGGCACCCTGCCGGAGGCCTTCTACACCACCATGGTCGCCTCCGGAGTGATGTGTGAGTAGTCTACCTTGGACTATGGGTCCATAGTAGTAGCTAGATGGTTGTCTCCTCCACCATGTGCTTCATGTTTAGATCTTGTGAGCTACCCTACATGATCAAGATCATCTTTATGTAATCATACATGTTGTGTTTGTTGGGATCCGATGAGTATTGGTACTATGTTGAGTTGATGTGCTAAATTATATATCTTATGTTATCTCTATGTTGTTTATGATCTTGCATGCTTTCCGTTGCTAGTAGCTATCTTGGCCGAGTAGATGCTAGTAACTCCAAGAGGGAGTATTTATGCTCGATAGTTGGGTTCATGCCTCTAGTAATCTGGGGGAGTGACAGAAACCTCTAAGGTTGTAGATGTGTTGTTGCCACTAGGGAGAAAACAACATTCTTGTGTCCAAGGACATTTGCTTTGTTTACATTACGCACTTTGCTTAATGCAATTATCTGTTGTTCGCAACTTAATACTCAAGGGGTTCTCGGATGACTCCCCGTGAGTGGATTTTTAGTCATAGATGCAGTTGGATGGCGGTCTATGTATTTTGTCGTAATGCCCAGAGTGAATCTCATAGGGATCCTCATGACATATGTGCGTTATCTTTACTCTATCAATTGCCCAACTGTAATTTGTTTACCCAACATGTTATTATTTATCTTATGGAGAGACACCACTAGTGAACTGTGGACCCCGGTCCAATTTCCTTTACATTGCTTTACCGTTTTACTATTACTCGCTCTGTTTACTTTACTTGCATACTATTATCCTTTTACCACTCGATACGCTCAATCCTTTGTTCACAGCAAACCGGTGAGATTGACAACCTCATCGAAGTTGGGAGCAAAGTTCTTGGTTGTGTTGTGTGCAGGTTTCACATTGCTGCTAGGTGAAGACGCATCACCATTGTCTGGCGCCATTGTCTGGAGTGTCATGAAGCTAGCAAGCATCACCTTCTGAAGTTTGGCTTTCTCCTACTAGTTTGATAAACCTTGGTTTCACAACTGAGGGAAACTTGCTGCTGTGCTCCTCATACCTTCCTCTTGGGGTTCCCAACTGGCTGCCTTAACATCGCACCATCAAGCATTTTTCTGGCGCCGTTGCCGAGGAGAAAGAAGATTTCTGCAAGGGGAGTCTCTCACGCTCAATATTTTACTTTGTTATTGTTTTTCTTTACTTTATTTTTGCTTGCATCATTTTATCAAAAATACAAAAAAATTAGTTCCTACTATAGTTGTTATTTTTGTTGGTCTGTTATTGTCTTGCTTTATCATGCTTTCTATCAATTTCTTTGAAACTAAATCTTTTTGGCAAGGTGGGTTCACGGAAGAGCAACAAAAATATTATGAGGAACACCGCTTGTCACAAAAAGGGAAACACTTATGGGAACAAATTGATAAATTTTATATCATTGCTAGAAATGTGCGCTCTACTTATAATGTTACTTATTGCTTTGATGAATCTTGTTGCCGTAGGAGGTATAAACACCTCCCTTTTCAATGTGAGTATAATGATGATGTTACCATATCTTCTTATATTAATGGAAATTATTACTTTTATGATGTGGAACAAATTGAAGAATTTATTGCTTGGAAGGGTGCATTCGAACTTGCTTATTTGCTTGAAAATACTGATGATGCACCTTATAAATATGAGGTTTATGATATACTTAAATTTTGCTTTGATAATTACAAGGAAGGAAATGAATATATTCTTAAATATCTTAATAGATGCTCTCCAACGCAAGAGACTAATGCCTTGAAGGAGCCCATGGAAGAAGAAATTGCTAAAACTGGACGCTCATTGGATAAAAAAGGGGAGGAGAGTGATGATCAAGAAGAGGAAGAATGGAGCTACCCATGTCTACCTCCCAATAAGAGTAACTCTTTAACAAATACCTTATTTGATCGCCCTTCATGCTTAACAAAGGAGGATGAGTGTGATATTTATATTGTTGAGTTTGTTCATGATGCTACTGAAAATTATTATGAGAGAGGAAAATATGGTTGTTGGAATTCTCATGTTACTAAAACACCGCTCTTTATATTGAAAGTTCCGAAGTTGCTCTTGTTTTATCTACCCATACTTGTTACTATGTGCTTATTTGATTTATTTTTTTACAAGATTCCTATGCATAGGAAGTGGGTTAGAATTAAATGTGTTTTATATTTGCTCCTTGATGCTGTCTTTTGCTTCAATTCATATTTCTTATGTGAGCATCTTCTCAAATTACTGAGCCTAATTCAAAGGCGTTAAAGAAAAACACTCTTGAGAGATAACCCAATTTTTCTTTTGAGTAATTTTTTCTTTTATTTGAGTGTTGGAAGTTATTACTACTGTAATAACCTCTCCTTATCATTTTTATTTTGTTGTTGTGCCAAGAAGAACCTCTAATTTGAGGGAGGTAAGATTTGGGGAAGTTGCTGTCCTGAAACAGATTTCGGTGCTGCACCGTAAAAATTCGTGAAAATTATCAGAATATCTTTTTGACCTGAGATTTCTTGTGAATATGCCCCAGGTTATATCCAAACTTTAATTAGTTTTGCACTTTTCGATTTGAGCAACAAAAGGTCCTCGAAAAAATCAACCTTTGTCAGCTGTTCTGTTTTGACAGATTTCTGGCACTATTTGTGTTTGCCTCTCGATCGCTTTCTTTTTTAGTTTTTTTTATCACGGAACTTTTGAGGAAGTTGCTAAATTAGTATATGCTTTATATGTGGTGTTTTTGAGTTGAAACCTGAACCAAAAAGGGTTGATCTACTATTATGTTTATACTAACGTTGCTAATAGAATTGTGTGAAGTTTTGTATGAAGGAAGTTTTCAAGTGTAGGGATTGGAGAATGATGAGATGAGATGAAGAATGGACAAAAGCTCAAGCTTGGGGATGACCATGTCACCCTAAGAAATATCCAAGAGGTACAAGCGTCAAAGCTTGGGGATGCCCTCAAGGCACCCCTTCTTCATCGGCAAAAATCAGGTCACCTTTCAACACAATATATTTTTATGGGATTTCTATTTTCGTGCCCTTGGGTCCTTAGTTGTACTCAGTTTTCCCCAGCTCCTTAGTTTTTCCCCAGTTTTCCCCAAGCCCTTGTCTGAAACCCTCACAAGGAGCTCGGACAGGAGGAATCCCGTTCAGTTGACCGTTCCGTGCTGACGAGTGGGGCCGCGTCGTGTGGGGCCACGTCGTGTGGGGCCGCGTCGTGTGGGGCTGGTAGAAAGGGACCGCGTGGGACAGGACGAGACCGTGTTTGGTCATACGAGCGGAGCGGGGGCCGTAGCGTGTGGGGCCGTAGCGTGTGGAGCCGTGTGGGTCCAGGACGTGGGCACGAGTGGTTTCTGTCTCATTCGCCCAGATTAGCAGTTTTCAATGCACCTTTTTCCTCTCTCTCGCTCGATCTCATTCATTCTTGATTGCCCAAATTGGTAGCAAATCTAGAGCAGCTTCTCCTTCTGTTTTTTAACACCATTCATTTCTGTATGCCTTCGTTTTTACCCAATCAGGTAGGAAATCTAGGGCACAAATCCAGAGAAAATATAGGATAAGCTGCATACAACAGCCAACATAGCATAGATATATTCATGACAGATCTAACAGTACTACCGATAGATCCAACATAAGCTACATTTTACATGAATTTAAGCTTGGAGGCTACGCAGGTGAATCCCAAGTGCTTTGTGTTGGGCCATGAACGCATGCACGTTCATAGTCGTTCCAACTCTAGCGCCGCATCTGCCAATGGATTCAGCGTGGTTCACTAGGCAGTTGAAGTCGGTGGCGCGGAGCTTTCTATTGCAGAAGGGGAACCTGTAAACGCCTCGAGCAAAGTGGCCATCGTAATGGCCGGACTGCAGCCTCCTGAGGACGTGACGAGTCTTGGTGTAGAAGGACTCGTCGTCGCTGTCGACGTTGCTGCTCTGCACCTATCATGTAGCACCAAAGATCGTGCAAAAAACACGGAGTCAATTGCAATGATGATGGAACAGAGAGTGAACAAAAGATCATGTATGATAATATGGGCACAAAAAAAAGAGGTAGCCTCAGTTACATTGGACACACTTATATCCAGGATTTGAGTCAGTGAACCAAAGATCATGCATAACAAATTTGTACACACCAATTGTTCACTGACCAAACCCTGAATCAATTTGTGCCCAAATATTCATCATCATTGGCACAAATTAACCGGATGGGATTGATTACTCACATAAGTTAACCGAATCTTAAACAAAAACAAATCACAAACACTAATAATGCAAGATCTAGAACTAGGAACAGACAAACCCTAATAACACAAGATCTAACACAAAAGGATTGAACTAGGAACAGACAAACCCTAATAACGCAAGATCTAATACAAAAGGATTGAACTAGGAACAGACGAACCCTAATAATGCTAGATCTAACACAAAAGGATTGAAATGGGATAAGAACAAGGGAACAAAGGGTTACCTCCGGCTCGTCGTCGATGATGCTGGTGTCGTAGGGGTTCTCTGACGCGACGTACGGCACTGGTTCGTATGGGTCCCAAGTGACAGGGGCCAAGACGGGGGCGGCGGCCGATGCGCCGGCAGCTACGGGAAAGCAGCAACGGGGGCCTGGACAGGGGCGGCAGCCGATGCGCGGGTGGCTGATGCGCCGGCGGCTACGTCGGAAGCACCGATAATGGGCATCTCATTCTTCTCCATCGCCGGCGGTTTTCTTTGGGGTTTTTTCTTCGGTTGTGGAGAAGATGATGGGACAGGAGAGGCGGTTGCAGTGAGAATGAGAGAGTGGGCGAGCGTCGAGAGAGAGAAAGAGGGGCTCTATAAAGATGAAGGTGGCGTGTACCACAACACGCATCCGCTATGGACGCCTGCAGCGTGCACCGCGACACGAGGCTAACCCTGGGACGTTTGGTGTACTCAGTTATAACCTCGGGCCTTATACAGAAATTTTATCTGTACTCAGCTTTCCCCTCGAGTACTTAGACTGGCAAGTGCAATATACTCAGTTTTACCCTCAAGTAGCTGGTGAACAGAGAGTCAACAAATGAGATTAACATAGCTAATTGAGTCATTTCATGCGCAAAAAATTTCAAAAAAAATAAAAACATAGTGGCACCTACTCATGGAGTCTTCCTACGCAACCTGCCACCTAGGAAACCTTAACAAACATAGATAAATCAAGTTTTACCACAAATTGCCACTTTTCAGAATCACTAGTAGCTATGAAGATGCATGGTTTTCCACTCAAACCCCTTTGCAAAACATCTTCCCCAAAACATAGTTTGTCTAAATGAGGCCATAATTGTCACACTCATGTATATTTGAATTGCAAATAATTTGATGTAGCCCAATATGAATTATATTGTACAAAACACGCATTTTTATTTTGTAATTCTTTTGTTTGAATCCCTTAGTCTATTTACTATTTACGTGCCCTTGGTTTCTTAGTACTACTCAGTTTTGCCCTCAAGTACTGTCACAAATGCTCGCAGAAGCCCAAACTTATCCTCATTGGTTGAGCCGTTGTCACACGGATCGACTCCACCAACCGTTAATCCACTGATTTAACGGGCAGTATACCCCTCTCTGTCTCTTTGTGGCCACCCCTCTCTCTCTCTCTCTCTCTCTTCGTGGCCACCCCTCTCTCTCTCTGTCGGTGGACAGTGCCACCCCTCTATTTATGTACAATAACGAGTTTGCCACGTAACTATATTCCCTCTATTTATGCATTATTTTCCATGATCTAAAAATGTTAAACTAAAAAGTGGTATAATTTTGGTGTAAACAAGAGACATACATATTTGCGGATTTCGGTGAATGCATTATTTGTCACCCCTCTAACAATTATCAACTCTCTTTAGCATTCCTTTTCTTTTAGGGAATATAGTTTGGGATATAGTTTTGGAAATTTGAAACGGCCCAAAAGTGGTATAATTTTGGTATAAACATGAGGCATACATATTTGAGGGATTTCGGTGAATGGATTATTTATCACCCCTCTAACAATTATCAACTATCTTTAGCATTCCTTTTCTTTTAGGGAATATAATTTTGGTAATTTGAAATGGCCCAAAAGTGGTATAATTTTGGTAGAAACATGAGACATACATATTTGGCATATTTGGGGGATTTCGGTGAATGGATTATTTATCACCCCTCTAACAATTATCAACTTTCTTTAGCATTCCTTTTCTTTTAGGGAATATAGTTTTGGTAATTTGAAATGGCCCAAAAGTGGTATAATTTTGGTAGAAACATGAGACATATATATTTGGCATATTTGGAGGATTTCGGTGAATGGATTATTTATCACCCCTCTAACAATTATCAACTTTCTTTAGCATTCCTTTTCTTTTAGGGAATATAGTTTGGAATATAGTTTTGGTTATTTGAAACGTCCCAAAAGTGGTATAATTTTGGTATAAACATGAGACATACATATTTGTGGGATTTCGGTGAATGCATTATTTGTCACCCCTCTAACAATTATCAACTATCTTTAGCATTCCTATATTCCCTAACACTTATTTTTTTTTTGGTAATTTTAGTGAATGCACACACTAACTTTGAAAACAACTACAAGTACATGTAACTGAATAATGGATTTGTAACAAGGGATCCCTTGTGACAACTTCTAGCGCCTGATGAGCAATGATAAGAATCCGATCGCAATTATACAACAAAAAAAACAACCAGCCATCAGATGAGCTTGCTTCTTCAACTCGATCAGCTGCATTAACTGCTTGTTCATTTTCTTCAGTTCTCCCTTCACTTCCACCAGTTCTGCATTGGGAGCATTAGGCATAATTGGAATGGCTCCTCTCTCCGCCGCATTCTCTACAGCAAGTCCCCCCTCCCAAATTGCGCTCCCCAATAGCGCCAATTGATTCCTGCAATTGAAGCCTCTGAACGTACACATCGATCCACTCGAAATACCTGCATTTCTTTAGGATCTAAAAACAACAACATGAACCCTAAATCCCAAATTCGAGGGAATAACAAGAAAATTGAGAGAAAACAGAGCAATTGGAGCGAGATCTAACCTTATCCCCCTCTTTATATGGCAAGCTCTCGCATGCAAGGAACTCATGTCCACGGTTGCCGTTGTCGTCCGTCTTACAGATCGACCGCTTGAGAGGCTCCTGGCGTGGGAAGTCAGGGCATCTTGTCAAAGGCACGGGTCAATACTGCGGTCATGAAGAACGGGAGGTCAAAGAGAAACTAGACATCACCCGCCTGCCGGAGAAGGGCTGCCGCTGGCGGAGAAGAAGAACAATGGGGCACGGGGAAAGAAAGGGGAAGCAATGGCATGGGCACGGGCACGGGGCTGGCTCAGGCTCCCATTTTGCAACGGTCACCTGGGTAAGCTGTGGGTCCGGCACGCTAACGTGGACAAGTTGTGGGTCCCACGATGATCTGGATAAGTGGAGAGGTGTCCACTGCGGGGCACCAACAGCGGCCCCACTTGCCAGCACCAACCAACGGTCAACTAAACGGGATTCCTCCCGTCCGAGCTCCTTGTGAGGGTTTCAGACAAGGGCTTGGGCAAAACTGAGGAAAAACTAAGCAGCTGGGGAAAACTGAGCACAATTAAGGACCCGAGGGCACAAAAATAGAAATCCCTATTTTTATTGCTTCATGCACTATGCATTTTTCTTGGAGCGTCTTTACGTTTTCTTTTAGTTTTGTTTTGTTTGCTGCAATAAATGGTTGGACCCCAACAAATTTCTTTTGGAGGAGACACTCCTCTTTTCATTGCCAAGAACACTCTAGTTTTCACTCTTATTGTTCAACGAGTGTTCTCTTTTTCTAGAACTGCGTTTAGCTTTTGTTTTTCGCCTTGATTTTTGTTCAGATCTTGTTTTATCTTTGCATCAAGGTGTATTTGGCCTCTGGTCTATGTTGGTATTCATCAAAAGAGTTGTTTCAAAAGGGTTTGAATGGTGTTGGAAAAGATAAAAAGTTTCATGCAAAAAAGTGGTACAAAAAGGAGCTTGTTTAGACTGCGGCTTAGACTTTTGCATGCCATGCTTGATGTTGTCTTGATAGTATGCTTAGTGATTTTTGCTGTAGCATGACTTGTCTCAAATGACTAAGATTTCTTAATGAGCCTTTGAAAAAATCATGCGTTGTTTTCATTATGTGGAAGCATTTATTTGGTTTTCTCCTTGATGCTTTATTTGGGTTGACTTGGCACATGCTTACAACATGTTTGACTCTTACAAAGTCGCCATAAGCCTCTATGATCATTTGGTTTTTCACTTGTGATGCCATTTTATGCTTCTTTTAATGATGTTTTGTCGCTATGCATGATTATGGCCGTTATTGCTCTCTTAGTTGGTCGCTCCCAGTCTTTTGCTAGCCTTTGTTTTGTACTGAGTATGAGCTCTACTCGTGCATCCAATTCCCAAAAACCGAGTTATGCCAATGTGTCCACCATATATACCTATTAGCAATTTTCTATTCCAAGAATATTTGACTTGCTTTTATCTATCCGTTGAATTAAACTCTTTTTGGTGTTATGCGAAAATTAGTCAGTAAAGCTCTCACGAACCTGATGGCGCACTTTACTTTTCTCGCTTTTAAAATTTTGACTTTGTGGCTCTCTTATGTTGATGTTATGCTTGCAAGTTGTAAGTTGGATATTAGCCAAACCATGCCGTCATGGGGAAATCTTTCAACATTGCACTTCTCTTATTTGAGTTGATATCGTGATCTTTTGTTTATGGATACTCGCGATGTGAAATAAGTTGGGAATCTTGCGGGATCATGGAGTTTGTATATGTGTTAGAGAAATGCCTGGGCCGCTAATCTAAGCCATGCATCATTCATGGTGGAAATTTACAGCATGCCCATAGTGGACATTCGACGATGCATCTCACAATAAAAAGCTATACCAATGGTAAATAAAAGAGATGTCGAGGTGTTCATTGTCTGTTTGTCATGTCATTTTGATGTGGGCTTGTTCCATGTCATCGAACAAGGAGGTACCCCATTGGCGGTTCTCGATGATACATGTATACTTACAATGACAAGAGCTTGCTTGGGACCCTAAGTCGAGTAGCATGAGGTTTGGGTATTCGCACTTCACAGGACACGAGGTTTTCAACTTATGATTTGTCAATCATATGCTCATAATTGTACTTGCATTAAATTTAACCATTCAAGATGCCTATAATGGGGGCAATGAGAGCTCAAAGCTAGTAAGTACCATAATTTTCGAAGGCTTATAATACTTGAAATCACTGCTTCCCTCTACGAAGGGTCTTTCTTTTACTTTTATGTTGAGTCTCCACCTTCTACCTTTATGCACCATCTAAGAGAGCATAGTTGCCATTCTGAGTATAATGTGCATAGTCCCAAAGTTTATCATTGATTGATTCATGATTATGGTTTCACTTGTTCTTAAATTATTTGTATCTAGTCGCCCTCTTAAACTTGAAGGTGTCCTATGCATTTATGTTTTGCTATTCCATGAAGGACAAGCTGAAAACCATTTGCTATGTTTTTCCATATGATTTGAACACACGTTTGACTTTCATTGTTTCATTATTCATGATCTTTCGTTTGTGTTTATTTTCATGTTACAACATGGTTGCTAAGTTTTTATTGTCAAGATTATGTCTTTTATGCCCATGTTTTAAGTTCTTTGATCCCAGCACTCAATGCTTTACATAGTTTATCAAGATTGTGATGGTGCATGTCACCTCAAAAATTATTCTTTTGTTATTACTTACCTACTAGAGGACGAGCAGGAGTTAAGCTTGGGGATGCTTGATACGTCTCAAACGTATCTATATTTTTTGATGCTCCATGCTTGTCTATACACCATTTGCTTTGTGTTTTGTTACACTTTGTGGCATTTTTATGCATTTTCCGAAACTAACATATTAACAAGATGCCATAGTGCCAGTTTCCTGTTTTTGCTGTTTTTGTGTTTCAGAAAAGCTACACAGGAAATATTCTCAGAATTGGACGAAACAAAAGCTGAAGTCCCTAAATACCTGACACGAAGATGAAGTCCGAAGATGAGACGGAGGGGAGCCAGGGGCTCGCCACACCCTAGGGTGGCACGGCCCAGGCCTTGGCCGCGCCACTAGGGGGTGAGCCTCCCTGGCCCACCTCATAACAATGCCCTTTCGCCTATAAGTTCCCCTCGACGGGAAAAACCTAAGGGATAGATCTCTTTTCCACAAAACATACTGCAAGCCGCCACTGCGCCAGCGCGAGATCGGGAGGATCCAGGAGCTCTTCTCGGCACCCTGACGGAGGCCTTCTACTCCACCATGGTCGCCTCCGGAGTGATGAGTGAGTAGTCTACCTTGGACTATGGGTCCATAGCAGTAGCTAGATGGTTGTCTCCTCCACTATGTGCTTCATGTTTAGATCTTGTGAGCTGCCCTACATGATCAAGATCATCTTTATGTAATCATACATGTTGTGTTTGTTGGGATCCGATGAGTATTGGTACTATGTTAAATTGATGTGCTGAATTATATATCTTATGTTATCTCTATGTTTTTTATGATCTTGCATGCTTTCCGTTGCTAGTAGCTATCTTGGCCGAGTAGAAGCTAGTAACTCCAAGAGGGAGTATTTATGCTCGATAGTTGGGTTCATGCCTCTAGTAATCTGGGGGAGTGACAGAAACTTCTAAGGTTATAGATGTGCTATTGCCACTAGGGAGAAAACAACATTCTTGTGTCCAAAGACATTTGCTTTGTTTACATTACGCACTTTGCTTAATGCAATTATCTGTTGTTTGCAACTTAATACTCAAGGGGTTCTTGGATGACTCCCTGCGAGTGGATTTTTAGTCATAGATGCAGTTGGATGGCGGTCTATGTATTTTGTCGTAATGCCCAGAGTGTATCTCATAGTGATCCTCATGACATATGTATGTTATCTTTATCAATTGCCCAACTGTAATTTGCTTACCCAGCATGTTATTATTTATCTTATGGAGAGACACCAGTAGTGAACTATGGACCCCGATCCAATTTCCTTTACATTGCTTTACCATTTTACTATTACTCGCTCTGTTTACTTTACTTGCATACTATTATCCTTTTACCACTCGATACGCTCAATCCTTTGTTGACAGCAAACCGGTGAAATTGACAACCTCATCGAAGTTGGGAGCAAAGTTCTTGGTTGTGTTGGGTGCAGGTTTCACATTGTTGCTAGGTGAAGACGCATCAGCATTGTCTGGCGCCACTGTCTGGAGTGTCACGAAGCTAGCAAGCATCACCTTCTGAAGTTTGGCTTTCTCCTACTGGTTCGATAAACCTTGGTTTCACAACTGAGGGAAACTTGCTGCTGTGCTCCTCATACCTTCCTCTTGGGGTTCCCAACTGGGTGCCTTAACATCGCACCATCAATCACCCAAGGTTTATCGAACTCGGGGATGAAGAGGTCAAAGATATCCCTCCCAAGCAAGCCTGCAATTAAGATATAAGAAGTCTCTTGTGTCCCCAACACACCCAATACACTTGTCAAATGTATAGGTGCACTAGTTCGGCAAAGAGATAGTGAAATACAAGTAATATGGATGATTATAAGTGGTAATTGCAATATGAAATAAAAATCGCTGCAAGCAAATATGTAGCAGAACGGGTTGTAAACGGTGTTTCAATGCTTAGAAACAAGGCCTAGGGATCATACTTTCACTAGTGGACACTCTCAACAATGATAACATAATTGAACACATAAATATCTTTATTCACTATGCTACCCCGAATTACTCTCTGGTTGGATAACGAACACTAATCAAGCCTAGGGCTATGAAAGCTCTTGTTAAAGTTCGCATTCCCCAAACTAGATTACCCCACACTGTCACCATGAGTGCACTAGACAGTTCCAGACACACACCACAATTTCATAGAGACATCCAACTCAAATCATAACTCATGATAAGTATTACTGTAAACTTTAGCCTAAGAGCCACACACAATGCGCACACTGTCAACTTCACATCACGGGACAAGGTGTCTCCGAAGATTACATTAATAAAAGCACTTGAGTAGCATAATAGATGAAGAGTAACATCTAATAATTCAACTAGATTACAAAGCTCATGATCATATAAAGATCACACCATGGGAGAGAGATGAACACATAGCTACCAGTAGAGCCCTCAGCCTCGGGGGAGAACTACTCCGTCCTCATCATGGGAGTCAGAAATGTTGATGGAGATGGTGATGGAGTCGATGGACTTGATGGAGATGGCTCCGGGGGCAATTCCCCACCCCGGTGGGGTGCCGGAATAGAGACTTCTGTCCCCCAAAATTGGTCTTCGATGGCGGTGGCGCTGCGGAACTTTTCGTGGATTGATGCCGATTCCTTTAGGGTTTTCGCATCGAAGGCATTATATAGGCGGAAGGGCGATGTCAGAGGGCACCTAGGGGCCCCACACCACACGGTGGCATGGCCAGGGGGTGACCCGTGCCACCACCTGGTGTGGCTACCTCCTGGCTCCTCTCCGTCTCCCCTTTGGACTCCGTGTACGTGACAGCAAAATAGGGACTTCGGGCTTCATTTCGTCCAATTCCGAGAATATTTCCTTGATAACTTTTCTGAAATACAAAAATAGCAGAAAACAGGAACTGGCACTGTGGCATCTTGTTAATAGGTTAGTTCTAGGAAATACATAAAAATGCCATAAAGTGTAAACAAAACATAAAGCAATTGGTGTAAAACAAGCATGGAGCATCAAAAATTATAGATATGTTTGCAACGTATCAACCATCCACTCGAACAACCCTTCCTTTGTCTTGAACACTGTTTTCCATTCGTCCCTGGGTCTGATGCAAAATTGATGATATTCGCTCTTTAAATCGAGCTTTGTGAACGCCCTTGCACCACTTAATTGATCTAACATATCATCCAAACGAGGAATAGGGAATATATACCTTATGGTGATTTTGTTGATAGCTCTACTATCCGTAGAAATGTGCCATGATCCATCTTTCTTTGGTGTGATCAAAGTTTGCACGGCACATGGACTAATATTTTTATGAATGTGCCCATTTTGAAACAATTCCTCCCCCTTTTCCTTGAGTATATCATGCTCTTTTGGGCTCATCCAATAGTGTGGAATATAAGGAAGACTTGCTCTCCGAATCAAGTCAACTTGATGTTGAATTCTTCTCATTGGTGGTACGCCTTGTGGCTCTCCAAGTATGTCTTGAAATTCAGCTAGTAGGCCATGCAACTTTGCTAGAATTTCAACTCTAGGTTGCACTTCTCCTTTGACAATAAGTGCAACACACAAAATTTCCTCCCTCAAGTCTTCCATAAACTCATTAGAGGGGTGAGAAATAGTTAACATGTTTTTCCCTTCCTCCTTAGAGTTATTGTGATCTGATTGGTTTGGTAGAATGATGATCTTTCACTTGTTCCAAGTGAAATAGTAAGAATTTTCCTTCCCTTTGTGTGTCGTATCTACATCAAATTGCCAAGGTCTCCAAAGAAGAACATGGCTGGCATCCATATCAACAACATAACATAGCACATTTGAGCGATAGTACTTGCCGAAAGAGAGTGGTAGGTTGCATTGTTTGGGGATCCTCATATTCACCCCTTTCTTGATCCATCCAATAGTGTAGGGACTCGGGTGATCTCGAGTCGCTAGTTTTAAACGGTTCACCAAATTTTGGAAGATAATATTCTCGCAACTGCAACTATCACTAATTTGCATACCTTCCCATTCACCATGCATTTGCTCTCAAATATTTTCTTTTGTTGTGTGTTGTTGACTTGTGGTGTTGAGCACAAGAGATGTTGAATCACACATACCACCTCTTCACCCTCTTCTTTACAAACATCTTGGCCATGTACATCTTTAGATTCATATTCTTCGTCCTCTTCATCATCACGGTTTATTGTGTTGACAAACTTCCTTCATGGAGAGTTGCTAGATACATGTCCTTCTTCACCGCATTTATAACATATTATCATAGGCTTTGTCTTACTCTTGCCTCTAGCTTGCTTTGGGCAAGTTGTTTTGCCTTGGATTGAGGGGTTTTCTCTTCAACTCTAGGGTAGTGACTCCTAGGTAAGCCTTCGGTGTGAGTTAATGGGGCCTTACTTTCCTTTATTGTCCTTACCAACCTCTCGGCCTTTAGGGATTGAGCTTGTGCTTGATCAAGGGACCAAATTTGTTGCAACGTCAAATGATCCTGGATAACATCATTGAGACCATTGATGTACCTTGCAACTTGTTGATATCTAGTTTCAGTAAGGTTGCACCTCAAAAATAGCCTTAGAAAATCCTATGTATTCTAAAATAGTACTCTTTCCTAAAGCACAATTCTAAAACTGAATAAATAGGATCTGATCGTAATCTATAGGCAAAAATCTCCATTTAAAAAGATTCTTCGTTTGCCGCCAAGATCTCACACGAGGTTCTCCTCTTAGCCTGCGATCTTCTTGAAGTGGATGCTGATGCGGCACGGTTGATGATGTAAATCACCGTCCAGTTGGGAACCCCAAGAGGAAGGTATGATGAGTACAGCAGCAAGCTTTTCCCTTAGAAAGAAACCAAGGTATGTCGAATCCAGGAAAAAGCCAAACTCAAGAAGGTGATGCTTGCTAGCTTCGCGACAGCTCCGGACAATTTATAAGGCGCCTCGTCCAGTGCTTTGCTTTGCCAGCTGCAACGCGGAACCTGCACACAACACAACCAAATACTTTGCTCCCAACTTATGATGAGGTTGTCAATCTCACCGGTTTGCTGTAAACAAAGGAATGAGCGTATCAAGTGGAAAACAGTAGTAATATGTGAGTAAAGTAAACAGTGCGAGTAAAGTAAACACGTGATAGCAATATAAAGGAAATAGGATTGGGGTCCACAGTTCACTAGTGGTGTCTCTCCATAAGATAAAATAACACATGCTGGGTAAACAAATTACAGTTGGGCAATTGATAGAATAAAGATAACATGATATGTCGAGAGGATCACTATGAGATTTACTCTGGGCATTACAACAAGATACATAGACCGCCATCCAACTGCATCTATGACTAATAATCCACTCGCGGGGAATCAATCCGAGAACCCCACAAGTATTAAGTTGCGAATAATAGATAACTACATTAAGCAAAGTGTGTAATGTAAACAAAGCATATGTCCTTGGACATAAGAATGTTGTTTTCTCCCTAGTGGCAACAGCACATCTACAACCTTAGAGGTTTCTGTCACTCCCCCAGATTAAATAGAGGCATGAACCCAACTATCGAGCATAAATATCCCCTCTTGGAGTCACTAGTATCTACTCGGCCAAGATAGCTACTAACAACGGAGAGCATGTGACGTGGGTATGCCCTTTGGGTACCCACAGATTAGTATACCAGGTTCGGCCCATTAAGGAAGTGGAGAACTACAAGGACTCGAAGATGACTTGGAGACGAAGAAGGAAGGTTCTAATCCGTATTCGACTTGGACACTTGTAAAACCTTAGCCCGGTTGCATATTTAAAGCCAGGCAGGGGCACCCCTAGAGGGATATCAGATATCTTATAGACAACATCGACAACGAAACACATCATAGATTACAGATATTAGACATAGATTAGATACACAAATCCGCCTACGGCGGCACCATGTAAACTCCATTGTGATCATATACTAGATTGCTAGCAGGATGTAGCGATCCTCCACCGAGAGGATGTGAACCTGGGTACGTCGTGTGCCAATCTCAATCCCGGAATCTCTAGTCGTTGCTCTTCCCCCGATCCTAAGTCCTTCATCTAGGACATTTGTCGAGTTAACCCCTCGTCAATTGGCGCCGACCGTGGGGATCACGGCGATTGGATTTTGTTATCCGGGCGGGATCCTTCAACTTTTTCATCGACAAGATCAACAAATTTTGCGGCTGCTCGATAGCAGCAGCCAGATTGTTTCAACAGATCGCATCTCGATGAATCATCTTCATCGGCATCAATGATCCTCTACATCATCAAGATCTTTGTCTCGCTTCGCCGTCAAGAATCGTCCGGTTTGTCCAAATTGTCAGATCGCGGGACGATCGATCAAGCACAACGAAGTCATCAGCTAGCAGACTACAATTTCGTCGAAGCCAAGTCGACGGGTTGGCGATTTGCGCTCGTTGCCACATGACTCTTCGGCGTGCGTGACAAGGGAAAAAAAGAAGAAGTTACCGGCAAGATCGGAGATTTCCGGCAAGTAACAATTTTTGACATACTTCACTTGATGCGGTTCCTGGGAGTTCGTGTGTTCCACGGAACAACAAATTAATTAGCCATACATCAAGTCGGCAAGGGAATCACTATTAGAAAGCGGTACAGATTAGCTCTTCCAAATACAAGGGGCAGCGTACCAAGTCAAAAAAGCATCAAGTCCTAGGAAAGAAGAAAGCGGTCAGCAAATACCATCGCGGGTACATGATCAAAGGCATGAACCAGCTGGTTGATCAAATCTGAAGGAGAAGAAACAGTGGACACTAGCTCAATTTGGTGACACATCGCGACCAGGAAAATTGACCAAGAATCCAAGCCTACTATTTCACGTGGAGCAACTACAAAAGAAGACATCATCAACCCACTTTCTTGGAGAAAAAATAGAGGAAAAAAATCGGCAACAGTTTACAATCGGCGAGTAATATGAACTGCGCCGACAACTCGGAGAAAAATATTTCGACTACTTCGTCTTCAACATCGTCGACTGCGGCTTGCCACGCTCGGGGGCTCGTCGTCGCGCACTCGCGCAAACTATCAGCAACGCTCGGGGGCTCAACATCAACTCGCCCCTAAATGCGGAAAATCATCCTCAAGACCTGCGATTTCGTCGACATCAGCAACGCGACAATCCCAACAGCGCTCGGGGGCTCGACAGCAACTTCACCTCCGATCGTGATTGTGATTCTACGACAACAACTCGACTACGTCATCGCCGACTACGGCCGCATCGACCACGCCGCACCCGACAAAAGCTAAGTTTTCCTCTTCCAAGAGTCGATTATTATTTACTTTCGCCGCACCCGACACTCGGGGGCTCCACCATGAAAAATCATCCTGCATATCATTGACTTCGAAAAATTGTGAAAGCCCTAGTAGCTGGCGTTCCTTGTCGAATACTTGACAATTTAGTTTACAGTCGCATGAAGCTCGACTAACGGTTGGCAAGGCACAAAATCTTAGGCGTCAGGCTAACGAAAAGGCTTAGCAAGTATCTTGAAATTCAAATACGGCAAACGCATCATATTACGTCTGACCTGAGTAGTTGATCGAGCCGTGAAGTGCATCAGGCTAACAAAAGGGTCTTACGTGCGAGCAACAAAATTGCACAAAAAACATCGAGTTTTTATTTTACATACTACATCATCATTGCAATCTACAAGCACAATATTTCTTAAAGAGACAAAGTATTTCACAACTCTTCGTATTTTTTGCAGGAGTTGAAGTTCTTCGAGTAGTACAACTTGAGTCTATGCCCGGCTACAATTACCCAAACATAGACTCGGGGGCTACTCCCATTGAGAGCGCTGGTCGCGCACCCGATAGAAAGACAATTTTGAGAAAGAATTCAAAAAGAAGAAGAAGGAGAAAGAGATGAAGATGAAGAATTTGAGCCTATGATCGACTATAAGTATCCGACCATAGCCTCGGGGGTCGCGCACCCGATGAAGAATTACTTCGAGAAGAACGATAAAGAATTACTTCGAGAAGAGCAAGGAATAAAATCTCGAGTCCATGGACTCGATATTTCACTCCCATCGGGAGAGCAGATTTAAGAACCCGAAGATTTCAGGAAGTCGAAGAATTGAAGTCGAAAATTGAAGAAGTAGAAGAATTGAAGAAATCAAAGATTGAAGAAGTCAAAGTTTGAAGAAGTTGAAGATTTCAAGAAGTCGAAGTTTGAAGAAGTCGAAGATTTGAAGTTTGGAGACTAAACCTGAGTCTGCAACTTGAATTGAGTCTCGGGGGCTACTGACATGGGTATGTGATGTCTACGCACTTCTATTCTTGTAGACACTTGTTGGGCCTCCAAGTGCAGAGGTTTGTAGAGCAGCAGCAAGTTTCCCTTAAGTGGATTACCCAAGGTTTATCGAACTCAGGGAGGAAGAGGTCAAAGCTATCCCTCTCAAGCAACCCTGCAATTACGATACAGAAAGTCTCTTGTGTCCCCAACACACCCAATACACTTGTCAGATGTATAGGTGCACTAGTTCGGCGAAGAGATAGTGAAATACAAGTAGTAGTGATGATTATAAGTAGCAAACGTGATGTGAAATAAATATCGCTGCAAGCAAACAAGTAACAAAACAGGAAGTAAACGGTGTGCAATGCTTGGAAACAAGGCCTAGGGATCATACTTTCACTAGTGGGCACACTCCCAACAATATAACATGATTGAACAAATAAACAACTTCTCTCTACTATGGTACTCTGAATTGCTCTCCTATTGAATAACAGTAATCATTGTGTAGTGGCTACAGAAGCACCCCTTAAAGTTCATCAAGTACTTGACAAACACCACTCACAGAGATATCCAAATCAAAGCACAACTCAAGATAGATATTATTGCAACTTAAACCAAGTACTAACACGGTGCACACACTGTCAACATTACACCATGAAAGGAGGAATAGATCACTTCAATACTATCATAGTAATAATTATTCTCATAATCCACAAGAGATCACAATCATAGCCTAAACCAAGTACCACCATGATGCACGCACTGTCATCGTTATACCATGGCAGGAGGAATAGATTACTTTAATAACACCACTAGAGTACACATAATATATGAATAATAACATCTACTTGTTCAACATGATACAAAGCTCACGATCACATAAAGATCACATCATGGGAGAGAGAGGTGAACCACATAGCTACCGGTAGAGCCCTTAGCCCCGGGGATGAACTAGTCCCTCCTCATCATAGGAGACAGCAAGGTTGATGGAGATGGCGGTGAGGTCGATGGAGACGGCAGAGACGGCGATGGAGACCGATGGAGATGGCTCCGGGGGCACTTCCCCATCCCGGCAGCGTGCCGGAACAGAGACTTCTGTCCCCCAAAATTCGTCGACGGCGGCAGCGGAGCTACGGAACTGCTTCTGGAAATTTGCCGAATCCTCTAGGGTTTTCCGTCCCGAGGCTTTATATAGGCGAAGGGGCGATGTCAGAGGAGGAGCTAGGCACCCTCACGCGGGGCACGCACGGCCAGGGGCCTAGCCGCGCTGCCCCTGCGTGTGGGGCCCTGGTGGCCCCCCTCCGACTCTCCTTCGGATCTCTGGAAGCTTCCGGGTAAAATAAGACTTCAGGAACTTGTTTCGTCCAATTTCGAGAATATTTCATGTGTATCACTTCTGAAACACAAAAACTGCAGAAAATAGGAAACTGGCACTGTGGCAACTTGTTAATAGGTTAGTTCCGGAAAATGCATAAAAGTGCCACTAAGTGTAACGAAACAATAGGCAAATAGTGCAAAAACAAGCATGGAGCATCAAAAATTATAGATACGTTGGAGACGTATCAAGCATCCCCAAGCTTAACTCCTGCTCGTCCTCGAGTAGGTAAGTGATAACAAAAGAATAATTTTTGAGGTGACATGCACCTACACAATCTTGATCATATATGTAAGCATTTGTGAGCTGGGATCATAAGAACTTAAAACCATGTTGTAAACATGCAAATGAACACAAACAAAAGATCATGAAAATGAAACAATGAAAGTCAAACGTGTGTTCAAATCATAAGGAAAAACATACAAATGGTTTTCAGCTTGTCCTTCAAAGAGAGCAAAACATAAATGCATAGGACACCTTCAAGTTTAAGAGGGCGACTAGATACAAATAATTTAAGAACAAGTGAAACCAACAATATGAATCAATCAATGAACTTTGGGACAATGCATATTACACTAAGAATGACAACTATGCTCTCTTAATGGTGCATAAAGATAGAAAGTGGTGACTCAACATAAAAGTAGAAGAAAGGCCCTTCGCAGAGGGAAGCAGTGATTGCAAGTTTTATAACCTTCAAAAATTATGGTACTTACCGGCTTTGAGCTCATTGCCCCCATCATAAGCATCTTGAATGGTTAAAGTTAATGCGAGAACAATTATGATGCATATGCTTGACAAATCATAAGTTGAAAACCTCGTGTCCCGTGAATACGAGTACCCAAACCTCATGCTACTTTACTTAGAGTCCCAAGCAAGGCTCTTGTCATTGTAAGTGTATGCATATCATTGAGAACCGCCAATGGGGTACCTCCGTGCCCGATGACATGGAACAAGCCCACACCAAAATGACAGGACAAGCAGACAATGAACACCTCAACATCTCTTTTATTTGCCTTTTGTTTAGCTTTTTATTGTGAGATGCGTCGTCGAATGTTCACCATGGGTATGCTGCAAATTTCCACCATGAATTATGCATGGCTTAGATTGGCGGCCCGGCGTTTCCCTAACACATATACAAACTCCATGATCCCCATAAGATTCCCAATTCATTTCACACCGCGGGCATCCATAAACAAAAGATCACGATATCAACTCAAATAAGAAGTGCAATGTTGAAAGCTTGCCCCATGACAGCATGGCTGGGCTAGAATCCAACTTACAACTTGCAAGCATAACAACTCAACATAAGAGACCACAATGTCAAATTTTTAAGAACAGGAAAAAGTAAAGTGATACGGCGTATTACCGAAATCGACGCCGCGATGGTTTGCCCAAATATGTCACGGAACCAATATTCAGTCCGCAATTGTATTTCTAGTCTTGAACAGCTAGCTCCCCGATACAAAGCACAATCTGTTAAATATGCAATCTCAAGGCTAGCTCCCAGCGGTAATAATAATCCCTTCCTGTCCCAATCTCACGTGAAGTAGTAGCAGCAATATTTTCCAACGTACACGATCAGGCAACAAAGTAGTAGAATTAGGTTTTTCCAGATGCAAACCTAATCAAAACAACAAGCACACCCTTGAAGGAAGCACTTGGACAATCCGTATAGGACCAGGAGTAGACTAGAGATCAACGCCTCCAATCTCCTCGCCAGGAACACAGAAATCAGATCGATCTTCAACGAAAAATACACACAGATTTGGCCGCCAGAACCATGGCGTTTTCTGGTTTGTTTAATTCTCAAAACATTGTCTAACCCTAATACATGACCGAACTGGTCCTATATATAGTGCATGCAAGCACCTGACTCAAACCGGACTCGACCTCTAATTTTATTGGACCCATAAGATGATTCGACACAGCCCATGTAAATAAAACTGGCTAGCAGAGATGGCCTTTTTATATCTCACGCAGGAGAGCACCGAAGAGACCAAACTAGCACTATTAAAAACATTCTTGTCTTGGAAAATAGAAAAGAACACGTAACCTGCAACTTGACCAGCATTTGGAGATTGAATTCAAGTCAGCTTAACTTGAATTTATCCTACTGTCATATACTTGCATGGTGTTCGGAAAGTAGGCTTGACTTCTTGCTGCGGTACAATTTGAAGCTTCATCGTACCAATCTGTAATACCTGTACTTCTGGAATTAAGCTCGCCATAGCCGCACTTCGATCTTCTATGGAATCGCTGATAACAACTTGTTCTTTACTTTCTCGGCGCTTGGCGGGTATGATATACTTCTTCACTGATGAATTAGTATTTGTAGGTGGTGCCATATCATAAAGTGTGCCTTCCGGTTCGTGAGAGCTTTACTGACCGAATTTTGCATAACACTGGTAAGAGTTTAATTTGAAGAGAAAATAAAAGCAAGTCAAATTTACTTGGAATAGCAAATTGCTAGTAGGTATGTATGGTGGACACTTTGGAAAACTTTGGCTTTTAGGAGTTGGATGCACGAGTAGAGCTCATACTCAGTACAAGGCGAGGGCTAGCAAAAGACTGGGAGCGACCAACTAAGAGAGCAATAATGGCCATAATCATGCAAAGCGACAAAGTGACATTAAAAGAAGCATAAGATGACATCAAACATCAAAAACTAAATGATCATGAAGGCTATTGGCGACTTTGTAAGAGTCTAACATGTGTGAGCATGCGCCAAGTCAACCCAAATAAAGCATCAAGGAGAAAACCAAAATAATGCTTCCATACAATAAAAACAACGCATGATTTTTTTCAAAGGCTCATTAAGCAATCTCAGTTATTTGAGACAAGTCATGCTACAGCAAAACCACTAAGCATACTATCAAAAAGATATCAAGCACGACATGAAAAAGCCTAGGCCGCAGTCTACACAAGCTCCTTCTTGTACCACTATTTTGCATAAAGCTTTTTCTCTTTTCCAACACCATTTGAAATTTTTAAAGACACCTCTTTTGATGAAAACCAATAAAGATCAGAGGCAAAAATACACCTTGATGAAAAGATATGACAAGATCTGAACACAAATCAAGGTGAAAACGAAAACCAAAAGCAGTAGCAGAAAAAGAAGAACACTCGGTAAAATTGTAAGAATGAAAAACGGAGTGTTCTTGGCAAATGAAAACGAGTTCATCTCCTCCAAAAGAAACATGATGTGATCTAACCATTTATTGCATCAAACAAAACAAAACTAATAAAGAAAACTAAAACAACTGACGCTCCAAGAAAAACGCATAGTGCATGAAGCAATAAAAATATAGTGTCTTGAAAGGTGACTTGATTTTTGCCGATGAAGAAGGGGTGCCTCGGGGGCATCCCCAAGCTTTGACGCTTGTACTTCTTGGATATTTCTTGGGGTGATGCATGGGCATCCCCAAGCTTGAGCTTTTGTCCATTCTTCAACTCATCTCATCATTCTCCAATCCCTACACTTGAAAACTTCCTTCATACAAAACTAAACACAATTCTATTAGCAACATTAGTGTAAGCATAACATATAATCAACATCTTTTTGCTTCAGGTTTCAACTCAAAACCACCACATATATAGCAAATACTACTGTATCAACTTCTCTAAAAGTTCCATGATCAAAAGAACTCAAAAGAAAGCGATAAAGTGGCAAACACAAATATTGGCAGAAATCTGTCAAAACTGAACAGCTGACAAAGGTCGAATTTTTGAGGGGTTTTCTGTTGCTCAAATCAAAAAGTGTTCAACTAACAAAAGTTTGGATATAACCTGGGGCATATGCACAAGAAATCGCAGGCCCACAAGATAAACAGAGAATTTACGAATTTTTACGGTGCAGCACCGAAAACAGTTTCAGGACAGCAACATCCCCAAATCTTACCTCACTCAAATTAGAGGCTTCTCTTGGCACAAAAACAAAATAAAAAGGATAAGGAGCGGTAATTACAGTAGTAATGACTTCCAAGACTCAAATAAAAGAAAAAGTACTGAAAATAAAAACATTGGGTTATCTCCCAAGAGTGCTTTTCTTTAACGCCTTTGAGCTAGGCGCAGAAATTTGCAAAGATGCTCATGTGGGCGCGCTTGAGGCAAAGGCGCCATATAGGAATTTAAAGCAATAGAGAGCATCAAAAAGCAAGTATGGAAGACATTTATATTTGAACCACTTTCTATGCATAGGAATCTTGTAAGAAAATAAATCAACGAGGCACATAGTAGCAAGCATGGATAGATAAAACAAGTGCCACTTCAAGATTTGCAACATAAAGAGGGGAAACTTAATATTGTTGAGATCCATCAAACCATGTTTCCCTCTCTCATAATAACTTTCAGTAGCATCATGAATAGATCTAACAATATAACTATCACATAAAACATCCCTATCATGAGCCACATGCATAAAAGGATTAATACTCCCTACATGAACAATAGTAGTAGGAGCAGATTCAAAAGAATAATTATTCTCATCACCATAATCATCAAAAATAGGAGGCATATTGTAATCATAACTAATTTTCTCCTCAAAAGTAGGTGAACTGAAAATATTATACCCATCATCACAAGCTAGAGAACTACTATGTCGCAAAGTATACTCATCAAACATATCATCATAAGAAGGAACATGGATAGCACTAATGGTACAACAATTATTAACCTTAGAATTGGTACCAAAAAGATTTTCAATATCAAAAGTAGAGTGCTTTTCCCAATCATGATCACTAACATAAGTAATAGGCATAGGAACATCATCCCAATCAGAATTATCATAATCTATAGCAGGATCATAACGCTTAGGGGAAGATACCGTGTCCTCTCGCCTTTTACTCCTCCTCCTCTTCTTCTTCTTCTTCTTCTTCTTCTTACTCTCTCCTTTAGGAGGGAGAGACTTGAAGGGCATCTTCTCCACATATTCTCTAGGAGGGAAAGGCATCTTCTCCACATAATCTGGTTTGCTGACAGAAACAACAGAAGAAACTTTGGAGGATTCCTCCTCTCTATTAATAATATCGAAACATCTATTAGTCATGTCATAGCTTGGCAAAACATCATGTTTTATAAGATCTTGTAAGTAAGTATTTGCGAGGTAGTCTTTAGCACAATAGAGATGACAACCAAGAAGGGTGCTATTAATATAAACATCATTCATGTCTACCAAAGCAATCTTTCTAGATATCTCTTCACAATTCAAAAACAAAGTAAGCTCATCATACTGATTGAAAGTAATCTTATCATCACAATACAAATCTGCGGTACTCGTTCGATTAATTGGGCATTGAAAATTAAAGTGCCCCTTTTCAGCGCAAAATTCACAAAGAAAAGGATAAAGCTCACAAACCCATTCACCAAGCACATCTAGATCCTTGAGCCACATACTGGTTTCTTCATTTGCATGGGTGATGCAATAATCTTCCTTGTTGTAACTCTGTTCACAAGGTCTATGTATTCCACAAAAATTAACATGCTTATAAGAAATAGTACTTTTAGAAGTTTGAGCATGTTTATTGCAATCATTAACAACAATATCACTTTCTATGCAAGTATCCTTAAAAGGTTCATGATACACGTCCCCATTTCCTTTAGGAACATTTATATGGGAAGCAAAGGCTTTAAAGCAATCAACCATAATTTGAGGATCAAGACCATACTTAGCACTAAGCTCTTGAAAATTAGCAGTTTCAGCGAAAGACTTAATGCAATCAAACTCGTAATTCATACCTGATCCTTTACCTTTGTCGTTATCCCAACCTTCAATATTGTTTTGAATTGTTTCAAGCAGACCCCACTTGGTGTCGATATCCTTGCTTGTGAAAGACCCATCAAAGCATGCATCTAGATAGTCCTTGTAATGTCCTGAAAGCCTTGCATAAAAATTATTAATAATAATATTACGGGGGAGATCATGAATAGGACATTTATGCATTAGTAACTTCAATCTTCCCCACGCTTGGGCAATGCTTTCTCCCTCATGAGGCCAAAAGTTATATATCCGATTACGATCTTTATGAATTTCACTTGGAGGATAAAACTTGGAATAAAAGAGAGACACAATTTCCTCCCATGCAATAGATGGACCATCTTCAAGCAGCCGATACCATTCCTCAGCTCTGCCTTTCAGTGACAAAGAGAATAGCTTCTTCTTAACTTGGTTCATTGAAATACCTGCACACTGGAACAACTCGCATAATTCATGTATAAAAAGCAAATGATCACCAGGATGGACAGTTCCATCTCCTAAATAGCAGTTATTCTTAACATGATCAACAATTTCATAGGTATTTTAAAAGGATGAGGTGCACAAGCATCATTAGAAACATCACATATGGGAGATAAAATATCATCAGAGCAAACTTTCTCCACTAAAGCTGGGGGACTAAAAATATCATACTTAACAAAACCAGCTTCCCCAAGCTTAGACTTTTCTATAGCATTAGCATTAATGGTATTCAAAGCATTCGGAATAATAACATTGCTATGCGAAATAAGCTCCAAAGGATTTTCAATTTTCTCTTCAAATCTAAAATCAGGAAAAAGACTAAAGAACTCTTTGTTTTCCATTAAGCCTAACTAGTGAAAATAAAAACAAGAAACAAAAAGATGTAATTGCAGAATCTAAAGGAAATAACTCCGAGTACTCACATAGGAGGATGCGAGTACCTTTTACCTTACCTCCCCGGCAATGGCGCCAGAAAAGAGCTTGCTGTCTACGCACTTCTATTCTTGTAGACACTTGTTGGGCCTCCAAGTGCAGAGGTTTGTAGAGCAGCAGCAAGTTTCCCTTAAGTGGATTACCCAAGGTTTATCAAACTCAGGGAGGAAGAGGTCAAAGCTATCCCTCTCAAGCAACCCTGCAATTACGATACAGAAAGTCTCTTGTGTCCCCAACACACCCAATACACTTGTCAGATGTATAGGTGCACTAGTTCGGCGAAGAGATAGTGAAATACAAGTAGTAGTGATGATTATAAGTAGCAAACGTGATGTGAAATAAATATCGCTTTGAGCAAACAAGTAACAAAACAGGAAGTAAACGGTGTGCAATGCTTGGAAACAAGGCCTAGGGATCATAGTTTCACTAGTGGACACACTCCCAACAATATAACATGATTGAACAAATAAACAGCTTCTCTCCACTATGGTACTCTGAATTGCTCTCCTATTGAATAACACTAATCATTGTGTAGTGGCTATAGAAGCACCCCTTAAAGTTCATCAAGTACTTGACAAACACCACTCACAGAGATATCCAAATCAAAGAACAACTCAAGATAGATATTATTGCAACTTAAACCAAGTACTAACACGGTGCACACACTATCAACATTACACCATGAAAGGAGGAATAGATCACTTCAATACTATCATAGTAATAATTATTCTCATAATCCACAAGAGATCACAATCATAGCCTAAACCAAGTACCACCATGATGCACGCACTGTCACCGTTACACCATGGCAGGAGGAATAGATTACTTTAATAACACCACTAGAGTACACATAATATCTGAATAATAACATCTACTTGTTCAACATGATACAAAGCTCACGATCACATAAAGATCACATCATGGGAGAGAGAGGTGAACCACATAGCTACCGGTAGAGCCCTTAGCTCCGGGGATGAACTACTCCCTCCTCATCATAGGAGACAGCAAGGTTGATGGAGATGGCGGTGAGGTCGATGGAGATAGCGGAGATGGCGATGGAGACCGATGGAGATGGCTCCGGGGGCACTTCCCCGTCCCGGCAGGGTGCCGGAACAGAGACTTCTGTCCTTCGAAATTCGTCAACGGTAGCGGCGGAGCTACAGAACTGCTTCTGGAAATTTGCCAAATCCTCTAGGGTTTTCCGTCCCGAGGCTTTATATAGGCGAAGGGGCGATGTCAGAGGAGGAGCCAGGCGCCCTCACGCGGGGCCCGCGCGGCCAGGGGCCTGGCCGCGCCGCCCCTGCGTGTGGGGCGCTGGCGGCCCCCCTCCAACTCTCCTTCGGATCTCTGGAAGCTTCCGGGTAAAATAAGACTTCAGGAACTTGTTTCGTCCAATTCCGAGAATAGTTCCTGTGTATCACTTCTGAAACACACAAACAGCAGAAAACAGGAAACTGGCACTGTGGCAACTTGTTAATAGGTTAGTTCCGGAAAATGCATAAAAGTGCCACTAAGTGTAACGAAACAATAGGCAAATGGTGCAAAAACAAGCATGGAGCATCAAAAATTATAGATACGTTGGAGACGTATCAGTATGCCCTTCGGGTACCCACGGATTAGTATAGCGGGTTCGGCCCATTAAGGAAGTGGAGAACTACAAGGACTCGAAGATGACTTAGAGACAAAGAAGGAAGGTTCTAATCCGTATTCGACTAGGACACTTGTAAAACCTTAGCCCGGTTGCATATATAAAGCCAGGCAGGGGCGCCCCTAGAGGGATATCAGATATCTCATAGACAACATCGACAATGAAACACATCATAGATTACAGATATTAGACATAGATTAGATACACAAATCCGCCTACGGCGGCACCATGTAAACTCCATTGTGATCATATACTAGATTGCTAGCAGGATGTAGCGATCCTCCACCGAGGGGACGTGAACCTAGGTACGTCGTGTGCCAATCTCGATCCTGAAATCTCTAGTCGTTGCTCTTCCCCCGATCCTAAGTCCTTCATCTAGGACATTTGTTGAGTTAACCCCTCGTCAGCATGCAAGATCATAAACAACATAGAGATAACATAAGATAATATTCAGCACATCAACTCAATCATAACACCAATATTCATCGGATCCCAACAAACACAACATGTAGAATTACATAACGATGATCTCGATCATGTAAGGCAGCTCACGAGATCAAGACATGAAGCACATGGTGGAGAAGACAACTATCTAGCTACTGCTATGGACCCATAGTCCAAGGTAGACTACTCACTCATTGCGCCGGAGGCAAGCATGGCGATGAAGAAGACCTCCGGTGGTGATTCCCCTCTCCGGCATGGTGCCGGGAAGAGCTTCTGGACCCTCCCGATCTTGAGTCGACGACGGCGGCGGATCACGATGTGTTTCTGGAAAAGTGATCGGGTGTTTAGGTTTTTTCCGTCGGGGGGTCTTTATAGGCGAAGGGGCAGCGTCAGAAGTGGACCAGGGGGCCCTCCCCATAGGGCGGCGCGGCCAGGCCCTGGGTCGCGCCCCCTGGTGGTGAGGCCGCCTCCTGGCTCCGTTCCGTCTCTCCTTCGGTTCTCTGGAAGATTCGGTAAATATCTGGATGTTCGGCTTTCCTTTCGTCCAATTCCGAGAATATTTCCTGTGTAACTTTTCTAAAACACAAAAACAGCAGAAAACAGGGAACTGGCACTGTGGCATCTCGTTAATAGGTTAGTACCAGAAAATGCATAAAAATGCCACAAAGTGTAATGAAACACTAAGCAAATGGTGTAAAAACAAGCATGGAGCATCAAAAATTATAGATACGTTTGAGACGTATCAGCATCCCCAAGCTTAACTCCTGCTCGTCCTCGAGTAGGTAAGTGATGACAAAAGAAATAATTTTTGAGGTGACATGCACCTACACAATCTTGATCATCTATGTAAGCATTGTGTGCTAGGATCAAAAGAACTTAAAACATGGGCATGAAAGATATAATCTTAATAGAAGAAACTTAGCAACCATGTTATAACATGAGAAAGAACACAAACAAAAGATCATGAAAATGAAACAATGAAAGTCAAACGTGTGTTCAAATCATACAGAAAAACATAGCAAATGGTTTTCAGCTTGTCCTTCATGGAAGAGCAAAAAAAAATGCATAGGACACCTTCAAGTTTAAGAGGGCGACTAGATACAAATAATTTAAGAACAAGTGAAACCAACATCATGAATCAATCAATGAAAACTTTGGGACAATGCACATTATACTAAGAATGACAACTATGCTCTCTTAGACGGTGCATAAAGATAGAAGGTGGTGACTCAACATAAAAGTAAAAGAAAGGCCCTTCGCGGAGGGAAGCAGTGATTGCGAGTTTTATAAACCTTCAAAAATTATGGTACTTACTAGCTTTGAGCTCTCATTGCCCCCATCATAAGCATCTTGAATGGTTAGAGTTAATGTGAGTACAATTATGAAGCATATGCTTGACAAATGATAAGTTGAAAACCTCGTGTCCCGTGAAGTACGAATACCCAAACCTCATGCTACTCGACTTAGAGTCCCAAGCAAGCTCTTGTCATTGTAAATATATGTGTATCATCGAGAACCGCCAACGGGGTACCTCCTTCCCGATGACATGGAACAAGCCCACATCAAAATGATAAGACAAACAGACAACGAACACCTCGACATCTCTTTTATTTACCATTGGTATAGCTTTTTATTGTGAGATGCGTCGTCGAATGTCCACTATGGGCATGCTGTAAATTTCCACCATGAATGATGCATGGCTTAGATTAGCGGCCCAGGCGTTTCCCTAACACATATAAGAACTCCATGATCCCGCAAGATTCCCAACTTGTTTCACATCGCGAGTATCCATAATCAAAAGATCACGATATCAACTCAAATAAGAAGTGCAATGTTGAAAGCTTACCCCATGATGGCATGGCTGGGCTAATTTCCAACTTACAACTTGCAAGCATAACAACTCAACATAAGAGAGCCACAATGTCAAAATTTTAAGAACAAGAAAAGTAAAGTGTTCCATCAGGTTCGTGAGAGCTTTACTGACCAATTTTCGCATAACACCAAAAAGAATTTAATTTGAAGTATAGATAAAAGCAAGTCAAATGTACTTTGGAATAACAAATTGCTAATAGGTATGTAAGGTGGACACATTGGAACAACTTGGTTTTTAGGAGTTGGATGCACGAGTAGAGCTCATACTCAGTACAAAATGAGGGCTAGCAAAAGACTGGGAGCGACCAACTAAGAGAGCAATAACGGCCATAATCATGCAAAGCGACAAAGCGACATTAAAAGAAGCATAAGATGGCATCAAAAGTCAAAAACTAAATGATCATAGAGGCAATGGCGACTTTGTATGAGTCTAACATGTGTGAGCATGTGCCAAGTTAACCCAAATAAAACATCAAGGAGAAAACCAAAATAATGCTTCCAAATAATTAAAACAACGCATGATTTTTTCACAGGCTCATTAAGCAATCTCAGTCATTTGAGACAAGTCATGCTACAGAAAAACCACTAAGCATACTATCAAAAAGACATCAAGCACGACATGCAAAAGCCTAGGCCGCAGTCTACACAAGCTCCTTTTTGTACCACTTTTGTGCATAAAGCTTTTTCTCTTTTCCAACACCATTCGAACCATTTTGAAACAACTCTTTTGATG
Organism: Dactylis glomerata; assembly: GCA_007115705.1. Lineage (NCBI taxonomy): Eukaryota > Viridiplantae > Streptophyta > Magnoliopsida > Poales > Poaceae > Dactylis > Dactylis glomerata. The sequence continues at coordinate 3,693,251 of QXEO01000104.1, forward strand.
TAAACCAACATGGAACAGAGGTCAAAATACACCTTGATGCAAAGATATAACAAGATCTGAACACAAATCAAGGCGAAAAACGAAAGCTAAACGCAGTTCTAGAAAAAGAGAACACTCGTTGAACGATAAGAGTGAAAAACAGAGTGTTCTTGGCAAATGAAAAGCAAGGCAACTTCTCCAAAAGAAATTTGTTGGGGTACAACCATTTATTGCAAAAAACAAAACTAACAAAACTGAAAACTAGAACAACTGACGCTCCAAGAAAAACGCATAGTGCATGAAGCAATAAAAATATAGTGTGTTGAAAGGTGACCTGATTTTTGCCGATGAAGAAGGGGTGCCTCGGGGCATCCCCAAGCTTTGACGCTTGTACCTCTTGGATATTCCTTGGTATGCGTGGGCATCCCCAAGCTTGAGCTTTTGTCCATTCTTCAACTCATCTCATCATTCTCTAATCCCTACACTTGAAAACTTTCTTCATACAAAACTCAACACAATTCTATTAGCAACATTAGTGTAAGCATAACATTGAATCAACCCTTTTTGCTTCAGGTTTCAACTCAAAACCACCACATATAAAGCATATACTACTGTAGCAACTTCCCCAAAAGTTCCATGATAAAAAAAACTCAAAAATAAAGCGATTGAGCGGCAAACACAAATAATGGCAGAAATCTGTCAAAACAGAACAGCTGTCAAAGGTCGATTTTTTAGAGGTTTTTCTGTTGCTCAAATCAAAAAGTGTTAAACTAATGAAAGTTTGGATATAACCTGGGGCATATGCACAAGAAATCGCAGATCCAAAAGATAAACAGAGAATTTTCACGAATTTTTACGGTGAATTACCGAAATCTGTTTCAGGACAGCAACATCCGCAAATCTTACCTCACTCAAATTAGAGGCTTCTCTTGGCACAAAAACGAAATAAAAATGATAAGGAGAGGTTATTACAGTAGTAATAACTTCCAAGACTCAAATAAAATAAAAAGAACTGAAAGTAAAAACATTGGGTTATCTCCCAAGAGTGCTTTTCTTTAACGCCTTTGAGCTAGGCTTAGTAATTTGGGAAAATGCTCACATAAGAAATATGAATTGAAGCAAAAGAGAGCATCAAGGAGCAAATATGAAACACATTTAAGTCTAACCCACTTCCTATGCATAGGAATCTTGTAAGAAAATAAATCAAAGAAGCACATAGTAACAAGCATGGGTAGATAAAATAAAAGCAACTTCGGAACTTTCAATATAAAGAGAGGTGTTTTAGTAACATGAAAATTCCAACAACCATATTTTCCTCTCTCATAATAATTTCTAGTAGCATCATGAACAAACTCAACAATATAAATATCACACTCACCCTCCTTTAAGCATGGAGGGCGATCAAATAAGATATTAGTTAAAGAGTTACTCTTATTGGGAGGTAGACATGGGTAGCTCCATTCTTCCTCCTCTTGATCATCACTCTCCTCCTCTTTTTCATCCAATGAGCTCCCAGTTTCAGCAATTTCTTCTTCCATAGGATCCTTCAAGGCATTAGTCTCTTCCGTTGGAGAGCATCTATTAAGATATTTAAGAATATAGCCATTTTTTTCCTTGTAATTATCAAAGCAAAATTTAAGTATATCATAAACCTCATATTTATAAGGTGCATCATCAGTATTTTCAAGCAAATAAGCAAGTTCGAATGCACCCTTCTAAGCAATAAATTCTTCAATTTGTTCCACATCATAAAAGTCATAATTTCCATTAATATAAGAAGATATGGTAACATCATCATTATACTCACATTGAAAAGGGAGGTGTTTATACCTCCTACAGCAACAAGATTTATCAAAGCAATAAGTAACACCTATAAGTGTTTCCCTTTTTGTGACAAGCGGTGTTCCTCATAAATTTTTTGTTGCTCTTCCGTGAACCCACCGTGCCAAAAAGATTTAGTTTCAAAGAAACCAACCATTGATGGAAAGCATGATAAAGCAAGACAATAACAGACCAACAAAAATAACAACTATAGTAGGAACAATTTTTTTTTGTATTTTTGATAAAATGATGCAAGTAAAAATAAAGTAAAGCAAAACTTAAAACAAAGTAAAGGATGTGCGTGCAAAACTCCCCTTGCAGAAGTCTTTTTTTCCCCCAGCAACGGCGCCAGAAAAGAGTCTTGATGCGGCACGGTTGCTGAGGTAAATCACCGTCCAGTTGGGAACCCCAAGAGGAAGGTATGATGAGTACAGCAGCAAGCTTTTCCCTTAGAAAGAAACCAAGGTATGTCGAATCTAGGAAAAAACCAAACTCAAGAAGGTGATGCTTGCTAGCTTCGCGATAGCTCCGGACAATTTATAAGGCGCCTCGTCCAGTGCTTTGCTTTGCCAGCTGCAACGCGAAACCTGCACACAAGACAACCAAATACTTTGCTCCCAACTTACGATGAGGTTGTCAATCTCACCGGTTTGCTGTAAACAAAGGAATGAGTGTATCGAGTGGAAAACAGTAGTAATATGCGAGTAAAGTAAACAATGCGAGTAAAGTAAACAGGTGATAGCAATATAAAGGAAATAGGACCGGGGTCCACAGTTCACTAGCGGTGTCTCTCCATAAGATAAAATAACACATGCTGGGTAAACAAATTGCAGTTGGGCAATAGATAGAATAAAGATAACATGATATGTCGAGAGGATCACTATGAGATTTACTCTGGGCATTACAACAAGATACATAGACCGCCATCCAACTGCATCTATGACTAATAATCCATCCACGGGGAATCATCCGAGGACCCCGTGAATATTAAGTTGCGAACAACAGATAACTACATTAAGCAAAGTGTGTAATGTAAACAAAGCATATGTCCTTGGACATAAGAATGTTGTTTTCTCCCTAGTGGCAACAGCACATCTACAACCTTAGAGGTTTCTGTCACTCCCCCAGATTAAATAGAGGCATGAACCCAACTATCGAGCATAAATACCCCCTCTTGGAGTCACTAGTATCTACTCGGCCAAGATAGCTACTAACAACGGAGAGCATGCAAGATCATAAACAACATAGAGATAACATAAGATAATATTCAGCACATCAACTCAATCATAACAACAATATTCATCGGATCCCAACAAACACAACATGTAGAATTACATAACGGTGATCTCGATCATGTAAGGCAGCTCACGAGATCTAAACATGAAGCACATGGTGGAGAAGACAACCATCTAGCTACTGCTATGGACCCATAGTCCAGGGTAGACTACTCACTCATCACGCCGGAGGCAAGCATGGCGATGAAGAAAACCTCCGGTGGCGATTCCCCTCTTTGGCAGGGTGCCGGGAAGAGCTTCTGGACCATCCCGATCTTGGGTCGATGACGGCGGCGGATCGCGATGTGTTTCTAGAAAAGTGATCGGGTGTTTAGGTTTTTTCCGTCGGGGGTCTTTATAGGTGAAGGGGCAGCATCAGAAGTGGACCAGGGGGCCCTCACCATAGGCCGGCACGGCCAGGCCCTAGGCCACGCCCCTGGTGGTGAGGCCGCCTCCTGGCTCCGTTCTGTCTCTCCTTCGGTTCTCTGGAAGCTTGGGTAAATATCTGGATGTTCGGCTTTCGTTTCGTCCAATTCCGAGAATATTTCCTGTGTAACTTTTCTGAAACACAAAAATAGCAGAAAACAGGGAACTGGCACTGTGGCATCTCGTTAATAGGTTAGTTCCAGAAAATGCATAGAAATGACACGAAGTGTAACGAAACACTAAGCAAATGGTGTAAAAACAAGCATGGAGCATCAAAAATTATAGATACGTTTGAGACGTATCAGATGCCACCGTGCACCAGCTCCTCCTTTCTACTTGTATGCAACTAAAGAAACTTGACGGTCTTCTAGATTATTCCTGACCTCAAAGAAAGTCTCCACCAAATAAAACCAATCAAGGCACCCTTCAATATCAACATTTCCATTGAAAGTAGGTATCCTAGATTTAACCTAGTATGTACCTCTCGCATATGTAGTGTTGGGTACTCTCGGGTATGCGTAGAGATCAGGTTCTTCAAGGCCCTCGTCATATTCGTCACCTTCTGAAGTTTTTGCACAAGTTGGCCTTCTTGCCGATTTGCATGTCGATGTGGTATTTGGGAGTGAATATGACCTCCCCTTCTTCGCAGTTGAATATATCCTTCCTCCTTGGATGAATCTTCTTCATTGGCAGCAGGGGGAACACCCCTTCTTATCATTTCAACCAGCTAATCTAACCTCCGGTTAATATCTTCATGTCTTGCTTGGATCTATTGTTTGGCAACATCCACTCTCTTTCCCAATTCCTCCATTGCCAGTTGTATCTTGCTCTCAAAGGGAACACCAAGAATTGGGATGGATTAGCGAGGCTCTAATACCACCTAAAGCAGCACAAGGTTGTGGAGGAATAACTCCACCTTGCTGCTACAATATGGACAACAAAAATGTTGAAGGAACCACTTCAACATGCTTCTATCAAGAGCTTAGTCCAAAACTCTCAACACACACAATCTAATCCAAGATCTTAGATAAGAACACAAAGTTTCTTTTATTGATAGGTAGTGGGTACATAGTCCGGTTCCATAGCTAGAGGTGGGGACCTATGTTTATAGGCTGCATGAGCCTTCACTATTTGGCCCACTCATAGCTAGATGGTACTAGAGAATACTACTTAAAAATAGGAAAAATATACAAATAACCTATTTGCAACTTACAGTAGAACATCTTGGAAACTAATACACACATCTAACTAAAGGACCATACTACCGAGAGTACAGTAGAAGTGTGTAGAAGCTAGTACTGGTTTTTTCTTATATTTTATTTTATTTTCTCTACTGTCTCTCATCATTAACCTTAACCCTCTTGCTACGCTTTCATGTATGAATCATGTATATTGTGCTTGTGCATCCAAATCCCATTAAGCCAAGTTATTTTTTAATATGTGTCCACTATATCTGTAGGTATGTGGTATTTCACATTTTCACTCCACTCCAAGTAAATTTTCATGCGCAAACAAAAACCTTCAAAAAAATCTCTTTGTGTTTTTCCACAGCTCATGGGAAGTGGAATAAGTGGTGTAACCATGGTCTAGAAATGTTATCCCATTGATCTTTATTGCTAGCATAAATTCAGTATTGAGCATGAGTACTATGCTTGCGTACTCTCAAGTTGTGTCAATTTCCTATCTTCGAGAAAGAAAAATTCTAAAAAATTCCCAAGTGTTAGCATGGAAGGTGGCAATTGAACCCCTCTCCACGATAAAATGTTGACCTGAGCAAGCACCTATCGGATTTCATATTCTGTTTTCTATCAAAATATTAGAACATGATAATATTGCTTCCCTTTTTGAAGGGCCTATCTTATTCTTCCCGAGTCAAAGATATGCAAGTCTCATAAAAAATTAGACCATTCCTTTCTTCCAAATGCTTTGGACAAGCTAGTCTTATGCATTCACTTTGCACACTTTCACATACATGACCTTGTAGCCTTGTTTAATGGTGAATGTAAGAGTAATTTACCACAAGATTTTGATTCTACTCTTGATCCATGATGAGAATGATTTTTATATTACTTAATATGATGATTTCGTGATGTTATTTTATCCCCAATGAATTTTTTTATAGAATAATGTTCACAAGATTACATAATGGAATTAAGGTACATCACATTCACTAATGCCCTAAGGGGATTTACTCGCACATGAGAGGGGAATAACACAAGGGAATATTAATAATAAGATTAGTGTTCATCTTGATATTACCGTAGCAAGCACAATAAGAATAAGAGTCAAACCAAACTCAATCTCAAATCTCGATGTGAATAGAGTTTATAAAGATGAATCTCTCTGTATGCAAGGTCTACAATAGGGAAGTGATGGATCTAGAGGAGTAGAATACACGGTGAAGATGAAAGGGTGAGTTCTCCTGCTCCGGATCTCTTCTCCCATGTTCATGAGGTGAATGGTGGCTCATGTGTGTCTCTAATATATATCATCCCTTCATGAAAGTCGCCTCGTTTGATGAGGTGCAGGCGGCGGCACGCCATACGGTCACCCCGCACGGGTGGCCACGACCGTACGACTAGTCGTTAAACAGTTCTGGAAGGCCTATGATGATGCTTCCAATTAGGAAGTTGCTTCAATTCCTCCAAATCTTCATTTAATGCATTGATTTCCTTTCCAAAGTGCTTATAATTCCTAAAACTCACATGAAAATAGAAGGTTTCTTTGTTTTCGGTAAAATAGTGTTAGTTAGAAGTCAAAAATCATTGAAACCGAATAAAAATCCAAATTAAATCCCCTTGAAAAACACTATATGAAATGGAGCTATCAAATTCCCAAGCGTTGATCTGGTGGAGAAGTCGCCATTGGCCAAGAACTTCCAGGCAAAAGAATCTATCACACCAATCTGAAGCATTGTGTGTTGTATCAGTGTCCGTGGGCCTAGTGACTACACCACTGCATCCATCGTAAGCACCCTGCAACATCACATACCCACTTGTTGTTGTGGTGGCCTTGTTGCATACTTCTGGAGTGGGCCATAGCTGCGCGGCCAAGCTTCAAAACCATAGGAGCGAGAGTTTCATGTTCAAATCCTAGATTCATGGGTCCTCCCAAAATAGTACTCGGTTACCGACGCCCACGTTGATTAGAACAGATGCATTGAAGAGTGTGCGGGCTTCTTGAGAGACATAAAACTCTATGCCTAGCCAGGGTTTACTATCGCTTGTCCACTAGAACCAGGGCCACCTGGCACACATGGCCACATTCATCCACCGCAGGTTGTGGAAGCCGAGACCCCCTAGCGACTTTGGCTGGCAAATAGAGTGTCGAGCCTCAAAGCAATTGCTGCCTCTAGCATCCTCTTTACCAGCCACAAAAGACCCCTCCGATGCTTGTCGGTTAGCTTGAAAACCCATGGTTCCAAATTGAGGGCCAACAGTTGGTAGATGACCGACGCAGTCATGACTACTTGGACATACAATAAGCTCCCCTCCTTGACGAATAACCTTGCCTTCCAAAATGACAACATATTGGCAAGCTTGTCGAGTAGACGTTGGATGTCTTTCTTCAGTCGCGAGATCGATAGTGGAAGGTTGTGGTATTTGCACGGATTGGCACTACGTGCAGCCTAGCACCGACGTTACATCATCAAAAAACTGGCTACGATATAACGGATCGGGATCGCGACACTCTTGCTGTCAAAGTAGCCTACCCCAGACTATTGTTTTTAGCAGTAGATTGATCACTGCTTAAGAACCATATGAGATGCCCTGCATTATTAAGGTCATATTTGTATACCCCTGATGCTGGATGTTTTGTTATGAGATGACTTGTGATATCTGGTTCAGTTTGTTGTTGATTTATTTGTAGATGTGATTATTACCTGTTTTTTATGCTTGTTCTGATTAAACTAGTATGTCACGGAGTGTGAGTGAATATGTGTATTAGATGGAGTACAACTTGTGGCATGTCCAAGATATATAGTAACCAAAAAATTGGCACATGTATGGTGTTTACCTTTGTTGTTCAGCCTCGCTAGGGATAAGGGGGAGGTGTTATGCCAGCCAAACTAAGTGACGAAAAGAGTGGCCTTTGATTCATCAAATCGTGCACATAAGATTTTTCAACTCCCTGTAAGGACCGATCGTATCCCTGTAGTTACCCTAATGCAAAATCTTGGATGCCAATTTCTTCTCCATTTGTTTAATGCTCCGTTTTCTTTCTGGATTTGTGTCGTATGGCGTGGATTTTATAAAGAGAACCCTTTATCCAGATTACTTTATTCAGAAATTTAGTGAGTACATGCTAGTATCTAATTATACCGTGAAAATGCTTTTACTTCGTTAAGTATAGACTAGCTCAAGTAAGTAGTACTAGGATCTACAATGATTTCACTGGTTTAATATAGCCGTGTGTGATGCGTGGTCGATGTAGTGGACTAGGTGACGTGCGTAGTGATGCGGTGCATTGCATCAACCATCAAGTAGCTAGCTGTATGGGGAGAAGAGATTGGCAAAGAGAAAAGCTTATTAGCTTAGCACCAAAGGGGCGTCCTGCCTTGCGGTGAGGATCAGGTGCTGCTCACCTATACTCGGCAACGCGACATTGACCCCTCACCCGCCCACCCAGTGCACATCACCACATGTATATATGAATGTACCCACGCCTCTCCTCTCACTCCTTCCACAGAGACTTTTCATGCATAGAGAAAGAAAATGATGATGATGATAGTTAGAGAGAGTACAATATTGGAAATACTCCCTTCGTTTCATAATTCTTGATGTGATTGAAGTTTTTAAATCTGTTTAAATTTGAACTGCATACACGTCAAGAAGCATGAAATGCAGGGACCAGAAGATAGCTAACTGCAATTTACCTAATTACTGAAACCAAAGCTTGATACAAGGCCGGGCAAGAATATCAACAAGCATCAGTCAATGCTTAGCATCAGAAAGGAGACGGAGAGAAAAAACAAGGGCCGGCCGGGTCTGAAATTTGGCATCGATTGCATTGACCAGAGTGATCGCCGGACCTGGACTGCGTGCATGCATGTGACTACTATAGCAATGTACACACTTCCAGTGAAAGTCTTTTGCATGTGAAATGTGGCAGGCAATTGGAACAACCAAGTGCCGTGCACACAACTAGACGACGGATGCATGCAGCACATCTATAGGTAGATGGATGGTTGCGTGAGTTGAACAGGAGTTGTACGTACTGGTGAGCTATTTCGTGCTAGAGAGACAGTGTCACGCAGAGGGCGTATGCGAGGTTTTCTGTGCATGCATCTCTTTTCGTTCAGCTCCAAGCTTTGTAAGAAAGAAAACAAAATGGAGTCAATGGAATAAAACGGAGGAATTGCGCAGAAGGACACACAACTGTTAGCTAATTTAATAAACATGCCATAATGGGACTAATACATGCATACTCTAGAGGGCCTATCTGAGTTTAGCATATTAGTACCAGAATTCTTGAATTAGCAGCTATACATTTCCAAGACAGGACACACAATTGTTGAACAAAGACGGGTTCGTTTGAGTTCAACTATGCAGGACAAGGTATATACAAACATGGTATATATCGCGACCAGTTGCTTATGATTAGTTCATGGTCTCTCATCTAATTACTCCCAAAAACGGCAGAGGCAATGTCTTAAGAATTAATTAGGCCAATGTTAGACCAAGTAGCCATCCTGTATGTGTATAACTGACTCAACAACCTAGAAAATAAGACAGAGGAGAGGTGTGCCCATAATCATGTAATCTCTCCCAGGCCAAAATATAGAGATTTCTAAAGAAACAGCTATAAATGGGTAAGCAAGGTAAGAAAGGCGTCAGCAACGGAGAAATACATTTCCGTGCAAGACTGCGAGTGGTGGTCTCTCTCAGCTCACCCCTCCTTTAATCTCCTGCCTTCGCTTGGCTCCTATCAACTCGCTGCTACTTTACCTCCCGGAGGAAACCCAAGTCGCAGTGGAGCTCCTGCTTTTCCATTAAGCCAAGGCAGGCAGCAAGGAGAGAGAGCTCCATACCTTCTCGTGAGCCAGCCTTTCCGCCTAGCTACTATAGGTTCTTCTCCTTACCCCTGGATGCTGGCATTTCGTTGCGATCCTCTCCTTGTTCTTCTCTGCAGCTGCGGCTTGCACCGATCTTGCTGATTTGTATCTTCTCTCTCTCAGGAAAGAAATCGATCGGTCTTGCCCTTTTTCATTTTGTGTGCTACCTCTTCTCCTAGTTCTTGCAAGAGAAACCATGGAGGCTGGTTTCTAGTTTGATGCTTGCCTTTCTTTGAGCGGACGATTTCCTCTTTGTATGCTTCTGGATTTTGGATTCTTTCCCGGCCGGTGCATAGCTTTCTTTTGAGCGGACGATTTTATCTTTGGAAGTTTTCGGTTTCTTTGCTTCAGATTTCCATCCCATTTTCCTTACTAGCCAGATCTTTGATCTAGTGCGGTACTTAATTAGTACTTGGAACATTTACATGTCTTTCTTGGGAGGAAGAGTTTCTTTTAACCAGTGGCTATTGGCTAGCCAGAGATGCTAAGAGAAAGGGAAACCTTAATTAGCAACTGTTAATTCTAGCTTACTTTGTTATGGACATGACTGATGACATGAAACGATTTTCTGATTACGTTTAGCTGGTTCTTTTTTCCTTGTTTCAGTGGAATTAAAACGGTCGAGATATTACTTTTGTTTGGATCCCTTTGATGCATACCCCAATAGCTAGTTCTAGATCGATCTTTGGTTCTTGCGTTTAGTTATTTCATTTTGAGAGATAGTTTGTTACACAAATCGACAGGAAGTTGCAGAGAAAAGATTTTGTTCCTGGGATATTTACTTTCGCTAGATCTTATGTTCCCATGATTTCTTTTCTAAACGAAATCACTTGCATCCGTCAAATCATGGGATCGCCCTTTTTCCATCAATCAAATCATGGATTTGTTTTCTTCGACTTCCGGTTTTATTTGCAAGAGGCCCATCTCGTCCCCCTTGTCTTTGTTCATCCCTTTGCCTGGCTTCTTTTGCTCTTCTCGTTACGCCGATCGCATCATATACACATGAAGATCAAGCTGAATCTTTTGATTGATCCATGGATCTGCTGTGTTCGGTTCAGATCACCAAGAAGGAACTAGCTGGGGATCGAGCGAGATGGGTCGGGGAAGGATTGAGATCAAGAGGATCGAGAACACGACTAGCCGGCAGGTGACCTTCTGCAAGCGCCGGAACGGGCTCCTCAAGAAGGCCTACGAGCTCTCCGTCCTCTGCGACGCCGAGGTGGCGCTCATCGTCTTCTCCAGCCGCGGCCGCCTCTACGAGTACTCCAACAACAGGTACGTCTCTATTTATGTATGTATAGCCTAGATCTGACTAGCTAGGTGAGATGAGTTGATGTGTTTGTCAATTCCTATGTATAGATGTCATTTCATGCTCAGCTCAATCCTTCGTGTTGCTTTAATTAGTTCAAGACATACTAGTTAATTAATTCAAGGATCTCTATTATTCTCCTGTTTGTGAGTAGTAAAAGTTGTTTATGTACTTGTGAGATTGTTGATGGCTCAAAATATTTTTAATAAATATAAATTAGGTCCAGTTTAACTATTTAATTAATCAATACACTAATCTTATAAAAAAAATCAATACACCTACTACATAGAGCTGGATAATATATATCCGGTCTATAGGCCAACACACATCATTTATTTTGTCTGAACAAGAACCATTTTCATAACCTTTGCTGGAGTTGTCCAAATTAAGCTCATGTTCATCGGATATCTCATATAGATATGCGCACTATTAAAACTTGCTTAGTAATAAAAAAATAAGTGTGTGCTAATAGAACATGCCATTAATATTGGAGTAGTTTTTTCTATCATCACGTACGAATTGCACATATCAAAACCGAGAGTATTTAGAAGTGGGTTAACACTTAAGACACAATGTTCTCATACACTGATAATCTTTTTTTTCAAAAAGATATAGTACTGATAATCTCTAGCTATCAAATTGCAAACTCGCCACAATTCTTTATTTTCTTTTTCGATAAAAACCACAATTCTTTATTTTTATCATGCAATTATAAATGAAAAGTATGGCTCTTATATATTCGTGGTGTTCATATGTACAAGATGCACATGCATAATTTAACTTTACCTTGCATTTAATAAGCAGCTGCTGACAAACAAAAGCTAGTACTCAAGTGCATTTTGTCACCAAATTTCAGTTTCTTCTCAAATTCTTTGTTTATCTAGAGGTACGAATCAGATATGTTTGTATTCTATATAGAGCAACACTCTGAGGTAACTTCAAATAATTCAAATGCACATATGATGTACCAGATAACTCAAGTGCATTTGGGCTCTCCTTCTCTATCATATCTCACAGATACTGTCTGACCGTCACCCACAGAGAGATACGTGGGCTTATGTCATGTTTTCTGATATTCTCCACGAGCATGCACATCATGTCACTCCGGCCGGCCAACAGGCAACAGCTAGCTAACATTGTCTGCCTGAACTGAAGGGACCTTGCATATAAACGAACCTCGTCCTGAAACTAGCTGCCTGCCTAGAGTTTCCTCTTCCTCGCTTCCCCTCCCCAACCTTGCGTGCATGCACCCAGGGGCACCCAGTAATAATTCATGGTCGCCGCTGCGTTTGCTCAGCTCATGCATCTCATCATCTAATGGAGACATGGACGACATGCATAGTCTCATCATCCATCTCATGGATATGTATACCCCTCAAAAGTTGCACCAACCTGGAAACTGCAAGCATCTACCCCTTATTCGCTGTGCTTGCTCCTCTCCATTGCAAAACATACATCAGTGCTACCATGCATTCAATATATGCATGTGCTTGACGCATTGACAATGGCTTTGTGCTCATTTCATTCCTTCTCTTGCACAATTTTGTGCTGAACTAACCAAGAGAATATACACTTGTTCATTGGACTTTTCACCCTCATCTCGTGGGCTCGGCCCCGCGCCGTCTCCTTGCGAGGCGGCTCGGGCGCAAACCCTAGGAGCCGCCGCCGCCGGCCCCTCCTCCACCTCCTCCCCCCTCGCCGCCGCCGGCATACGTCGTCGGGCAAAGCCCGCCGGCGGCTGGTGGCGGCGGGACTCATTCCTCCCGCTCCTGGCGCTCGCCCCTGTCTCCCCGGTTCCACCTCCCCCCCCCCGCCCAACACGCTCCTTCACCGCCGCCCGGCCCTCCGGCCATCCCCGCTCTTGCCCCGCCCTGCTGCTCGCCTCCCGCCCCGCCCCACCACCGCCCACCACTCCATTTTCCGATCCCTCTTTGCAGCAGGCCCCAGATCCAAAAACGCTCCCGATCCTGCTCCGGCGCGTCGCCTCCTCCTCGAGGCTTGTCCGCCCCTCCCCTTCCTGGCTGCTGGCCGGCGACCACGCTCCGGTCCGTGTCCGCCCTCCTGGAGCCCACGCCGGTGAAAACCTTCCCGCTCCAGGTCCAGCGGCACGGTCGTAGCGCCCCTACATGTGCCGCCTCAGGGTGTTCTGTGGGCCTCAGTCCCAGGTACGGCCCTCTACGTTGCGCAGGGTGTGGTCCCGCCGGTGGCCCTCCACTTCTGCTGTGCCCGGTGGTCCTGGTTCTACTCGCTCTGGCGTGTACGGCTACTTGGCTCGGCATGTGGTGGAGGTTGCCGTCCCTCTAAGCGCAGGGCGGGCTGCTTGCGAATTCGAGGTGCGTCTCCTTGACGAAATCCTTGCTCTGGTTCGTACCAGAGCCGACCATGGCGGCGCTCTTCGGTGTCGTTCTTCCCTGTTGGGGGCAAGGTCTTGAAGATGAACCTCCTGTTGGCTGTCAGCTGCGGTTCCGAGCGAAAGCTCTACGATGGCGGTGCCTCTGGGTGCCGATTCTTCTTGTTGAAGGCTCGCATGAGAACCTCGTGCTGCTTGTTTCCGTGTCGGCTCTTCGTCTTGTTTGGTGGGGGCTCTATGCTTGTTGCTGGGTTCAAGCTTTTGTCGGAGCTTGGTGGGCGTGGGTGGCTATGTGGCGCACGGCGGCGCTGTTTGGTGTGTCTCGGCACCGTGAGGTCCTTCGTCTACACCGGTGGCATGCGAGTGCCATGGCGTCGTCTCGCTGCGCATGGCCTTCTCGACCACACCCCTGATGCAGGTGGTGTCGTGGCATTCTGTGGTCTCGGCCGTGCGCTTCTGTTAGGCTCCGTCGATGGCACGGTGCCCCAGTTTGGACTTGGTTGATCGGGGCTGGCGATTACGCCGGTGGTGTTCTCCGTTCTGATCTGTGCCTCTCGCCGCGTTGTCGTGCTCCTCCTGCTTGGGTCTTGATGGTTTTGCTGCCTCTCGGTGGCTGTTCTCGTCAGGCAACTGTCTCTTGGGCTTTCTCAGAGTCACCTCCTTCCTCTCTCTCTTTGTGTGTTGGTGTGTGTTGTTTTATATTTTTGCTCTCCTTCAGTTCCCCTCTGTAATTCTGGTTCCCTTGAACCCATCTTGTAATAAGCTGCAAAGCTTTATAGGCAACTGAATACTAATTCATGTGGGGACTTGCTCCCCCCCGGTGAAAATTCAAAAAAAAACACTTGTTCATGCACATATGCATGCATATATGTATATCTATATGTACTAGATAATGTATACACGTAGGATTTTTGGTCATGTGGACACTATTTGTCTCTCTTTGTATGCCGTATTTGTCTTGTGAACATGGACCTCCTTCATACAGTGATGCATGACTCCTACCTGATCTCTCCTCCCTTGTTTATGGGACATGCAGTGTCAAGGCCACAATTGACCGGTACAAGAAGGCACATGCTTGTGGCTCATCTTCTGGGGCACCTCTCATAGAGGTCAATGCTCAGGTAAATAATTGAAGCCATATTCCAAATGCATGGTTTCTTAGAACACTCTTGCATGCAGTCAAATTAATGTGTCGATTCTTTTTCTTGCAACTTCTGAATCATCTAAATGTGTATGTAGCATGAGGTTGCCTGGAGATCCACTGGTTTTTCTAACAACCCGAGAGATGTGATATCAATCTCACTATCTTCCTTTTGCTACTTAATTTGTTTTATCTGCAGCAATACTACCAGCAAGAAGCTGCAAAGCTGCGTCACCAGATCCAGATGCTGCAGAACACCAACAAGTAAGATCATAGTCATACTGCACATCTAGTCATCTACACATTGTGTAGAAGCTTGTATATATATGTTGGCTGAAATTACAAGTTCCTTAAATTTGGTTTTCTAATTAATTATATCTTCAAAAGGCACCTGGTTGGTGATTCTGTGGGCAACCTTTCACTGAAGGAGTTGAAGCAGCTTGAGAGCCGACTCGAGAAAGGCATTGCAAAGATCAGGGCCAGGAAGGTAAACTGAAATTTTGATCAACCTCCAACCGTTTTTGCAAAAGCATTCACTTTTTCTTTGAGAAAATTTGTCACATATATATAGCTTCCATTATTGAGCTGTGTATTCCACGGTATATGAATAGAGATCTCATATGAATATGAGTAGCTCTTCAAACTCTTATACTACGGTGAATTGGTGATACCTATATCCCTGGATAAATTATTTCAATCTTTCTTTTTGCATTCATGTCTCAGAATGAGCTGCTGTCTGGGGAGATCAACTACATGGTCAAAAGGGTAATGCTACTAAATGCTCTTTCCTTAGCTAATTGACCAATATTGTCTTCATTTTGTCTGCGCTTGATGCGTAATCTGGTCACCATTGTAGGAGATGGAGCTTCAAAATGACAATATTGACCTCAGAACCAAGGTACAGAAACAGTCAAATTAAATCAACTCCAGTCTTTCCAAATTGGGATAACTGAGCTGGAATAACCATGAATATATATGTTAAGTCCGCAAGTGCCTATATACGTCAAGCATGCTCTGGTGATTTATCACTCTCTGTTGGTCATCTTGATCAGATCGCGAAGGGAGAACAGCAGCAGCAGCAGGTGACCATCGCCAGGCCCCCGTCCTTGGCGCCAGAGTTGAACCCCTTCGCCGCGCTGGACATGAAGTGCTTCTTCCCCGCCAACCTCTTCGAGGCGGCGGTGCATGCGCAGGCACAGGCTCAAGCTGAGGCACAGGCTCAGGCTCAAGCGTCACTGCAGCTCAACCTTGGCTACCAGCTCGCGCCGCCGGGCGCCGGTGATGCGGCTCATTACTTCTGATGACCTACCTGCATGAGTTCTAGCTTGACGACACACGGTAATAAGCTGCAAGCTAGCCGGCAGTGTTATCAGTACTGAAGTGTTCGTGTCAGTCCATCTTGTTACGATATATGTGTCCTTAGTTTTGTCGTTCGGACCTCTTAATTTGCTGCTGATGTAGAAACTAAAACAAATTTGTCAGAAATACTATTATTATTCTGGCGATGAATTAATGGATGCCAAAAGTTGTCCACACTTTGATCAGATCGATCGAGTAAAACCTATTGATTGGCTATTTAGCTATGTGTTTTCTTTCATTTTCTTCTCTTCTAGAGAAAGATATGTAGCTGGATTGGCAATGGTAATTCATGATAACTACGGGCAAGATCTTAAGATACCCTAACGTAAAGGTGAGCCATATGTACAATATGTTTTCCCTAAGCATAAAACCTTAGATATCATATATGTTAACCCCACAACATCTCGCTAACTATTACACAACAAAAAGGAAATCAAGTGCCGCATAAGATCACTAAACCTCTTGTATGAAGATCATCCTTATCTGAAACAAGCAAACATACACACTTATCGACCAGTGCCAATAATAGACCATCAGTTACGAGATTAGCCGGAATTAGGTTGTTTGTTCTTTGTAATTTTACTTTTGGTTTGGGGCTTTATTTTTCATTTTTGGTGTTTATGTATCGATCTCTTTGTTTTGAACATGATTTTTAGGGTTTATAGAGGCTTAGTTTGGTCGTCTAGGTGATGGAGTATGTAGTCGACTAATTAGGGTATTGAGTATGTATGAACTATGAGTTGGTGTTTTACTCATAGGAAATAGGAGACAATTTTGTTAGAACCTTATACACTTAAATGGACTCCCTCCCAAGTCTAACATTTTTTAACCTTTTTTTACATTGAAAGGATGTTTCCTTATAATCATGTTTTGGCTATTTGTTGTCACACTTGCGTTATGAACAATGTGCTCAACTGTAATAAGTTATTTGGTTATTGCACATATACCCTTGGCGACCCTGCAAAAAGTGAAAAGATCAAAGCTTTGAGACTTAGTTTTCCGATTATTTATTTTAGGTCTCCAAACTATCAAGAGGGGTTGCTAGATGGAAAATTTGGTTGAAATCACTTTCAGCACAAAACCATATTTGCGCCCACTAGCCATCCCATGAACAAGGCAGAGAGAAAACTTCATAAAAACTGTTGCTGAGGATTTTTTGGACGGAGATTACGGCCCTCAAGACCGGAGACTCCGGTGTGATAACACAGGAGACTTTGGTCATGAGCTGGAGACTCCAACCAAAGAATCCGACCCGACCAACAACTTGGTTCTTTACCAAGTGGTGCACGCCTCTGTTGAGGGTATGGAGACTAGCTGGAGCCTTTTTGCCTCCTGGCTGGATTCGCTGGGTCACTCACTCAGAGGCGATGTCGACGCGGGTCACCGCGTGCACTGCTACAACGCGGTTGAGGGAGTTCTTGTCATGCCTATATCCGATCCCAGTGAAGGTATGAAGCGAGTCGATGTCGCGACCGAAGTTGTTGTCATTGTTCTTCTCCTTGGGCTGGTCGCCGGCGCGGAGAGTCTTCAGATGCACCCGCTCCACCTCCTTGAGCGTGTGGCAGTCCTTGGTGGAATGATTCGCCGGGTGTCTCGAGCTACTGTGCATTATGCACGGTTCGCTTAGCATAGCCACAAGATCAAACTTTGGCTTATTTTGGCTTTTTCCCTTGTAGTTACTATTGCCGCCACGATAGCCACCTCCCTTGCGGCGGAATGATTTTGGGTCGCCCAAGCCGGCCTAACCAGCGCTGGCAAGGAGGTCAGAGGGGCCGGAGTGCTTCCCTGTGTGGCGGGTGTTGCTGTAGCGCAGATCATGGCCATGATGGTCCTGTCGCGAGGTCCCCCCGCGCGGTGCATTGCTCCGCATGGTTGACTCGTCTTCTGAGTCTGGCATGGGGTCCTCTTTTGCGTATCGCCAGGCGATCTCGATGAGCTTCGGAAGCGAAAGGTCGGTGGTATACTTGGCGAGGATGCGCTTGATCTTGGCCACCAGGGGCTCGTAGCGGCAGTAGTGCTTGAATGTGTTGATGGCGAGGGTGGGATGAACTCCAGAGGAGCGCACCCATATGTCCTGCCAGCGGTGGAGCCACTTGCGAGTGGACTCCTTGCTCCACTAGATGCACTTCTCGGGGTCGTTGATGGAGGTAGTGCGGGAGTAGTTGTCCTAGAAGTGCTTGATGAATTCCGATTGCATCTCATCCTAGGAGTAGATGCTGTTCTTGGGGAGGGTGTTGAGCCACTGCCTGGTATTGCCATCCACCAGCAAAGGCAGGTAGCGAGTGGCCAGCAGCTCAGTGTGGCTGGTGATTCCCAACGCCATGAGGTATGTGTCGATCCACATAGCAGGATCTTGCTTTCGTCATACTTCTCGATCTCCCTTGGAGCCTTGAAGTTTGGCGGGTACTCCTCGCCACGGACCATTGGTCCAAAGCATGCAGGTCCAACTCGCGTGAGCAAGCTAGATTGCTCCGCACGGTTGTTGAGGGTGTGCCGCAGATCGTACGGCTGCTGAGAGTGCCACGCATGCTTGTTGATGAGGTGGGTACATGTGTCGATGTGCCGGCCATCGTTGGTGTAGCATTGGTGATGCGGCGGCTCGTTGGAGGAGTACGCGGGGTGGTCGTTCCGTGGCTAGTTCTGCTGCTGTGCCTGCTCTGGAGGAGGGCAGTTTTGGAGGTTGGCGGCCGGTGCAGCGATAGCGGCGGCGGCTCCATTGCCAGTGGAGGCCACCCTGCTACTGGACGAACGGGAGTATACTCGCCCATGCGAGTCACAACCATCCCGCTGCTATTGGATGCACTTGTTCAGCAGGTTCTTGGCGTAGGCGATCTCCATGGTATTGTTGGCCGCTGGGTCGACGTTGGCGAGGGCCGCCGCACTTGCAATGATGTTGTCCATCGGCGTGGTGTAGAGCAGAAGGTTGTTGTCGTCGACCTCCCTCGTGGCCAAGAATTTTCATGGTTGGCCTTGGGGAGGATTGACGTTGGGCGGTGGTTGAGGCGCTCCGGCAGCGGTCACCCCAGCTGTTGGGCGAGTGGCAGCGTTGGCGGCTGTGATTAGGTGACTGGATCTAGGCGCCAATGGATCGGCGACCTGGACCTGGCGCAGGGTGTTGAAGTTGAGCGTGCGAATAGGCACTTCGGTCGCCAACTTCATCTGCCACTTTTGTTGATGGTACTTGGAGATCTCCGTGGCGGTTTTTTTCTTGAGGCAAAAAATTTCATGCTCCCGCAGCTCTTTGGCCCTGGCCTCCTCTAGGGCCTTGCAAGAGGTTTCGATCTTCGTCGCCAGCGCAGAAAGGAGTGCAGAACGGATCCGACCGCGGTGGATCACTGCCGGACATGAGGATGGCATGAGGCTCCTCCCAGATCCCGCACTCAGACTTTGATTCTGAGTAGGACAGGGGCTCCGAGTAGTCCTCGCGACACTAGTCGGAGGGTGTGCGGGTGATGGAGTCGTCGAACAACGTGGGGATGATGGATTCGTCACTGGAGGGAGGGTTGGTGGAGTCAGCATCAATGGCGAGTATGTCGGACTCGTCGGCGTTGTTGATGGAGCCGTCGATTGACCCCCCCCCCTCCCGAGAGTGGGAGAGTGGCCGATCGAGCCTGATCGTTCTCCACCTGAGTAAGGAGTGAGGTCATGCGCATGCGATGCGCAGAGTCATCAAAGTTGTTGACGGTGTCGGTGAGGCCGACGAAGATGTTGATGCTGCCCACGCGCAGCATGAAGGCGAGGGTGACTAGCGCGGTGGCTGGCCGGTAGCTGCCCGGCTTGATGTAGAAGCAAGAGTTGTGAGTGACTAACATGCCGGTGGCGAACTGTCGACCAGTCGATGAGTTGAGTCCCACCGCAGATCTATGGCCATACAAACAATGCCCCATGGTGGGTGCCATTGTCGTGGGAATGTCCACGGCAGGTGCTACCGGGGGTAGTGCATGGGATGCATGGGCAAGGGAGTCGCAGCCATCTGCGCATCGAGATTGCAAGACATGATGATTTTACCTAGGTTCGCCCCCCGTAGGGTAAAGACCTACGTCCTGCTTTGTCTAGATTGATTATGATAGTATTACAATGGTGGAGAGTCCAAGCACTGGGCGTAAGACTTCCTCTAAGGGGATATATGATGGAGTGGATCCCCTCGACGTCCCTCTAGCCTGGCTTATATAGCAGTCGCCAGGCTAGGGTTTACAGAGAATTAGGCCAAGTATGTTAGAGACTTGGTCTTTGACCTAATCTACTGGGCCTAGCTACGCTTCTGGGCGTCATGTTCCACTCGCCAAGCCTCAAGTAGTGGGCCATCTAGTCACCGTGCCTCCCAAGTCAGTCTCCATGTACGGAGTATCCTCTTCATGGGCCATCCCTGGGTGGCATATCCCCGACACCCCTCATCTGGGAGAGGACTCGACGCTCTAGGTACAGAAGAGGCCAATGGTGACTGAGGTGGCACTTTAGCTTTGGCTTCTTGTCTCTCCTGTCTGTTAAACATATTAAGGAATAGGAATAAGATTAGCAGTTCAAGGGAAAAGAACATGAAGATGCAAAAGAACTTACGAGTCTGATAAATCTTGGTCAAACAAACTTTTGGCGGCAGTAGAAGAAGCAACGAGAGTTGAAGTGGACGCCTTTTTATGGGGTACATCCAAAGACTTGGAGGTACCTAAGGATTCTAAGTCCTCATCTCTTTGTTTCCTTTTTCCTCGGGCAGCAACTCCTTGTGAAGTAGCATATGGAAGAGATGGGCTTGGTGATCCGGTTCTCTCAGAATTTTTGACTTCTTCCCCATCCTGGCTTTCACTAGCCTCGGGGTCTTCATTATCTGAAGTAGATTCTTGAGGTATTTCTCCTCCTTTCGGAAGCGGAGGACTCGAATAAAGGAAGACAAGTTTCTACCAAATCAAGATAACTAAAAAAATCAGTGCAAATACAAGAAGGGAAAACTACAAGGGCACAACTATAGAATTTCCATGACATACCTTGGGTAAAGGTTTGCTGGCAGAGTATGGTACTACTGGACATGGAGGGACTGTATTATTCTTTATCAGCTTGGTCAAAGGGTGGACCTACTTCTAGATGACTTTGTCGGCAACCTCTTCTGCCGAAGTTCTTGATTTATCTATTGTACCAGAATAGTCCACATCCGAGAAACTATGGCTTTCACCAGTTTAATGCGAATCCAACGGAAATATGCAATCAGCTGCAACCGGTCATGTCCTTGTTAATCGCAATTTTTAGCTTGGCAATTTGAGTCAATAGTGAATCTGTTTTTGGGAGTTCAGCATCAGAGGGGAGTTGATCCCAAGATTTCATCCTTTTCAGCTGCTTCTTCGGGTCAAACGGTGCCAATCCATACTCCTAAGCTTTATAAGATTTTTGGTCCTTAACATAGAACCATTCTTTCCTCCAATTCGGAATAGAATCTACAAAGGGGAATTTGAAGAATTGCGCGACTGCATGCACAACAATGATTGCTTCACCTACGTCATGGATCTCTTCTTTGGAGGCATTGCGCCGGAGATAGATAAATCCACCCCCATAATCCCCAGTGAGGATCGGTGCCCAGAAAAGCTTTACACGGCATGATGAAACACACTATGTGGAGGATGGAATTTGGCGTGAGCTAATGTAGCTGCACGCCATAGACAAATAGAAGCCCACGAAGAAATTCGTGGGCAGGGAGAGAAAGGCCGCGATAAATAAAAGACAAGAACATTACTTGGAAACCTTCCACCTGATGAGGAATGACCTCACCACCGGGAAAAGCATACTCCATGGAATTTAAGAGAAATCTGGCTATCTTCGCTTTCTTCGGATCAACCTTGTTGATTGTGGACGTGGTCCAACCAACGGCCATTCCCCGCTTGGTGGAGTTCTTTGTCATCAGGCACTTCACTCGCATCCACAAAGGAAAAAGCTTGCGGTGGAGGTGCACGGCACTAGCGAGACAAGAGAGGCAACGCATGCGAGGAAGAAGAAGTGGTGCCAAAGGAATAGCATAGGCAGGGTAAACGTAAATGAAAATTGGGCCCCCCATAAATATGACTGCATCGAAGAGATCGTGGGCCGCGACATGGTGCGCCAATTGGAAGCGGCAGCCCACCTGCGCATGGGAAAATTGGAAGTTTTACCGCGTCGCCCCCATGTGCGCTGGTCAGCGTATAGTCAAATCAAGCCTCCGAATAGTCACGCGTATAGGACATGGTGATGCACATCTGACACGTCAAAGACCCCATAAATTGTGAAAATGCTAGAGAAAACAATCATCTTCATCAGCAATGACGTCATGATTTGGTCAAAAGGGAACATTGCAAGTTCTGATAATTCAAAGAAATAAAATTTTGAGCCTATAATCGGCTGCAACCACCCCATCATAGCCTCGAGGGCTAGTCGCGCACCCGATAGGAAAATATAAAGATAAGAATATTCTGGTGCAGGACGAAGATTACAAAAGAAATCCAAAAAAAATTAGAGCCTATACTCGAATAAAGACAATTCGACTATAGCCTCGCGGGCTACTCCCATCGGAGGCGTTGGTCATGCACCCGATGATTGAATTTTTTTTGTCTACTATGAAGGAGTAAAAATTTGACTCCATCATCGGTGGTATACACCAGACAATGCACTCGACATTTTACTCCCATCGAGAGAGATTGGTGAGGAATTGAAGAAAGTAACCTGACAATTTTGGGTATTATGATAGCCAAACAAGGCTCTCGAATAATATTTATTCTTAGACCGCGTCTACCACGATAACATGTCTGGATACCAAGGTTGCAAAGATATGGAAGGTAAGACCTCACGATCCATCCTGTATGCCCTAGTACTTTGCACAAGAATGCGCTCTGCTGTAATTTTCCATATCCACAATATGAAGAAAGTCCTAGCAGACGCACTGGGTACCCTAAGAAATACTAGAATTGACGCTTTGATAAGTCCTAAATGCGGCACAAGCTAGATTATGCTAGGTCCCAAATTCGAGTCCTGGGACTCGAGTTTGATGTAGGTAGTGAGTATTTGCTTAGGCAATTAACTGGTTCCTAACCCGTAAGAAGCACGAGGCTCATTTACCAAAATCCATATGAAAAATAGAAAGCATGAGAAGTTGATAAATTCTAAATGAAAAGTCGAAGATTATATACAAGTCAAAGATTTGATGATTTGATATTCGACCCAAATCTACGATTCAAATAGAATCTCGGGGGCTACTGACAAGGGTACGCCCGCCAGGGCCTGTAGCGTTGGTACCCCTAGGATATATTTGGGTTCAGGCCCATAGAGATATAGGCCCAAGGTAGGATACGACACATGTTGTATTCGAATAAGGAAACGATATGTAAACCGCCATGACATGGTGAATTTGTGTAGAACCCGACTGGATCCTTGAGACCTGGCCACCTATAAATAGGGGCCAGGAGATGCTGGCCAGGGAGACATCGAGGTTTAGCCTATAAAACTAAGCTTTGCCTCAATACACATCAAGTTTCGCATTGTTTGCCTGATCCTTTACCTTTGAATTCATCCGACGCCCTCTTGCCCCGATCCAAAGTCCTTGATCTAGGACATTGCCGAGATTAACCCTCGTCACATGGTATCCTCCACTGAGTCAGTGAAGCCTGTGATGACCCCCAAGCTTGGGGAAGAGTACATGTCTTACCCCTTCATCATTGTATATTTTATCCTGTTAGTTTAGTTCTTGTTTCTTTTCATAAACAAAAGATCAAAAAAAAATTGTCATTGTGTCTTGGTTTGTTTGAGCTTTTCTGATTGAAAAACACAAAAACATTTTCCTTCCTTTTTTATTTTTCTTTGATTCCTTTGTTTTTCTTACTTAAAGACAAAAAAAACAAAAGATTTAATTTTATTCTACGCCTTGGCAGCCACTAATGCTTCTATGAGCTTAATCATAGTACAAGGTTGGAAATATCAAGAGTGACAATGATAAGATTTAATGCTGAGGATGGAAGCTGGTATGATTACTTTGCTCTTCTTATGTATGAAAATTGATAGTAGTAGAAGTGGTTGTTTAGTTTATTCATTGGAATAAGGAAATAATGGTAGAACTTGGCTCATTGATGGACTATTTTCTATGCTAGCCCCACTTGGAAATTTTTTCTTGCATGAATATTTGACTATAGTAGGGAGAGAATTTACTCCTACTAAAGCACTACCGCATCCCATCATACTAGTTTGAAGGCGTGGTACACACTTTGCTATAATCATTATTCAAAGTGTGCCTTTGAAGAACTAAGGTTAAATTTTAAGCTTTGACTCTTTTGCTTAATTATCTTGTCAAATCATATGATGATGTTACATAGATGGGATTGCTAATTCTTTCAGTTGATGACAATGACCAAAGTGAATGCACATAGTCCCGAGGCATTCAGATTTCAGGTTATGTAAGTAAGTGGGTGCATTGATGTATTATTCATGTGGTAATATTGGTGTTGTGGTCCTCATACTGATCTTTCTAGTACCCCTGTGAAAATGATTCAGTGCTTATCAATTGTTGGCAAGGGTAGTGCAAGACAACTTGCAGAGGGATTCCTAGTCCAAAATAAAAAGAAAGGCACTACCCCGAATTTATTCAAAAAGAATGGTGGGCACCCAAAAAATTTGGTTAGCAATGGAAAGTGAAAGCAATGGTGGAAAGGGGAGTGTAAAAAATGCATGGGAACTACCGAAAAACAAGCATGAGTCAGTATGAGTGGTCATGATGCTATGGTTACTAGTCTTTAATATCTTTGTGTCTACTTGCTCTGCATAATCTCTAGTCTTTAGACACTTGCACTATGTTATTTCAATTGCAAGTTTTAAACAATTCTATTTATGGAATATGGTATCGTCAGGCTTGCTAATTAAATGGTTGAGATAATCACTTATTTTAGTTGGTGATCTTATTCTACTGTGATATCTATAATTTCGTCAGGGAAGAAAGGTAAAAGAACCTCCTACTTGAACTATCACAAAGGACATTGTTGAATAAGAGATGCGGAGGAGACTTTAGTGGAAACAAATTTTCTTTGTTATACTGTTTAAATACTAGTGCTTTGTGGATTTGTTTGGTGACTTTTATACCTTATGGAAAATTGAATGAGATTTGATCTAATTTCATTTCCTTATTCATGAAAACAGGTAGCTTTCACTTTTTACCATTGTAAACTTGTCATACCTGTTTAGAGCAAAGTTCTCATCAAAGTTGTTATCACTTCTATGCAACCGCTTCAGTTACTCGAGGATGATCAACATGCTAAGCTTGGGGGAGTTGATGCATCGCAAATGCATTCACTTTTCCTATCACTTTGCTTGATATTTTGTCTGGAATTGAACCAACACTTGGATAAAAAACTGCCGGAACTGACGCTGTTTTTAGCAAAATTTCCTTTCTAACTTTTTTTTGCAGGAAACAAAGGAAATAATTTGGGGAAAATATCACAAAAGTTTTCAAGAAAAAGGAGAAGTTTGAGCCGAAAGAGGAGACCAGAAGAGCCACAAGGGCCTAGATTGCATGTACATGCGGGCCCACTTCCTGGCCATGTGGTATAGGGCTGTTTGACCATCATAGCCCATTTTTGCAAATCCTTTCGCGTGGCTCCTTATATACATGAAAAAAACCTATTGCCAGAGGCACGGAGCTTTTTGCAAGCCAGAGCATCGTCACCATCGAAAACAAGTATTTAGGGACAATCCGAAGAGGGAGGGGGATACGTCTGGTTTGTGAAAACAAGTATGCAGGGTCCCACTTATCATAATAATCTCATAAATTGGTCCCACAAAATTGATACACTGGTTTGCAAAACGAAACATCACCACAAGCCGAAGAGGGAGGGGGAGACGTTTGTTGGCAAGTCCATCCATGTCCATCGCCAACCGGTCCAGGATGACCCTGTCTCCCTGCACACATACATAAAGGGGATAAATGCTATGTTAGGCAATTACGTCGAACAACTTATGCGTCTACAGGATTAGAGCTGGATTTCACATCTACAGGATATCTAACAATGGTTAACTTGACAAATGTCCTAGATTAAGGACTTAGGATCAGGGGAAGAGGGCGACGGATGAACTCGAAGGTAAAGGTCAGTCAAACAAGGCGAGGTTTTTGATGTGTGTCGAGAATAAGCATGGTACTCAATTAGCTCAATCTCAATCTGTCCCTGGCCGGCCTCTCCTAGCCCCTTTATATAGGTGGCCAGGTCTCGAGAAACCGGTCGGGTTCAATACAAATTATAATGTCTGTATATGGTATCATCTCGTATTTTGACTACATCTATGCTTAGGCCTCCCTAACAGGCCCCAGGGGTACCAAGATAATGGGCCTGATTAGTTATACCATTGTCAGTAGCCCCCGAGATTCTACAAGAATTGTAGATTCGGGTTGAATCTCAAATCTTTATATCTTCGACTTGATCAATCTTCGACTTCTTCTTTCTCCCTGTATTCATTAGACAATTCATATTATTTATTTCTCAAGGGGATTTTGGTTATAAGCCTGGCATCTCTGACAGATCAGGAGACTAGTTAACTGCCTGAGCAGACACTTGTTACCTACTTCAAACTCAAGCCCCTGGACTTAAATCCGGTACCTGGCGTAACCCAGTCTTTTGCCGCATTTAGGACTTACATAGACAGGATTCCAGTAGTTCTCAGAGTACCTAGTGCGTCCACCGGAATTTTTCTTCACATCGTGGATATGGAAATTTACTAGCAGAGTGCATTCATGTGCGTATACTAGGCCATGCAGGACGGATCCTGAGGTCTTACCTTCATGATATTTTTACAATCATGGCATTCAAGCTTTGTCGCAATGATGCAGCTTGAGAATCATAATTTTGTCGTGAGCCTTGTTTGGTTGTTTCAATACCCAAAATCTTCAGGTTGTTTATTCCTCGGCTAGTCGCAAATCCCTCCCGATGGAAGTGAATTAATGAATAGCAATGTCTAACTTTTGATGCTTTGACAATGAAGTCGATAATTTACTCCAACATATGTGTAATAAGTCACCTCTTGGGATTTCAAAATTGATACTTTCGTCTGCATCGGGTGCGCGACCAGCGCTCCCGATGGGAGTAGCCCCCGAGGCTATAGTCGAATTTTTTCGGGTATATACTCCAAAATATTTGCTCCTTGTCTATTCTCTCATCGTCATAACCTGCATAAAAAATTGTCTTCTCTTCTTTTCTTTTCGTCGGGTGCGCAACCAGCACTCCCGATGGGTGTAGCCCCCGAGGCTATGGTTGGGTTCCTTGGAAACGATCATAGGCTCAAATTTTTCTTTGAGTTGTATTCCGTTGACTTTAGCTGGTATGCGTGACATCATTGATATGATCACTGTCTACAATGATTTGACTAGACGCTGACCGTTGCACATGGGCAGTGTGGTAATTTCCAAATTTTCTTCTCAGCCGACGTTCCTTCTTGCGGAAGTTTATTTAAGGGCAAACTTTTTACTATTACTGTTTACCAGCTCTTCTCCTCCGCCGCCGCTGCTTCTTCTTCCTTGCGCTCGCCCTATCCTCGCAGCCCCCAAGTGCTCCCGCAATTGTATGCCCATCAAGAGGGTTGCGCATCGCTCAAAGATGGCCAAGAAGGGGGGGGCGAAGAAGCAGGCTCCAAACTAGATTCGCTCATCCTTCGATGAGGCGGATCTGAAGAAAGCCAAGAAGGAGGGATTTCTGCCAGCATCGGTGACGGTCGTCTTTCCCAGTGATGAGGTTGTTCCTACACTGCCGGCAGGATATCGGGTGATGTTTATTGCCTTTCTCCTCCATGGCTTATATCTTCCTGCCCACGAATTCCTTTGTGGGCTTCTTTTTGTGTATGGCGTGCATCTGCATCAGCTCACGCCTAATTCTCTTCTTCATATCGCCTGCTTCATCACTCTCTGTGAAGCATTCTTGGGCATTGACCCACACTGGGTTCTTTGGAAATTCCTCTTTTGCTTTTGTCCTAGCGGTTCCTTAGCTGAAATTCTTGAACTGGAGGATCCATTGTTTCTGTATGATCGGAATCGCACTATCTTGAGTTTCAGATGGCCCAATTAGTGCAAGGTTGGAGAAAGAAATGGTTCTACATCAAGGACCAGAAATCCTCTGACTGTGATCAGTATGGGCTTGCTCCCTTTGATGCCAGCAAAGGGCTGACAAAGCTGACTACATGGGATGCTTTGCCTTCTGAAGCTGAAGTCAAAAACATCAAGCCTTTGCTAGCTCATATACAAGTACTCAAGAGCGCAGCGGGGGGCGGACTGACAGGAACGCAGCTGATATCCCACAAGTATAGAGGATCGTGTGTAGCCTTTTCGATAAGTAAGAGTGTCGAACCCAACGAGGAGCTAAAGGTAGGATAAATGTTCTCTCAAGTTCTATCAACCGAGTAACCATAATCCAATAGTACCATGAGTGTGGAAAAGTGGTGGTAATAGTGGTGGCTTTGTCTAAGTTCAATTAGTGAATAAATCGGGTTCACTATCTTCGATGCAGTTTTCTATGTGGGAGAGGCTAAATATACATGCACTTCACTACTTGGAAATACAAGTACTATATGATTGGAATGTTACCAAGCATCCGCAAATACTAACAATACATTAAGGTTTCCCCAACCATAGCCTTAAGTTAATGGTCCTCTTACTCCCATACGTGCAATGTTCTGGTTCGCGTCCTCAGGTTTCTGTCACTCCGGCAGAACTATCCCCTTCCTTTTGCACATACTACTAACCCTAAGATGTTTAATCCATGCGCGCATAAATATAATGGATAGCAAAGGACAGTACCATATCAACATACAACTTTAATGAACCAAAGACATTCAACAAATCAATCTAAAAACAAATAAACTATGCAAATATAACAAAGATCATAGGATAAATAGTATAGCATCAAACACCATGTTTATATAGGACGGTACAGAGGTGTGTGGGAGGATGAACCACTACATAATAGGAGGAGTTGGTGATGGAGATAGCGGTGAAGATGGCGGAGATGAGCAGCGAGGGGCACGGACGGCGATGGTGGCGCGGCGGCGGCGCCGGCAGCGGCGTGGGGGACTCCCCCGCCGTCGGCATCATGGGGGAGCGCCGCCCCTTAGCCCCCTTCCTTCATGGCTTCATGGGAGCCCTCCCCCATGGAGATGGGATCCATGGGGGAGGCGAAAACATGGCTCTGGTGGCTGCAAATTCGTGGGTGGAGGTGTCTCTCACGAGCTAGGGTTCCTCCCTTTATATAGTCTCTCGGATTCCCGTCTCCCCATCTTGGGCCGCAATGGAGTGGGCTTATCTCGGCCGTCCGGACTCGAAATCAGGTAAATTTTATGTGCAGAACGTTTGCCGTGAAATTCCCTACAACTTTGTAGTTGAAGAGTTTTCCGTTTGACGCGGTCTTCGACCCGTAACGTGATCATCTTCGAAAAGAGTTCTGACACAGATTTCTGGAAAGTCCTAATTTGACTCCAACAAGGTTTCCACTTGTATTCTTGGTAATTCCTATACATCAAAGTGTAAAACAAGAACATTGTGCACTTTTGCAACTATTAGTAGGTTAGTCCAAATAAATTATAAAAGTGCCACAAAGTGTAGACAAAACATATAGTAATTGGTGTAAAATAAGCATGAAGCATCAAAAATTATAGATACGTTTACAACGTATCAACATCCCCAAGCTTAACTCCTGCTCGTCCTCGAGTAGTTAAGTGATAACAAAAGAATAATTTTTGAGGTGACATGCACCGTCATAATCTTGATCATCTAAGTAAAGCCTTGAGTGCTGGGATCAAAGAACTTAAAACATGGGCATAAGAGACATAATCTTGACAATAAAAACTTAGCAACCATGTTATAACATGAAAAGAAACATAAACGAAAGATCGTGAATAATGAAACAATGAAAGTCAAACGTGTGTTCAAATCATATGGAAAAACATAATAAGTGGTTTTCAGCTTGTCCTTCATGGAATATCAAAACATAAATGCATAGGACACCTCAAGTTTAAAAGGGCGACTAGATACAAATAATTTAAGAACAACTGAAACCATAATCATAAATCAATCAATGATAAACTTTGGGACTATGCACATTAAACTCAGATTGACAACTATGCTCTCTTAGATGGTGCATAAAGGTAGAAGGTGGAGACTCAACATAAAAATTAAAAGAAAGACCCTTCACAGAGGGAAGCAGTGATTAAATATGTGCTAGAGCTTTTCATTTGTAAAATAGAGAGTTAAAAATTTGGTTTTGAGAGGTGGTTGTCTTTATCAACGACTGGTAATGGGGTTCTTACTATCTTCCATACAAAAATGAGCAAGTTTTTGAGAGAGAGATTGGCACTTTTGTGCTCTTTTATAAAGCTTGGCACTCCTCTCCACCTTTTTCCTTTCACAAACCATGGCTAACCGATTCCATCGGGTGCCCACCAACATTCACATACCATGGAGGAGTGCCTTTTTTTTTCTTTTTGGAATGAAACAATATGGAACATAGCAAATCCGACCACTACGTCCCCATGAGCTGAAAACAGTGTCACAAAATGAGAAGTATTTTGAAGGTTTTTTGAAAGGTAGCACATAAAAATTTACTTGGAATGGCTTGCAAATACCATGCGTAGGAATTTATAGTGGACACTTGGAATAACTTAGTTTTTGGGAGTTGGATGCACGAGTAGAGCTCATACTCAGTACAAAATGAGGGCTAGCAAAAGACCGGGAGCGACCAACTAAGAGAGCAATAATAGCCATAATCATGCAAAGTGACAAAGCAATATTAAAAGAAGCATAAGATGGCATCAAAAGTCAAAAACTAAATGATCATAGAGGCTATGGCGACTTTGTATGAGTCTAACATGTGTGAGCATGCGCCAAGTCAACCCAAATAAAGCATCAAGGAGAAAACCAAATTAATGCTTCCAAATAATTAAAACAACACATGATTTTTTCAAAGGCTCATTAAGCAATCTCAGTCATTTGAGACAAGTCATGCTATAGCAAAACCACTAAGCATACTATCAAAAAGACATCAAGCATGACATGCAAAAGCCTAAGCCGCAGTCTACACAAGCTCCTTTTGTACCACTTTTTTGCATGAAACTTTTTCTCTTTTCCAACACCATTCGAACCTTTTTAAAACAACTCTTTTGATGAATACCAACATGGACCAGAGGTCAAAATACACCTTGATGCAAAGATATAACAAGATCTGAACACAAATCAAGGTGAAAAACGAAAGCTAAACGCAGTAGCAGAAAAAGAGAACACTCGTTGAACGATAAGAGTGAAAAACGGAGTGTTCTTGGCAAATGAAAAGCGAGGCAACTTCTCCAAAGGGAATTTGTTGGGGTCCAACCATTTATTGCATCAAACAAAACAAAACAAAACTGAAAGCAAAAAGTAAAGACGCTCCAAGAAAAATACATAGTGCATGAAGCAATAAAAATATAGTGTGTTGAAAGGTGACCTGATTTTTGCCGATGAAGAAGGAGTGCCTTGGGGGCATCCCCAAGCTTTGACGCCTGTACCTCTTGGATATTTCTTGGGGTGACATGGGCATCCCCAAGCTTGAGCTTTTGTTCATTCTTCATCTCATCTCATCATTCTCCAATCCCTACACTAGAAAACTTCCTTCATACAAAACTTCACACAGTTCTATTAGCAACGTTAGCATAAGCATAATAGTAAATCGACCCTTTTGGTTCAGGTTTCAACTCAAAAATACCACATATAAAGCATATAATACTGTAGCAACTTCTCCAAAAGTTCAGTGATTAAAAGAACTAAAAAAGAAAGCGATCGAGAGGCAAACACAAATAGTGGCAGAAATCTGTCAAAACAGAACAGCTGACAAAGGTCGATTTTTTCGAGGACCTTCTGTTGCTCAAATCGAAAAGTGTAAAACTAATGAAAGTTTGGATATAACCTTGGGCATATGCACAAGAAATATCATATAAAAAGATATTCTGATAATTTTCACGAATTTTTATGGTGCAGCACCGAAATCTATTTCAGGACAGCAACTTCCCCAAATCTTACCTCCCTCAAATTAGAGGTTCTTCTTGGCATAACAACGAAATAAAAATGATAAGGAGAGGTCATTACAGTAGTAATAACTTCCAATACTCAAATAAAAGAAAAAGTACTAAAAGAAAACATGGGTTATCTCCCAAGAGTGCTTTTCTTTAACGCCTTTGAACTAGGCGCAGAATAGAGAACCAAACAAAGAAGCAAAACAAAAAGAACTATTTTTGTTGTTTTCAATTAATAAGTGAAAGTAAAGAAGCAATAAAAACAAAATAAAGATCCTAATAAAATTAAAGAAGATAAAACCAAGACATATAAAAGCAATTATAATACAAGTTTACACAATATATATCATGTGGATGGATAATATAGAGTATGAAGGAGACAACCTCATGTTAGTTGATGAATAGGGGGATGACTCGGGCATCCCCAAGCTTAGATGATTGTATCTTCTTGGACATGTTCTTGGGATGCACCTAAACATCCCCAAGCTTGAGCTCTTGTGTCTTCTTGTTTATCTCATATCACCATATTGATTAGAACTTATAAGCTACATCCACATAAAACTTCACAAAACTCATTAGTACGGTTAGTACTCATTAAGTAAAATCCACTCGTATTCAAGCATTGACAAGTTTCATAATCTATAATCAACATTAGCCACTGTATATACTAAGGTATTCATGATTTCCGTCATCCGTTGAAAAACTAATGAAACTAATAACACCAAGTACAATATTGAATAAACTAAGAAATCTGTCAAAACTGAACAGTCTGTAAAGATGACACTCAACGAGATAGTTAGGTAGCTCAAATCGAAAAACTCCAAACTAAAGAAAGATAGATCATAATCTCAGGTTTACGCACAAAAAAATTTCAGATCAAACACTATTCTGAGATTTTTCAAGATTTTTTATAGTGAAGCACAAAAATCTGTCTAAACAGAACAGTCGGTGAAAATCGAATTTTTTGAGACAGCTACGTAACTCAAATCAGAAAAAGTTAGTTTAATGAAAGAAAGATAATAATCATTACCTTGCACTCAAGAAATTTCAGGTCAATATCACGTTCTGGTGATTTTAAACATTTTATACGGTGAAGCATAGAAAATCTGTTTTTGGACAGCAAAGCAAAACTATCAACTTCCAAGTAACTAGGAACTACAATTATCACTTTACTTTTATGGTACAGAGGAATAAGTACAATATATACAATATACACAATATGTACAAGTTTTTAACTGAAAAGCTTCCATGGAAAGATTTGTTTTGGTTTCATAGGCATGAACACAAGTGTTCAAGGTCGACCCCCACTTAACCATTACTCATCTTTCCAATCACTTTCCTTTTTGAAAATATTTTTAGGTAACAAGTACAACTAATTTTTTTTGTAATTCGCATTCCCTATCTATACTAAGATAGAGAACAACTTAAAACTAGAAGTAAAAACTATTTAGATATAGCGCAAACAAGTGAACACAAGAATATTCACCCACACGCTATTGCTCCCCGACAACGGCGCCAGAAAAGGTCTTGATATCCCACAAGTATAGGGTATCGTGTGTAGCCTTTTCAATAAGTTAGAGTGTCGAACCCAACGAGGAGCTAAAGGTAGGATAAATGTTCTCTCAAGTTCTATCAACCGTTGATATAACTCTACGCACACTAAACGTTTGCATCATCTAGGAAATAAAACTAGAGCAACAATACGGGTATGATAGATAGCTTTGCAAGATAATAAATATAAGAAAGTAATTGTTAGTGCTGCAGCAATAAAATATACTAAGTAACCATAAACTAACAGTACCATGAGTATGGAAAAGTGGTGGTAATAGTGGTGGCTTTGTCTAAGTTCAATTAGTGAATAAATCGGGTTCACAATCTTTGATGCAGTTTTCTATGTGTGAGAGGCCAAATATACATGCACTTCACTACTTGGAAATACAAGTACTATATGATTGGAATGTTAGCAAGAATCCGCAAATACTAACAATGCATTAAGGTTTCCCCAACCATAGCCTTAAGTTAATGGTCCTCTTACTCCCATACGTGCAACATTCCGGTTCGCGTCCTCAGGTTTCTGTCACTCCGGCAGAACTACCCCCTTCCTTTTGCACATACTACTAACCCTAAGATGTTTAATCCATGCGCGCATAAATATAATGGACACCAAAGGACAGTACCATATCAACATACAACTCTAATGAACCAAAGATATTCAACAAATCAATCTAAGAACAAATAAACTATGCAAATATGACATAGATCATAGGATAAATAGTATAGCATCAAACACCATGTTTACATAGGATGGTACAGAGGTGTGTGGGAGGATGAACCACTACATAATAGGAGGAGTTGGTGATGGAGATAGCGGTGAAGATGGCGGAGATGAGCAGCGAGGGGCCCGGACGGCGACGGTGGCACGGCGGCGGCGCCGGTAGCGGCGCGGGGGACTCCCCCGCCGCCGGCATCATGGGGGAGCGCCGCCCCTTAGCCCCCTTCCTTCATGGCTTCATGGGAGCCCTCCCCCATGTAAATGGGATCCATGGGGGAGGCGAAAACGTGGCTCTGGTGGCTGCAAATTCGTGGGTGGAGGTGTCTCTCACGAGCTAGGTTCCTCCCTTTATATAGTCTCTCGGATTTCCATCTCCCCATCTTGGGCCGCAATGGAGCGGGCTTATCTTGGCCGTCCAGACACGGAATCAGGTAAATTTTATGTCCAGAACGTTCGCCGTGAAATTCCCTACAACTTTGTAGTTGAAGAGTTTTCCGTTTGACGCCGTCTTCAACCCGTAACGTGACCATCTTCGAAAAGAGTTCTGACACAGATTTCTAGAAAGTCCTAATTTGACTCCAACAAGGTTTCGACTTGTATTCTTGGTAATTCCTACACATTAAAGTGTAAAACAAGAACATTGTGCACTTTTTCAACTATTAGTAGGTTAGTCCAAATAAATCATAAAAGTGCCACAAAGTGTAGACAAAACATATAGTAATTGGTGTAAAACAAGCATGGAGCATCAAAAATTATAGATACGTTTACAACGTATCAGCAGCTTATGGCGCTTTTTCTTTAGAGACGCATTCAACTGCTACAATCTCGAGTATCCAAGTTGTGGACTTACTCTGGTTCGACCGATGCTTCTCGAGTGTCTTCTCGGGATCCAGAGGAAAAGGATCTCGACAAGAGGGTGAGATCATTGACTACTCTTACTGCCAAGATGGAGATTCCTGCTTGTGTATCTCCTTTCTTCGACTCCACGCACCCTTTGCCACAGGTACGCGAATTGTAATCCATATTTTTTTACTTTCCTGTTGTCTCTTTGTACTGTGTGTTGTTGACATTCTGTTTGTCAAATTCTTTGTAGGGCCATCAATTTTTTGGATTCATGCCCTCCTCTTCCTGAAGAAGGACCCATCAATGCTAAACCTGCCCCTGATGACTCCGGAGCCCCTAAGGCTGGTGACAATCAGGACGGGGATGAAGACGAAGGTTCTCTGGAGGGAAGCGACTCCACGTTATCGCCTCCTCTTGCTGATTCTGAGGCTCAAGGAGCAGAGAAGAAGTGGAAACGTACAGAATATTTGACTTCCTCTGGTACATCTAATCCAAAAGATGTACTGCAGAAGCCAACGATTTCCAAGGATACCAACTTGGTACCTTTGGGTTACTTGACTTGTAATTATATGCAATCCTTT
Source organism: Dactylis glomerata (assembly GCA_007115705.1). Lineage (NCBI taxonomy): Eukaryota > Viridiplantae > Streptophyta > Magnoliopsida > Poales > Poaceae > Dactylis > Dactylis glomerata. The sequence goes on from QXEO01000104.1 coordinate 3,728,672, forward strand.
TCTCCAAGTTTTCCTTCTTTTGATCTCCTCCTTCTCTTTGATATTGAATAATTTTCTCTTTAGCGACGATGATAAGCCGAAGAAGGCCGCTGCTGTGGTTCCTCCTTCGGCACCTTTGACTGTTTCCAAAGGACGCTCTCAGGAGGAGATGAGAAAGTTGTTGGTACGCAACCCTTGAAACGCCAAAAGAAAATGACGCGTACTACGACTGTTTCTCTTGAGGCTCATCGGCCATCCTCTTCTTCTAATCATGTAAGCACTACTTTCTGTATTCTAGTCTTTTGTTTGCATACTCTGGTGTTCTTATATATTTTTTGCTTTGCAGCCTTCGATGCAGAGGTTTATGTCTCTTGGCACTGACTGCGTTAGGATTCAGGACGCTGCTGACTCATCCAAAGCTATGTTTTCCTTGTTCTTAATGCTCTTGCCTTGTTTTCTTGTTTTCATTCCCTTTTTACTCTCATCTCTTGACATCATACTCCTTGTTGGAAGCTGCTTTGAACCAAGATCTTTGTAGCGTACTTGTGCTTTATTTGTGCTAGTCCCGGATCGATTGCTAGCACACACAGTTACAAGATAAAATATCAAGAATACAAAGGTCTTTATTACAATTCTTGATCGACAAATAAAATAGTACTTTTACAACTCAAGTAGCACAAAGCCACAACTTATTACAACTCGAGAAATGACTAAGTAAATGAAACTACAAGTCTTCTTTCTTCATAGCACCGCAGGCAGATGTGTTGGACGAAGACTCGTGACCTTAGCGCAGCATTCTTCAATTGTCGTAGTAGTAACCTGCAACATGATACGTTGCAGCCACGGAGGGTCAATAATTTGAATGTATTGGCAAGATGTCACTTTGGTGGACACAATGGCGCCTACAGTTATATGCATATCTAGCTAGGTGGAGTTGGACTTTGCGAAAAGCAAGCTTTCATCCTATCTTTGTAAAACTCAAGTTTTCCTTAGAAATTTTTTGACTAAGAGGAACTTTTACTACCCAAGTTTTCCCATCCAGTTTTAACTTAAGAAGTTGGGATGAGGAGATACTCGAATAGCTTCAATATCATGTCACTCAGAATTGTCCGTAACTGGGGACACGACTAAGTACTTAGTTCTAACACTCTGCAGAGGTGGTGCACTTTTCCCACAAGACTTAGTTAACCTATTTTGCCTCAAATGGCCAAGTGAAAACTAAGACGAGACCTTTCAGAAACAATCCCTCAGACCAACCGGACGCATTCCAACCTATCAACATCTACCACCCTCTGTCCGTCTGGCTTGAGTTCTTGCAGCTTAGTCGGTCAAGACAGAGCCCATATGACTTGTGGTTGCACTGGAAGCTTCATGACTTGAACGTCTCCAATCTCTTTGCTCTTGGGTGGCCGTCCACAAGTGAGATACACCTAGTGGTTCAGAGGTTCGACGACATGACCCCAGGGAACCACTCAACATAAACCATTCAAAGCCAAAACCACCCAGGTGATTCATTAACTTAGTTGTTTTCTTAGTTTTCCAAAACATGGTTTTCAACACTTAGCCAAAAAATGTGAAAAACCCTTCCCACAAGTGTAAGACATAGACCTATAGCAGCAGCAAATCTACTAGGAGATGCGCAAGCTAGCCAAAGAGACTTAAGCATAAAATCTAGCAAGCTAAAAGACACAAACTCTTAAAAGCCACCTACATATGCATCTTCTACTAGAAAAGCTACAAGTGACAAAACTTTCAGTAGGACAAGGAAATATGGTGACACTTGCCTTGGTGAGGAGAGGAGTTGGTGCACTCATCACAAAGGCACTCGTTGCACTCAGCACAATCTACAAATAGAATTTGCAAACCATAAGCACATAGCATTCATAAACACTCATGAAGAGAAATATTTATGCAATATGTGTCTTAAACACCACAATGGAACTTAGTAAGTCTTCTAGTTGGTTGCTATATGCATGATGACATGATCAAAATTTTAGAGTTGTTTATAAGGCTCAAAACATTTTCAACACACAAATAGAACAATTAAACAAGTTGAATCTTCAAAGGTAAAAGAAAAAGGTATTGAAAATATTCTAAACATGCTACAGTATAGAGGGGTTCCATACTGACCAAAAACAATAAGAGTTACTAAAAAATAAAATTTACAATATTTTTAATAGCCAAAATACAAAAATAAAGCTTGTAGTAATACAGTGTTTATAACAGATGTAAAAATAAAATCTTATGCTAGAAATAGATTCTACTCATTTTTTCTGAATCTAGGGATGCAAAGTTTGCTAAATTTGGATCCGTAGAACTCAAGCTATGAATTTTGCAAGTTTAAACCATTTTCTGAAATAACCTGAATCGATTTTCTAATTCCCAGCGAGAAACAGCCATGCGGCGCGTCGTGAATGGCCCGTACCGATTCGGGCGGATCGCTATTTTAGGCCATAGGATTTAAGTGGGATCTAACGTCCTAGATCTGGCCATAACCCTTCGATATGTGATCTAATCTATGCTATCGGGATCAGATCTAACGGTCGAGAAAGAAACTGAGAGGGCTCACCAGAGGGAGACGTCGGCGACGAGGTCAAGCGGCTCTGGAGCTTCAACGGCGGGTGTTTTCCGTCAGTCTTTGGGTTCCGTGAAGGAGATGATGGTGTTCAGATCTTGGAGGCGGGGACGATGCCGTGCAGCACGAGGTCTTTCGTTTCCTGTAATGGCGAGGGAGGGCGGATGGAGTTAGATGGCACGATGGCGATGTGCAGAGCATGGTGGAACACGGCAAACTCGAATGGCTCTGGGAAGTGGCGTTCTTACCAGGAAACTCAGGGCAAAGAGGCGAGTTCGATGGCGAAGTCTGCGGAGTCGAGGTGCACTGGAGCTCTGGTAATTCCTCGCCAAAGTTTCGTCTGGCGGCAGCAAAATCTGGTCGTGGATGAACACGACGCTCTGGAGCATAAGACGAGACAGGAACATGTCAGTGAGGTGCATGAGGGAGAGGGGGAAGTACCTGTGCAGACAAGAGGAGGCTGGGAAGTCAGGGCTTACCGAAAATAGCGATGGACGGCGTCGGAGTCTGCGAGATGGTGGCTTTCCTTGCGAGCAGCCTGGCGGCTCTGGGGTTAGGAGAAAAGAGGGAAATAGAGAGGGGGTGCGAGGGGTTCTTATAGGCGCCTTCTCGGCATCAAAACAGAAACAAATCATGCGGATTGAATCGAGGAGATCGCGCAGTCTCCGAGCGGAAGTTTCGGACGGAGGTTGAAGAAGCTGATGTGGCCTGACAGGAGGAGCCCGCATGTCAGTGGGTGAAAGGGGAAAGGGCGTACCGTTTCAGTCGGGAACCCCCGGGTGGGCCATGGGCCATTTTCCTGGCTTGGGCCAGAGCTTTGCCCTGGGGCCCTTTTCTATTTTTTAGATCTTTTCTCTTTTCTGTTTTTATTTGAAATTTTTGCAAAAGCTCCAAAATTGATTTAAACCAAAACCAAAATTTGTAAAAAAAATCCCTTGTCATCAAAGACTTATTGGGAAAAGGTTTTGATCACATAAATAGTAAGAAAAGAAAAATATTAAGAAGTTTTTGTGCAATGCTATGATGAATGAATGCATGCATGAAATTTTGAATTATTCAAATTTTTGGGATGTTACAAGTCTAACCCCCTTAAGATGAATCTCGCCCTCGAGATTCGGGTTGGCTAGCAAATAGGTGTGGGTGGTCTTCTCGGAGTTCATCCTCTTGTTCCCAAGTTGCTTCTTCTTCTGTGTGGTGATTCCACTGAACCTTGCAAAACTTGATCATCTTGGTACGAGTAACTCTTTCTGATGTCTCCAAGATTTCGATGGGCTTCTCTTCATACGTGAGATCTCTTTCCAACTGAACCTCTTCCAACGGTATTGTGTCTCTTAGTGGGGTTTTTGCCATCTCTGGATGACACTTCTTCAATTGACTCACATGGAATACATTATGTACCACAGACAAGGATTCTCACAGTTCTAGCTCATATGCAACTTCTCCTTTGCGAGCCAAAACCTTGAATGGCCGTACAAAGCGAGGTGCTAGCTTTCCTTGACTCTGAATCTCTTCACTCCATGAAGTGGCGATACTCTAAGGTATGCTCTATCGCCCACCTCATAGGTAACCTCTCTACGCTTTGAATCAGCATAGCTCTTTTGTCTGGATTGAGCTATCTTGAGTCTATGCCTGATCAAGCGAACCTTTTCCTCAACATCTTTTATTATGTCCAGCCCGAAAAGACTTCGTTCTCCAACTTCACTCCATAGCAATGGTGTACTACACTTTCTTCCATATAAGGCTTCAAACGGTGCCATCTCAATGCTAGCTTGATGGTTATTGTTATAAGAAAACTCTGCATATGGCAAATTCTCATCCCAGCTAGACCCGTAGTCCAATGCACAAGCTCTCAACATGTCTTCTAGAATTTGATTCACCCTTTCTGTTTGTCCATCAGTCTGAGGGTGAAACGTTGTACTGAACTCTAGCTAGTCCCCAAGGATTCATGGAGTTGGCGCCAAAAGTGAGAGGTGAACTGAGTACCTCTATCAGACACAATGCTCTTTGGTTGTGACGACCTCAAATTTGATAACAAATTCGAAGTGCCCGTTATGTATTCCACCGCAATCCCAGAACCATTGTTGCGATATACATAACGTAGTTGATAACCAGTTCCATAGACATTACAATACGATGATCAAATACAATGGTCATATAGACCAAGTCATATTACAATACAATATAGCAGCGGAAATAACGTCTTCGGGTCCATGCCTTCACCCTACAGGCAATGGCGACTCATGGAGACGAGCTTAGTTCTGGTACTCTTCTTCATACCCTTCCTCCCGGTATTCTTCCCCATAGTCTGGCCAAGTTGATAGCCAGGGACACAGCCGTGAGTACATTGGATGCACTCGCAAACCATCTTATAAATGAAAAGATGAAGTAGAAATGCAAGGTTGGTATGGTGGACTAAGCACTAAGTTGTTTTGCAAAAGCTAGTTTTATTTCCCAAGAATGTTCATTTATAGGAAAGAGATTTAGTTCTCTAAGTTCCATCTCAAGAGGACTTCAAGTGTGTCAACAACATGTCAAGTCAAGTCATTCATCAAGTTCACCATTGTCACTTTTAGTCCTGACAAAAGTCAAGTACAGCTTGCCAACCGTCCATGACCGCGGACGCGGCTATTCGAATAGTTTCAAAACCTCTGCAGAGGGGTACACTTTACCCACAAGATTCGATACATCTACCGGGAGAAATCCACGGTTCGACATACACAAAGTATGCGAGGTTCAGATAATCCAACAAAACCTTTCACTTGCTCATCCTAGTATAGGATCCTTCCCTAGAGCCCGGGATACGGAACCCCGCTCCGGCGCCTCTAGTTCTGCCCATCCCGGAGGCCGGGTTAGTGGAATCCACTTGGTCCAGAAAGAACCGCTCACGGTGTCCTTCCATGAAGATTTGATACAAGGCCTCCCACACTAAGATAAACAAGCTACGGATTAAGCCCCTTCCCATATAGGGGTAATGTGGTTGTACGGTAAAATTGGCTCCCATGGTACATCACTCGTTGTCATTGAGAAATATATTTCATAGTTCTTAGTCAAGATTGATTTTCTTTCATAAAGCCATTCTGTAGGAGAAATCTCCATTTCAAGTTTCAAGTTCAAGTCACCACTTTCAACTAGAGTTCCCCTTATAGATGGCCTCAATATTATTAGCGACTAAGCAACTACATTGAGTGATGACCACTAAATAGAGTTGGATAAACTCAGCTTGATGCTCTTGATAATCAAGACATCAATATACTTCTATCATTCTACTCTAGCAATTCAATCATGCAATTTACTTAAAACAAGTAGAATGCAATAATAAAACTAGGTAGTGGGAGTATGAATCAAAAGATGGCTTGCCTTGGTTGGCAAAGTGTCCGGGGTTTTCTTCTTCTTCTTGATAATAATAATCCCCTCCAATATCCTCCTCGGCAACACTAGCGTCTAATAACGAATAAACACAAAGCACACCATCACTTCACCAAGCTAACAACACACCAAGCACACATCTTTGTTTGCTAACCAAAGCATTCATGTTGCATTTTTATGGTGTTGGATGGTAAGTCTTTCTTCTAAGTTTTTCTTCAAGTGTGCAAGCTAGATTCTCTACTAAGTGTCCTAGATTGTTCACTTGGGCAGCATTGGTGTTGATTTAGGGTTACTAAGACAAGTTCAAGTGGGATGGATCCACTAAGTGAATTGGCATTGAGGGCCATTAATTCTAAGTGTGCACTAGTGATCTATCATTTTATGCTACAAAATAGGATTGGGTTAGGGTCTAATGGATCACACTAATAGGGTTTGGGGTAGATTAGTGTTGACTAACAGTAAGAGGGGTCATTAGTAAGTTCACATTTTAATTTTCATGATTTTTGATGGCTTAAATAATTTTCTAGAAATCTTTCATTATTAAACAAGCTATGGTCACACTATTCATATCTAATTTAATTCTGAACTTATTTTGAATTCTAACCAGTTCTATTGGGTAGATTATTTTATAACCTTTCCAATGCATATTTATTTGCTAGATTTGGATTTGTAAAACTCTAGGAATTAAAGTTTGAAAATAGCATCTGAAAGTTATTTGAAATAAATAAAACGGGCGGGAAATTAATTAAAAACGAAACGGACCGAATTCGAAACGAGCCGGGCCCTATTCAGAACAAACCCGAACGGGCCGGCCCGATACCGTTTCGGGCGGGGGAAAAGAAATAAAATGGGAGCTGACAGGTGGGGTCGCGATGTCAGCCCACTTAACAAATCCCGAATCGGTAAGTTATCGTTGGATCAAGATCGGACGGCTCACGATCATCGTCTTCCTCAGCACGGCGAGAGCTCACCTGCGAGCAGTGAAGATCGTTCGATGGCGAGGGCGCGGCGTAGAGGATGCAGAACTCGACGGCGACATACGGGATCGGCTGCGGCGAGGCTCCTCTTCCGATTCCCTGCAGCAGCTTGCCCCCAGGTGGTCGAACGCGGCGGCGCTCCGCTTGTCCAGTACCACTCCGGCGAGGCTGGCGACGGCAAGCTAGGGCAAGCGGGGCTAAGCGACTATGTCTGGGAGGTAGCGGGGGACTGGGTGCGTTGCTTCGTTTGATCGGCGGGGCCTTTTATAGGCCGGAGCGATGAGGGTAAGCGCGGCCAGAAACTCGACGGTGCGGGGGCCCTGGCGGCGTGTGTAGTTTGCTCCGGTCACAGCGGTCATGGGGGCGTGCTGGGAGGGTTACGGCTCGGCCGCGGAGTGCTGTGGGTCTCCTCTGGCGCCTCCAAGATGGTCGGCATCGTGCAGGGAAGAGGGTTGCTGGGAGGGGGCCCTGGGTGCGTTTCTCCTCCTCCCTCCTCTTCTCACGGCTTGGGTCGGGGATGGGGAAGCTGGGCTCGACCGTGGCGTCGTCCAGCAGCATGGCTACAGCACAGGAGCGAGCTAGAACTGTGCAGCACCAGTGATCTTGATCTCATTTGATTTGCTTCTTCCAGTGTTCGACGAAATGCCCGCAAGAACTCAAAATTCGAATTTTCAAAATTTTCCACTTTGGGTGCTCATCATATTGGATAAGGTACCCAGTCATATTTTTGTTATGAAGAAAGGTTGAGTTTTGCAGAAATTTATATTTCAAATTTGATATAGTTCCTGTTTCAGATTCAAACTTTGGCTCAAGTTTGAGTGAGGCTCCAGTTTGAAATTTGGATAAATGCTTGTTGGTTGAGTTAGTATACAACTTGGTTAAACTCAACTTGCTGGCCAAACCTGAAGGTGGTTTCTAGATTTCTTAATCCAAGGGCTCAAAGTGGTGCAGTCAATAACAATTCCTAGATCATATTAACTTTATCTCTTTCTTTCTTATTTTTACTTCTGGTTTCTTTGCTTCCTAAAAATCTTCTCAATTGATTCTGTTGGTTCACTTAGATTTATCTAACCAATGCTCAATCAAAAATCACACACATAAAATCATAGAATACAAATAAAAGAAAATGCATGTATGCATACAATAACAGATAAAAAGTTTTATTTGGGTCCAAAATTTGGCACTTTATTTATTAAGAAGTGGATTACAATTTCTGAGTTGTTACAATCTTCCCCCCTTAAAAAGAATCTCGTCCCCGAGATTCACTAATTAAGAACTGAAAAGATTGGGAAACTCTTTCTGAAGGTAATCTTCTCGTTCCCAAGTGGCTTCCTCTTCGGTGTGATTACTCCACTGAACTTTCAGAAATTTGATGCTTTGGGTTCGAGTGGTTCTATAAGCTTCCTCGAGGATACGAATAGGCATTTCACGATAGGTCAAATCCTTGTTGATGTCCACAGAACGATGATCAATATTCTTGAAGATTTCGGGCTTCTCCGGAACTTCAAGACATTTCCGAAGTAACGACACGTGAAAGACATCGTGTACTTCAGACAATTCAGGGGGCATTTCCAACTGATAAGAAACTTCTCCTCGGCGGTCTAGTATCTTGAAGGGTCCAATATATCTTGGTGCAAGCTTTCCTTTTACTTGGAATCTTTGCATTCCCTTGAGAGGTGATACTCTAAGATAAACAAAGTCTCCTCTCTTGAAAGTCAGTTCTCGACGTCTCTTGTCGGCATAACTCTTTTGTCTTGACTGGGCTGCCTTGAGGTATTCACGAATCATGCGAACTTTCTCCTCGGCTTCTTGCAAAATATCTGGTCCAAAAATCTGACTGTCTCCGGTTTCTGACCAATTCAGAGGGGTACGACACTTTCTTCCATACAAAGCTTCAAATGGGGCCATTTGCAAACTGGCTTGATAACTGTTGTTGTAGGAAAACTCCGCGAAAGGCAGACAATCTTCCCACTTAGCTCCATAAGCTAGAACACAGGCTCTCAACATATCTTCAAGTATTTGGTTCACTCTCTCAGTCTGTCCATCAGTCTGAGGGTGGTAAGCGGTGCTGAAGGTTAACTTTTCCCAAGGCTTGATGTAAGCTTTTCCAAAATCTCGAAGTGAATTGGGTTCCTCGATCAGAAACTATGGTTTTAGGGACTCCATGCAAACTGACAATTCTGGATAAATACAGATCTGCTAGTTGTCCCGAGTTGTAAGTGGTCTTGACAGGAATAAAGTGGGCTACCTTGGTTAGTCTATCCACAATGACCCAAATAGAGTCATTTCCACGGCTAGACCTTGGAAATCCAGTGATGAAATCCATTCCAACAGAATCCTACTTCCATTCCGGAACTTGCAAAGGTTGCAGCAGTCCAGCAGGACGTTGATGTTCAGCCTTGACTCTTTGACAAATATCACACTTAGAGATGAACGATGCAATCTCACGCTTCATTCCATGCCACCAAAATTGTTCCTTTAAATCTTGATACATCTTAGTTCCACCGGGGTGGATGGAATAAGGTGTCTCATGGGCTTCCTTCATAATCACTTCCTTTAATTCGGAATCAGCGGGCACACAAATACGGCCTTTATACCAAAGAACTCCTTGATCATCCTCTTCAAATCCTGGCACCTTGCCGGAACTAATTCTGCGCTTGATTCCGTCAATACTCTCATTTCCCTTCTGGGCTTCTTTGATTTGGCTCATCAAGGTGGGTTGAAACTCAAGGTTGGCTAAGAATCCTTGACTGACTAGTTCCAATCCAAATTTTTCAAACTCTTGGTGCAACATAGGTTGCTCTTCCTTGATCCTCATATTCAATGAGCATGGCTTCCTACTCAACGCATCGGCCACCACATTGGCCTTACCGGGGTGATAGTGAATTTCCAGATCATAATCCTTGATCAACTCTATCCATCTCCTTTGCCTCATGTTCAACTCCTTCTGGGTAAAAATATACTTCAAACTCTTGTGATCAGAGTAGATCTCACAACGGTTGCCCATCAGATAGTGCCTCCAAGTCTTCAAAGCTAGAACCACGGCTGCTAACTCTAGATCATGGGTTGGATAATTTTCTTCATGAGGTCGAAGCTGCCGAGAGAGGTAAGCTATTACCTTGCCTTCTTGCATCAATACACAACCAAGTCCAAGTTTGGAAGCGTCGCAATAGACATCAAAATTCTTGGTGATATCGGGCATGGTTAGGACGGGAGCGGTCACCAATCGCTTCTTGAGCTCTTGAAAACTCTCTTCACACTTAGGGGTCCATTCAAACTTCTTGTCCTTCTTCAATAGTTGGGTCATTGGCCGGGCAATGCTTGAAAACCCTTCAACAAATTTGCGGTAATATCCGGCTAATCCGAGAAAACCTCTAACTTCCGTCTGAGTGGTAGGGGCTTCCCATTCCATGACTGATTTGATCTTCTTGGGGTCTACCGATATTCCTCCTGCTGATAGTACATGGCCTAAGAATCCAACCTCCTTCAACCAGAACTCACATTTACTGAACTTGGCATACAGCTGATGCTCTCTTAAGGTTTCTAGAATTAATCTCAAATGGGTTGCATGCTCTTCTTCGGACTTGGAGTAGATAAGAATGTCATCAATGAAGACAACAACAAACTTATCCAGGAACTCCATAAAAACCTTATTCATGAGGTTCATGAAATAAGCAGGGGCATTGGTTAATCCGAATGACATTACGGTGTACTCATACAATCCGTATCGGGTAGTGAAAGCTGTTTTGGGGATATCCGTTGCACGGATCTTCAGTTGGTGGTATCCAGTTCTAAGGTCTATCTTTGAGAAGACTCTAGCTCCAGTCAATTGATCAAACAAATCTTCAATCTTTGGGAGAGGGTACTTGTTCTTGATGGTCACATCGTTTAGCTTGCGGTAATCAGTGCACAGTCGGCTAGAACCGTCACTTTTATCCACAAACAGAACAGGTGATCTCCAAGCGGAAGAACTTGGTTGAATCAATCCTTTGCTCAAAAGGTCATCCAATTGTTTCTTCAACTCAACTAATTCAGCTGGGTTCATACGATAGGGTCGTTGGGCTATTGATCCAGTTCCGGGGATAAGCTCAATGATAAACTCAATATCCCGATCCGGTGGCATTCCAGGTAGCTCATCGGGAAAGACATCCGGGTATTCACAAACAATGGGAACTTCCTCTATGGTTGGTCCTGAGATACTTTTATGACATCGGGTGGTTTGGGGTGGTTTTACGGACACATGCTTGACTATGATTCCATTGCTACTCTTCATGGTGATGGTCTTCTTGGCACAATCTATCACTCCTTGATGGAAAGACATCCAATTCATACCAAGAACTACTTCCAAACCTTTGGTTCCCAACACTATCAAATTGGCTAAGAAAGCTATTCCATGGATTTCTATGGGCACTGCCAAGCAGGTACCACTGGCTTTGGTTACTGACCCGGGAATTTGCACAAACATGACATCTTTCAAGGGTGTGGGTTGAAGTCCACTTTTATCAACGAATAATTGGGTAACAAATGAGTGTGAAGCTCCAGAATCAAACAGAACTCTTGCAAGAACTGAGTTAACAGGGAACATACCAAGCACAACGTCGGTTGCTTCCTGAGCTTCTTCAACATTCATGTGATTCAGACGGCCGTGAGAATGAGGCTGGTTCCTTGGTGGATAGTTCTTGCCATTTCCCACACGGCGCTGCTGCTGAGCAGGGGCAGTGGTCTTGGATGCATCATTCAGCTTCTTGGGGCACTCATTGGAGTAGTGCCCTTTAAGTCCGCACTCATAACAGGTAACACCAGACTTGTCACCAGGCTTGGGTAACACAGGGGCGCCATTTGGCCTTGGAGTATTGGGGTGGAAGTTGTTGCCACTAGGTCTTGAAGGTGCACGGTTGAAGTTGTTGCCGGGTGAACGGCTGGGATAATTGGGATGTGGAGCAGGTGCAGACGGCCTCATTGGTCTAGGGGCGAAACCCATTGGTGCATTTCCCCTTGGCTTCTGCGAGTTGCTCGAGTTGCCTTGATACATCATACGACGCTTGCGGTTCTCGGTAGCTTGCTTGAGTTTGCCTTCCATCTGAATGGCAGAGTCAACCAATGACTCCAGGTCGGCAAAGTGAATGCTGACCAAGACACATTGCATCTCATCATGAAGTCCATCCAGAAACCTTTCTTGCTTCTTCTCAGTGGTGTTGGTGTCATCTGGGGCATACCTAGACAAGGTAAGGAACTTGTCACGGTAATCCACCACGGACAGGGAACCTTGCTTCAGATTCCTGAACTCATCTCTCATCCTTTTAACCAATCCCATAGGGACATGAGCTTTGCTAAACTTGCTCTTGAACTCCACCCAAGGCATCACATACCCTGGGGCTTGCATTGCACGAGTGCTATCCCACCAAGCTCTCGCTGCTCCAGCAAGATAGTGGGTGGTGTATAAGACCTTCTCATTTTCGCCAACTTCGGCGACTGCCAAATTGTTTTCCATAGTGCGAAGCCAATCATCGGCATCTAAGGGCTCTTCAGACTTAGTGAATATAGGAGGGTTGGTGTTCTGGAAACTCCTCAACTTGGATCGGTGCTCTCCATTGCCATGGTTTTCTCCTTCACCATTGCCATTGCCATTGGTGTGGTTCATTGCCATCTGAGTTAACTGCTGAAGAGTGGCCAAGTTGGCTTGGCGCTCAGCTCGGGCTGCTTCCCGGTCTTCCATGATCAACCTTAGCAATTCGGCCATTTCCGGGTTCGGGGGTGGGGGTGCGGCATCTGAAGATAAGGTGTGTAAGACAAGAGGGAAAAGCTAATTTGCTAAGATTTAAAGGTAACATGGATGATGCAATTTTGTCTTACTAAGGCCTTAAGGGCCAAATTCAAATTTCATTCAACACTCATCAAACATATCATACATACGAGTTCACACAATACAAATGGTTTACCTCAAACCATTGCGACTCGTCTACTAGAGAGGGGGATACAACTCACACCTACACGAAGTGAAAAATAAAGTGGAGCTCATAACTAGATAACACGTGGATCTCGAGTCTAAACAGCGGGCTCCTCGGGGTCTTCCTCCTCGTCACTCACAATGAATCCATTGTGTCCATCATCTTCCGGATCATCGAGGTCCTCCATGAAGTCATCCTCGTCACTAATGAGGGCATTATCCTCCTTGCGGAGATCAATGCCTTCCTCCTCACCAAGGTGATCCTCCAGACTCTCAATGTACTCCATCAACTCCGCCACATTGGCCTTCAACTCCTCAAGGTCCTGTTCCTTCTCATCGCGCTGGCGACGAAGGCTCTTGCGCTCCTTCGCAAGTATCCTGATAGTGCTCCTCGCCTCCACCAGGGCGAAGTGCTCAAGGTTGGCCTTGGTACGGGCACGATCGGCCTCCTGCTGAGTGGAGTACAGCAAGAAGTCCATGTGATCGATGTAGGTACTCGGCTCATTCTGCCCGGGCATGTTTGCGGGACGTCCATCCGCATCACGCCGAGCAAAGTCCCTGAAGCGTCCTCCCTGAACCTCCTCAACATGCAGTCCGCACAAGCGGGCGTGCATCTCCTGCATCGCTCGGACCAAACCATCGGCCCAAGTGTTCTCCACAAGCTCAAACTTGATCCTTGGAGCACTCAAGTTTCCCTTCTTGCCACGGCAACTAGCTCGGATGAGCCACCGTAGCTCTCCGTCTGGGTGCTCATTGAGCACGGCTCCCTTGAACTCCGGATACAAACGATCCAAGAACAAGGTCAAAGTGGTGAGGTCACGCTCGAAACAAAGGCTGCCACCATGGCCCAACTGGTACTGCTCAGTGAATACCGGGGCCATCTACAAAATTTTAGATTAGTTCAAGTTAGTGATCAACTCAAGTGTGCAAAATTTTAAGTAGGCAAAAACTGAAGTATGTATAAAACTTTGCAACTAGAGAGGAAAGAATAAGCCATTTTTGCAACCGTTCTGGTATCTTTGCTTTTATCAAGGTTTTGTTTAACGCCCATTCTAACTAAGGTCTCCTATGGTCAGCCTAGGCTCTGATATTGGTACTCCATGTAAGCATACTATTCGGTTCATGTAAATCTTGGCTAGTCTGGCACTGGTATAAGTGGTCTTCACCGGAATGAAGTGAGCCACTTTAGTTAAACGGTCAACTACTACCCAGATGGAGTCATAGCCAGACTTGGTCCTTGGTAATCCTGTGATGAAATCCATGCCAACATTATCCCATTTCCACTCTGGTATAGGCAAAGGCTGCAATAAACCTGCTGGCTTCTGATGCTCTGCCTTGACTCTATTACATACGTCACACAAGGCAATGTACTCAGCGATATCCCTCTTCATATTGCTCCACCAAAATCTACCCTTCAAATCCATATACATCTTGGTGTTTCCAGGATGAATGGAATAAGGTGAATCATGTGCTTCTTGCAGAATCAACTTTCTGAGTTCGGGATCTTGTGGTACGCAAACACATTTCTCAAACCATACAATTCCTTGCTCATCTTCCCGAAATCACTTCGCCTTTCCTTTACTCATATTACTCTTTATTTCATCTATTTCCTTGTCTATTTTCCGAGCTTCCTTGATCTTGTCCATCAGTGTAGCTTGAACTTCAAGCGATGCCAAAAATCCTTCTGGCACAATTTCCAATCTGTGCTCTTTGAACTGTTCACACAAATTTTCAGCAACTGTCCTGCTGTAAGCCCATTTACGTAGCTCTTACGGCTCAAGGCGTCAGCTACAACATTTGCTTTTCCTGGATGGTATTGTAGACTCATATCATAATCTTTTATGAGTTCCAACCATCTTCTTTGTCTCATGTTCAGTTCTTTCTGGGTGAATATATATACTTCAAGCTCTTGTGATCGGTGAACACATCGCAATGCTTTCCCATCAAGTAGTGCCTCCACACCTTTAGAGCATGCACAACAGAGGCTAGCTCCAAGTCATGTGTGGGGTAATTTCTCTTGTGATGCTTGAGCTGGCGCGAGGCATAACTCACCACCTTTCCATTCTGCATTAGAACGCTACCAAGTCCTTGACAAGAAGCGTCACAGTAAACATGGAAATCCTTCTTTATATCTGGCAGGCATAGAACTGGTGCACTTACTAGTCGTTTCTTCAACTCTTGGAAACTAGTTTCACATGTGTTGGTCCATTCAAACTTCTTGTCTTTCTTCAACAGCTCAGTCATTGGCTTTGCGATCTTGGAGAAATTTTCTATGAATCTCTGATAGTATCCCACAAGGCCCAAGAAACTCCGGATGTCTCCCGCATTTGTGGGTGACTCCCATTCGGTAACGGATGCTACCTTGCTTGGATCCACCGCAACTCCTTCCGCAGAAACTATGTGTCCAAGAAATCCCACCTTGTTCAGCCAAAACTCACGCTTACTAAACTTTGCATATAGCTTATGCTCCCTGAGCTTTTCCATGATCAAGCGTAAGTTATTCTCATGTTCCTTGTCATCCTTGGAGTAAATCAGGATGTCATCAATGAACACCACTACGAATTTATCCAAGTACTCCATGAACACCTTGTTCATCATGGTCATGAAGTATGCCAGGGCATTTGTTAGTCCAAAGGACATGACGGTATACTCATATAGACCATATCTGGTGGTAAAGTCTGTCTTGGGTATGTCTTGTTCTCGGATCTTTAGTTGGAAATATCCTGATCGGAGATCAATTTTGGAGAATACTTTTGCTCCTTTCAGTTGGTCGAACAGGTCATTGATGTTGGGCAATGGGTATTTGTTCTTGATTGTTACCTCATTCAGAGAACGGTAGTCCGCAACTAATCTCTTGCTGGAGTCCTTCTTTTCCACAAACAAAATAGGGGCTCCCCATGATGATGAACTTTGTTGGATAAAATCTTTGTCCAACTGTTCCTTGAGCTGTTTCTTTAACTCCTTTAGTTCCTCTATATCCATCTTATATGGCCTCTTGGCTATGGGTCCTGTTCCCAGCAGCAAGTCAATGATAAACTCAACATCTCTGTCTGGTGGCATTCCTGGTAATTCCTCTGGAAACACATCGGGGTACTCCTTCACAACAGGCACTTCTTCCATACTAACCCCCTTAAGAGAGTTAACCTTAGACCCCTTAAGCTCAAAGGTTGATTTGAAATGGATGTGTTTCTTTTCAGGGGTTGTAAGGGAGATAGTTTTGTTTGCACAATCTATGACTCCTTCAAAGGCGGTCATCCAATCCATGCCTAGGATGACATCTAGTCCTTGTGAGTCTAAGACAATGAGGTTAGCCGAAAACTTGTATTTTCCAATCTCCAGGACTAGGTCTCTGCAGCTGGCATTCACTATCAATTCTCCCCCTGGAGAACTTACCTTAATAGGACAACCTATTGTCTCGGTAGGTATTTTATTCTTAACCACAAATGCTCTTGAAATGAATGAATGGGATGCACAAGTGTCAAAAAGAACAAGTGTTGAAAACTTATTGAGCAGAAGCATACCATATACGGCATCGGGCTCATCATAAATCTCCTCAACATTGATGTGGTTAACATGCCCCTTCTGAAATGGGTTGGGCTTGTTTCCTTCGTCCTTCTTCTGTGGGCAATCATTTGCATAATGCCCAGTCTTGTGGCACTTATAGCATTCCTCCTGACTAATATCCCTCTTCTCGGGGACATTGTTGTTTCTGCCATTGTTATGGCCATTTGTCCTTGTGGTGTTGTGATTGTTGTGACTCCTATGGCCATTATGGTGGTGGCATTTCCCTTGTGATGATGGTGACCATTTCCACCATTATTGTTGTGGTGGTTCCCTCCATTCCTATGAAATCCAGAACTCCCACTGCCACTATGGAAGCTTCGCTTATGCCCAGGTTCTTGATACTTGCCAGCATGATGCTTCCTCTTTCTATTTTCAGACTGCTTCATCTTATTCTCCAGAGTTATAGCTTGATCGAGCAGTGACTGAAAGGTAGGTGTGTAAGAAATAGACAGAGGGATTGACAATTCGTCGTTGATGCCCTCTAAGAACTTCTCCTTCCTTTTTGCATCAGTGTCAATATCGTCCGGTGCATAGCGCGACAGATTGGTAAAATCATC
The DNA here is from genome assembly GCA_007115705.1 of Dactylis glomerata. NCBI lineage: Eukaryota > Viridiplantae > Streptophyta > Magnoliopsida > Poales > Poaceae > Dactylis > Dactylis glomerata. The sequence goes on from QXEO01000104.1 coordinate 3,745,637, forward strand.
AATGCACTCAGACACGCTGCGGTACTTCTGTCTAAGATCACGGAAATCCTTCTTCTTAAGGCCCATCATACTAGAGGAAATGTGTGCAGCTCGAAACCCTTCCTAGAATGAGTCCCAAGTCACTCCTTCAATGGGATGGGTGATCTGGTAAGTGTCCCACCAGCTTGCTGCTGGCCCTTCCAACAGATGAGCTGCAAACCTGACCTTTTCAGCATCAGTGCAACCAGTAGTCACCAAGTCTTTGTTAACAGAGCGGAGCCAATCCATGGCCTCCAATGGTTCAGCAGCACGAGAAAACTTGGCAGGGCAAAGCCTTAAGAACCTTGCAAGCATGTCGACCTGAGGGTGTGGTGGTGGAGGGTTGTTATTGTTATTGTTGTTGTTCTGAGTGTTGGCAAGAAACTGAGTCCTGACTTGCATGAGTTGAGCCTGGGCTTCCATCATCTGCTGCATCTGTTCCTCAGGAGCACGACAAGGAGGCATCTGTTGGGTTTGAAATAGGCGAGGTAAGACTTAGAGATAGAGTCTAAGGGAATAAAGTTTCCTACCCACAACACATGCATATAAAAAATCCTTAAAAGAACACATACACAAGCATAGGAGGAAACCTTAAAACCAAGAATGCAATAAACAACTCATGAATAGTTTGAAGGTATGCAAACATTTAAGTCTTAAGGGATACAATGTCTAATGCCATACCACAAGCGGTCACGGGCATTGTCGTGGGGATGACTTAGGGGGCGCACCACGGGCCGAGCAATATGCCGGCTGGCGTCCCCGGAGTCCCCACGGCTTCAGCATGAGAAGACCGGCTCCGCCCGAAGGGCCGGCTGCGCTAGCAGCCGGCTGGCGACTCCACCGAGGAGAGCTGGAGCCGGGCGATGAAGACAAGGTCTCTCAACGGTTGTCTAGCCAAAAGCGGAACGGCCCCGACAAGATCGGCAGGGGCGCAGGACAGGAGTGACGAGCGCCACGACCACGTCCAACCAATGAGAGATCGAAGACCCTTCCCCACGACGGGATCCGAGGCAAAGGAGAGGGGATATGCCCTCCAGATGCCGGTCCAGGGAAAAGACACTTTATAAAGTGTCTTTGCCAGAGCAGGGTCAGAGGATCACGCCAAGGACGCCGCCGCTGAGGAGCCGGCAGCCGGCCGAATCGCTACCTAAACCTGTAACCAGGCCCCCGCCTATATAAGGGGGCCTGGACCCTTAGCATAGGGGATCCGATCTTCTTCTTCCTCCTCTAGCCGAATAGCTCGAGGAGCACTGTAATCGCTACTATCCAATCAATACGAAGCAGGCAGGAAGTAGGGGTTTACCTCCAACCGGGAGGGCCCTGAACCTGGGTAAACCGAGGTGTCTCTGTTGGCACAATCCCGAGCCAGACCCATCATCACCAATGTTGAGCCCCTCCGATAAGCCTCCCCATGGCTACTGTCTCTAAATTCCCAGGACAGTTGGCGCCCACCGTGGGGCAAAGCGCGGTGGCGAGCGGAGTCAAGTTCCGGCCGGGACCCTCCGGTGAGAAGGTCGCCTCCGGCCTCGTCTGGAGGTTCGGCACCTTCGACTGCGTCAGCGACAACTTGGCCTACTTCGAGAACGGCTTTGGCAACAGCGGCTCCTTCCTCGACGTCGGCAGCCACCGCTTCTATGTCGCCAAGCCCTTCCCGGAGGAGGTCACCGATGTCTCCGACGGAGGCTCGAGCTACGGTGAAAGCAGCAATCTTGGCACCATGGTCGAGGTGATGACCCTGGGAGAGGATGAGGGCGGCGACTTACCGCGCTTCGAGCGCCCGTCGCTCGAGCGCCCACCTCCTCAGGAGCAAGACGCTCCACTCCCAGAGCGGGATGCCCCGGACGTCTCCGTGGTGGACCTGCGCGTTCCCCTCGACCGCGTCATCAATCCCGCCCGGGTCGCCGAGGCCCTGGAGCGGACGCGCCTCGTTCTCCTTGGCAAGGTGGCTGAGGACGAGGCAAACTGGCGCCGTGCAAGTACCACGCTCAGCGAGTTCTACGACGTGCATGGAGACGCACCGACCGAGCTCGCCCGCGACTCGTGCCGCAGCTTTGCCACCGTCGTCCCCGGCCAGATCCAGCGGTCGCCATCGGCAAGCCGAGGCCGCGGAGGGCGTGGACAGGGCGGCCGTGCTCCGAGCGGCAACGCCCAAGGCCGCCGCGCCCAGCAAGGCGGCGGAGCGAGCAGACCACGCTTGGTCGCGGAGTCAGCGCCAGGGTCGGAGTCCCAGGCTCACCCATCGGCGCTGCACATCCACCTGTGGCTTGACCACGTCAAGACGTCCTCTTGTGGATCTGCTAGCTCAAAGCGAGCGGCTTCTGACCAAGGAGGCCCGGGGGCTGCAGGCAGCGGTCATGGGTGCAAAGAGGGCAAGTACACCCTCGATGCTGCGCTTGATCAGCCGTGTAAATTCCACACCTCCCCGGGCAGGGAAGTGACCCACTCCACGCGTCAGTGCCGTTTCATGAGAGAGCTGGAGCAGCGCGCTCGGCAGATCCCTGGTACGTCGCAAGCGCAACTGGCTGAAGGTCAGGAGGACCAACAGCGTGACCCGGCTGGAGGTGAGCCGGATCAAGATGATGACTTCCCGACGGACGTAGAGCAGTATCACATCTTCATTACCCCCGGCAAGGACAAAAGGAGCGACCTTTGGCATGAGGCAGAGGTGAACGCCGTGATGCCTGCAGAACCCCAGTTCATGCATTGGTCCGAGGCGGCCATTACCTGGGGGCGCGAGGACCACCCGAGGTTGATGCCCAGCCCTGGAGAGTATGCTCTGGTCGTGGATCCTGTCGTGTGTTCCGATACGCACATGTGCCGTTTCTCCCGCGTGCTCATCGATGGCGGTAGTAGTATCAACCTTCTTTACCGAAGCTCTCTGGAGAAGTTGGGCATCCCGCTTGCTCAGCTGAAACCTAGCCGGCTCACCTTCCATGGCATCGTGCCTGGGCATTCTTGCACCCCTTTGGGCAAGGTGCAGCTGGAGGTTCTCTTCGGAAAGAAAGGGAATAGCCGCCGCGAGCCCATCTGGTTCGAGGTGGTGGACATCAGCAGTCTCTACCACGCGGTGCTAGGCCGTCCAGCCCTGGCCAAGTTCATGGTGGTTCCGCACTACGCCTATCTGAAGATGAAGCTCCCAGGGCCCAGAGGTGTGATCACAGTCTCGGGAAACTTCCAGAAGTCCCTGGCCTGCGCAAAGGAGAGCTCGCAGCTGGCAGAGGCGCTGGTCGTTGCCGAGGAGAAGAGGCAGCTTCTACATCGCGTGGAGCTGACCCGGCAAGACGTACCGGTTCGCCAGTCGCCTGTGGAGCAATTCAAGCCGGCCAACGACGCCAAGAAGATCCTGCTGGACGAGAGCGACCCCTCCAAGTACGTCATCATCGGCACCGGCTTGTCCGCCAAATAGGAAAGCGAGCTCACCAGCTTCCTCCGTGAGAATCGGGACATCTTTGCATGGTCTCCAAAGGACATGCCTGGTGTGCCGAGGGAGCTGGCTGAGCACGCACTTAACGTCCAGCTGGACGCCAAGCCGGTCAAGCAGCCGCTGCGGCGGTTTGCAGAAGAAAAGAGGAAAGCTATTGGCGAGGAGATTGCCCGGCTCCTTGCAGCCGGCTTTATCATGGAGGTGTTTTACCCTGACTGGCTCGCGAACCCAGTCTTGGTTCTGAAGAAGAATAACACTTGGCGAATGTGTATCGACTACACCAGCCTCAACAAGGCTTGCCCCAAGGATCCTTTCGCACTGCCGCGAATTGACCAGGTGATCGACTCCACAGCCGGCTGTGACCTGTTGTCTTTCCTGGACGCCTATTCCGGCTACCACCAGATCCCGCTCTTCCAGCCGGATCAGATCAAGACCTCCTTCATCACCCCGTATGGAGGCTACTGCTACGTTACCATGCCATTCGGCCTGAAGAACGCTGGAGCCACTTACCAGCGAACCATGCAGCGATGTCTACAGGAGCAGATTGGGAGGAACGTGCACGCTTATGTGGACGACGTGGTGGTGAAAACCAAGCAGAGCGGCACGCTCCTGGACGATCTCAAGGAGACCTTCACCAACCTGCGGCGCTATCGCATGAAGCTCAACCCTGAAAAGTGCATCTTTGGTGTGCCGGCTGGGCAGCTCCTAGGTTACATCATTTCCCAGCGAGGGATCGAGGCTAACCCCTCGAAGATAAAAGCCATCGAGGCCCTAGAGAAGCCCACCCAGCTCAGAGATGTGTAGAAGTTTGCTGGTTGTCTGGCCTCGCTTAGCCGGTTCGTCAGCCGGCTCGGGGAGAAGGCCATGTCACTGTACCAGCTGATGAAGAAGACGGACCACTTCGTTTGGTCCCAGCGCGTTGATGACGCCTTCAACGACCTCAAGCGAGCCTTGTCTACCGCGCCAATCTTGGCAGCGCCGGCTCCGCGAGAGCCAATGCTGCTCTACATCGCAGCAACCCCACGCGTCATCAGCGTGGTGATCGCGGTGGAGCGCACCGAGGAAGGCAAAGAGCTGCCGGTTGAGCGCCCGGCGTACTACTTGAGTGAGGTGCTCACTCTCTCCAAGCAGAACTACCCGCACTACCAGAAGGTCGTGTACGGCGTGTACATGGCGGCCAAGAAGCTGAAGCACTACTTCGAGGAGCACCCAATCAAGGTGGTGAGCACCACTCCGCTCTCGGAGATCATCGGGTGCAAGGACGCGTCAGGAAGAGTGGCTAAATGGGCGATCGAGCTCGCGGCTCATACCATTCAGTACAAGCCCAGGACGACGATCAAGTCACAGATCATAGCGGATTTCTTCGCTGACTGGGGAGAGCACCAGTACCTGCCGCCGGCTCCGGACTCCACCCACTGGCGCATGCACTTCGATGGCTCCAAGCTGCTCGGGGGATTGGGAGCCGGCATCGTCCTCACCTCTCCCAAGGGAGACAAGCTGCAGTACGTGCTGCAGATGCATTTCCGTGCGTCGAACAACGTCGCCGAGTATGAAGCCCTGGTACATGGGCTCAAGATGGCCAAGCAGATCGGCATCAGGAGGATCCTCTGTTTCGGAGACTCCAACCTGGTGACGCACCAGGTCTCAGGGGACTGGGACGCCAAGGACGCCAACATGGCCTCCTATCGCTTCTACGTGCAGCAGCTCAGCGGATTCTTCGAGGGCTGCGAGTTCCACCATGTCCCCAGAGCAAACAACGAGGAAGCAGACCGGCTGTCCAAGATCGGCTCCACCAAGCAGGATATCCCAGTCGGGGTGTCCCTGGAGATCATCCACAAGCCGTCTATCAAACCTTCGCCGGAGTCCATATCCATCTATGTGCCTGAAGACCCGGCCCCGGCTCAAGTACCGCCACCGGACCAGGGGGCTGCCGTCTCGGGGCTGAAGGAGGCAGCCGGCCAGCCCAGCGCGGCCGGCTCGACGAAGGACAAGGGGACTGCCGGCTCCGCACCCGCTCCCCTAGCCGGACAATCGGACGAAGCCGGCTCAACGACGGACCCGGGGGCTGCTGACCCTCTGGTCGCCAGTGTCTTCCACATACGGGAGATACCTTCCTGGGCGGAACCATTCTCCAACTACCTCATCGCTAGGGACTTGCCGCAAGATGAAGCGGAAGCTAGGCGAATTCAGCGTCGAGCTGGGGCGTACACCATCATCAACGGCGAGCTGTACAAACGCAGCGTGTCAGGCATCTACCAGAAGTGCATCGAGCCGGAAGAAGGGACAGAGCTGCTAAGAGAGAAACACCAAGGGGAGTGTGGACATCACGCATCTTCCAGAGCCTTGGTGGCCAAAGCCTTCTGCCATGGCTTCTATTGGCCAACGGCCAAGCAGAATGCAGAGCAGCTGGTGAAGCAGTGCAACGGCTGCCAGCGCTTCTCCAAGCATAGAAACACTCCAGCGGCAGCCCTCAAGACCATCCCGCTCACCTGGCCATTCGCTGTCTGGGGCCTGGACATGGTAGGGCCATTCAAGACCGCACCCGGGGGCTTGACGCATCTGCTGGTTGCTATGGACAAGTTCACCAAGTGGATCGAGGCCAAGCCAATCAAAAAACTCGACGGTTCGTCCACAATCAAGTTCTTCAACGAGATCATCACAAGATATGGAGTTCCCCACAGCATCATCACCGACAATGGGACGAACTTTGCGAAGGGAGTCTTTGCCGATTACTTTGGTCAGAAAGGCATCCGGCTGGACTTAGCGTCAGTAGCGCACCCTCAGTCAAATGGACAAGTGGAGAAGGCAAATGGGCTGATCCTGGCCGGCATCAAACCAAGACTGGTTGAGCCTCTCGAACGCTCAGCCGGCTGTTGGGTCGAGGAGCTACCCTCAGTGCTCTGGAGCCTGTGCACCACCCCAAATCGCTCTATCGGCTTCACACCTTTCTTCCTGGTCTATGGAGCAGAAGCGGTGCTGCCCACAGACATTGAGTTCGACGCGCCCAGAATTGTCCAGTACACGGAGAAACAAGCAAAAGAAGCTCGCGAAGATGGCGTCGACCTCCTCAAGGAGGCTCGAGAGCAGGCTCTGGCTAGATCAGCGCTCTACCAGCAGCAGCTGCGACAATACCACAGCCGGAAAATTCGCCCGCTCGCGTTTCGCGAAGGTGATCTCGTACTCCGGCTGGTCCAAAGCACTAAAGGCATGCACAAGCTGTCTCCTCCCTGGGAGGGACCATTCATTGTCAGCCGGGTGCTAGGCAATGGGACATATTACCTCATCGACGCACAAGAGCCCAGAAAGAATAAGGCAGATAACTCTGACAAGGAGACCGAGCGTCCCTGGAATGTCAGTCTCCTAAGACCTTTCTTCTGCTAAGGCAAAAGCTTGTATCCCGAGAAACGTGTCAATGAATAAAGGAAAACGGAGCGGCTAGTGACGGCCGGCTCCGGGGAAAACACTTCGTGTATGTTTTGCTTCCTGCGTTATTCACTTGACCGGCAGCCGGCTCCAGGCACCGAGCCACAGCCGGCAGCCCCGAAAAAGATCGATCTCTTGCTAGCCGGATGAGTACTGCATATGACGAAGGTCTCGAGCCCAATCTCTGCCTTCCAGCTCCGCGCAGCCGGACGGATAGGAGCCGGGAGGCCACATACGAAGGAAAGCCGCAGAGCAGAACCGCAAACGATAGAAAAACTGCTCGACCAGGCGCTAAGGGCAGTGTCTGTTAACTAAGCATTGGCTAGCACGAGTCGGGGGCCCGATAGACCGAAGTACTACTTCTCACTCCGCGGCACACTCCCACCCTAGGCCGGCATTCGGCTGCCGGCCCAAGGGAGACCAACTGGCACCAGGCTGCCGGTTGGGGGTAGAAGGGCCGAAGAGTGGGAAGATTAAGGAAAAAGTTGAGGGAACCGGACAAAGGCAAAGCCAGCGAATGGTTGATAGTCACAGTCTCTCGACGCTTGGGCTGAGAAGCCACGTCTAAGAGGTTCGAAGCAAGGGCTACCTCGCTTGACGTTGGCATCATTCGCGAAAGGTTAGTTTCGAGCTAGCTGTTAGTCCAGCTACCCCAAAACTCAGGGGCTAGGGGGAAAGGGAATTGGCCCTCAGAAGCAGGCCGGCTCCAGTACCTCGCCGGCTGTCTAATCAGTTCGCGCTGTGACACGATCAGCAAACGAGCAACGAAATCGAAACTTAGCACTCGCAAAGCAACGGCTAGAGCCAGAAACTGGGAAGTCTACTCCAGTCGTGGCTTGGGACGTGCGAAGGCCTGGGAAGGGAACGTGCCGGCTTCGACCTCGCCCGAGCCGGTACAAGACTCAGTCTCCGCTCCAACTCCGTGGAGCCGGGACTAGTCCGTTCCCCCCGGAGCCGGCAAGTAGAAGCACCGTTCCCTCCGCGTTGAAGCCAGAAGAGCCCGCCTGAAGCATCTGCGCAGGGTAATGACTATCGTAATCCCTATCTACGGATTCGCGTGAATAGCGGTTTTGTTAAGGGAAGGATCATCGCATTGCAATGGTGTCAAGCAGAAGACATTTGCGTGATGGCAAAAGCACACAGTGAAGAAAGACATTCACACAGCAAACAAGGAAAGACAAGTTTTCATTAAGCGGAAGTCTGGGACTACAAAAGCTTCCTAAATCGCTACACTAAGAGCCCCAAGCATTCCCAGCCCGGGGAGGCTCGCCTTCCTCGGCCCGGCGCGAGCGCCGCATGGACTTTGCCCCGGAGAAGTCCACGTCGGAAGTCGATGAGGCTTACCCCTCACGGCTGGGCGGCGAAGGCACGGGCGGAGAGGGTGCCGTCGAAGAGGCAGATGGTGTGAAGTCGTCCGTCTCATCTTGGCGGGTGAGAAGGATGAACCAACCCTCGTGCATGCCGTAGTCGATGAAGAACTTCGACCACCCATCGCGAAAGTAGCACTCCCCCTGGCCATCGTAGTAGACCTCGACGTGGTACGTGGGCTGGCCGCCGCTGCACTCCCGCAGTTTGGCGCAAGCCATCTCCAGGGAGGCGGAGGACGATCCCGGGCACCAGCAAGCACAGCGATATGCAGGTGGACCATCCCGGCGCCGAGATGTACTCCGGCGGCTGGAGCGCCGGCTTCTCCAGCCAGGGCCGCGAGGGGCCTAGCGGAGGAGGAGCCGTTGCACGGGGCCCCGCGGGAGTGGCGTCGACCCTGAAGACGGCGGGGGCCTTCTTGTTTTTGCTGCCTGGCGGCCGCCCGGCGGCGGACGAAGAAGGAGCAGTGACCGCCGCGGGGGCAGTTTTCTCCCCGCTTCCCTTCGGGCGGCCGGGTTCCGCTTCTCCAGGATGCCCACATCGCTGGGAGCTCCGGTCGCCTGGGGCGCGACGAGGAAGAGGCGGCAGCGGCGGCTTTCGCCGCGAGGGCCTCTAGGGTGCTCTTTGCGGCTTCCTTTTGGGTGACCGCGTCTTGGGATGCGGAGGGCGCCGTCTCCGGCACCTCAACCTCCTCCCTGCCCCTCCGGGACCTTGTCGCCGCTGGCAGAGGAGTGGCTAGGGGAGGACATGGTCGGGCCGAGTTCAAGAAGA